>JAUMHP010000045.1:3430623-3465995 GCA_032361065.1 Enteromius trimaculatus
TGTCACATCTAATAAATCCACCCTCCGGGGCCTTTTTCACCACTTCCCCGTGTTGTGTAATTCCTCATCTCGCCACAATATATAGTTATTTATTTGTGATGGTTAAGTTGAAGTTTTAGCAGTTATTAGTGTCACATAAGCCTTCAGAAATTATTGCAATGTACTGGTTTTCTGCTCATAACTTATCTTGAGACTAGGCACTTTATAATTTTTTATCAATGTTGGAAACTGCTGAAATAGTGATATATTTTTGTTGGAATACTTAAAAGTTCAAAAGAACAGCAATGATTTGAAATTATACAAAGCTATACTGTTACTTTTGATCAACTAACTATTTTAATGCAATTGGAAAGGGCTGTATTTAATGAAAGGAAAAATAGAATTAATTTAATTCTTGTTTATTTGTGGAAAGGGCAGTGGGATACATTATCTGGTACATATTACGTACTGTAGAAATAGTATGAATAGTGTTCTAGTATAGCCAGATACTGCTTTCTGCTTGGGTACATTTCAATAAAAGAGGCGAGTGATTTCTCTGAAGTGATACTGGACCACAGAAGGGAAGCAGAAGCCACACTAGTCTCATTCCAACAGGAAGAAAACACCCACCTCAAAAAAAGCAACAGCTATGGCTCCAACCATCACGAAAGCAGAGTTCAGCACAGCCCACAGTATAAGAGAGATGGATAGGCCTCCAAACTCTGTGAATTTCTCAATGTCTGAACATCTAGTTAAAGAAGCTCAGAATCCAGTAAGAAAGACCTTTCCAAGCAATTTAATTCATCCTTTTCATTAAAAAGTTGATTAGTCTAATTGCACCAAAGGACAGAGCTATATTACCACGTAATACTAGTACTACACATATATATATATATATATATATATATAAAGAGAGAGAGAGAGAATAAAATAACTATATAACATTTGTATCTTTGTACCAAACATTGGCTATTGATACTGTTTTCCTGGAATACAAAAAATTAAAGAACTAAACCTATCATATACTAATCATATTTAACTAATTAAAGAAAAAACATATTAATTTGGTTGAGTGCCAAATGAAATAAACTACATGGACAGATGATATTAGATTTAAAAAATAAAAGGTCAATTTTCATTCTGTCTGTGTCAGTCTGGATCTGGATTGCCATGCAGCTGTTTACAGGCAAATGATTCCTTTAGTAACAACTGAAATAGATTAAAGACAAACATTCATACTACAAAATAGCATGAAATTTAATTATGCTTTGACAAACTGTTTATTTTAATTCATTAAAGAGCAAACATCATTTTTTGAGTGCTTATGTAAGAAACTGATCACATTAGATATTGATGTGACTGACAAAGGAAGGATACTTTGTTTGACTGCAGAGTACTTACAATCAGCTAATTCCTCCACAGCAATGTCTATCAGGCATGCGATGAGACCAGTGAAAAACCCAATCAGACCGCAGATCACCCATCTCCTGATCTCTAGACATCTGAAACCCTACGGTTAAGAGAAATAAACATTAAATGTTAACCTATAACGGTCATAACAAATTACTGTTGAAACCAAAGTCTGTTCTGTCAGTACACTGAATCAACTGCTAATACATGGAAACGGCTTAAAGCTGTTACACTAATCTTCACAATGCTTGGCAAGACATATTCATTTTAGGTGAAGCCATATTTGAAGAACACTAAAATATGTGCAAGTGCATGTAAGCGGTGTTGTCATTTTATAGCATGAATTTAGCGTTATTTTTAATTATACAGAAAATAATGTGACTGACTGTGTGAGTGATGTGTTTAGGGGTCGACTATGTACATAAACCGACATTTTATAGATTGTGAAATTGAGAAATGCCCCTCATTTTAAACTGCACATTCCATCAACCGTTATGGTTGTCTACTCAGAAAATGCCTTCCCTATGAACAGCTTATGAAGGGCACATGATCCAAGTTAACCGCTACACTTTTCCCACAGACACAGAACCAGAGCTTGTCATCTCCACCTCTGATGGTGCTACTGACCATGTGACTCATCCGCCTTTCTTCCTCCAGAAACAACTGATTCTCGCTGTTATCATAGTCAAGACTCTGAAACACAAAACGCACTCGGTTTTTACGTCACACCAATTCAGATCATTCTTTCTTTGCGATTTGTAAGTTCATTTACAGAAAAAAGAGGAAAAGGTGATTGAAGGTCGGGTCTAGATTCAATTACCTCAAATTTGAGAGACAGCAGCTTTTCATTGTGAGGGATTTCCTTCGGTCGACTTCTCACAACGTCCTGCGTAAATCAGGAAAAACAGACTCAGAGTTGACATTCATCAACGGCGCATACAGTCATTCTGTGCTCATGCAATCAGAATAGAACAACACTTTATTTAGCTGCATCAGCTCTTTGCAGCCATGAGCACACCTGACTTTCCTGTCGGAAACATAAACTCACAAACGATCAAGTACATCGCATGCGTTTTCCCAATAAATTATTTTTATCAAGTGCCGGCTGAAAAAGCTGATGAGTCAGGCAGCTGATGAGTAGCCAAAATGATTTAGACAACACTCATCCCAGCATTCAAAGCATCAAAACCACAAAACACATTGAAATTAAAACTGAAACGATGTAGCGAGACAGTGAAGCCCTTTCTGGGCCGGAGTACAGTACATTTTTAATAACCATTTGTTCTTTAAAAAAATAAATAAATCAAAAGGAATTAATGCAAATTACATTTTACCTCTTCTGGTGTGATTTCCTCCTCAAGGTCCACAGTGCTCAGCCTGCCTATATGAAATATACCTCCCCCGGATAACTATGAACCAAATACATTAAATTTATCACAAATCTACTTAATCTACATTTAGAGTCAGTCTACATTATGCATGAAAGTATGCTATGAAACACAAATGTTGTTGGTACAGGTCTTGGTGACACTGTCAGGGATATTTTATTTTAATCTTAATCTTTTTAATAATTTATAGCTATGTTCATAACTGTAATCAAGACTCAACCAGTTCAATCCAGGTCATATGATCACAGGTGCTTGCAGTTTCTTAGCAGAGTAAGAGGGTTAAAAGAAATGGGAAGTTAAACTCCAAATATCCAGAGTTGCAAAACACCCTGCAACTTGCCAGTAGGTACAAACATAAGTCCTTACAAGGGTTTACAAGAAACACAAGAGTTTACCCTCTATTTTGTTTATATTTCAACGATGTAATGACAAGAAGTTAGTGCAAGTGTATTATCATGCTTGCTGCGTCTGCAAGTCAGCACACTACTTTGCATCTGAACAAGCATGCTTTCTTTAATAAGCAGGGCAGTGTTTCACATACGCAGAAGTCAAAAACAATTCAGATTGATTGCTGAGTCCTCTACATGTCATTTTTTGCTGTCTGTATGGCCTGTCTGGTAACGTTACCTGTCTGTTGTGTTTCACGTCCTCGGCTCCGTTGAGCAGTGGCGTTCTCTCTCCGCGATCATCGCCTCGGCTAGACCATGACACTTTCTTCGCGATGTTGGCCATGTCTGCTTTGACAATTAATTATACATCAATCCTGCTAACTACAACTACTGCGAACACTTCTTCCCCATGACTAACAATCATACGCGAACTCGTGACGACTGTACGGAAAGCACAGAGGTCCAAGAAAGAAGTCGTTTTCAAAATAAGTCTGGGAAATGTAGTTCACAGTACAGAGATGGTGCTGTTCTGGGTTAACGGTTAAAACGAGCTCATAACTGTCGTATCATATATTTTAGATTATATTAACTGGCATATTTCTCCACCATTCGAGTTACCAAAAGCTCAAATAAAAGGCTAACTAAAATAGGCTAATGCCTGTTTCCAACAACAGAACATGACTGATTTTAGGACAGCTAGCCTATTTTACGTATATCTGTCAGGTAATAAGACGGTATGCATGTCAATTATTATTGCATTACAAACAAAACGTCACAATAACTGGCTACTTTACAGGAATAGGCTACTTTAACTTTACAGTATTCCTTAGTTATAGCGTACAGTAACCGTTCATAAAAAAAGAAAGCAAAAACACTGCATTTCTTTGTATGATGCTGAGAGTTTTACAAAAAAAAAAACATGCTTGTTATATGTTTCATTTCTATCATAATTTCATGCAAACTGTTTACAAATCTATACTTTCATATTGAACAGCATCATTGTACTGATTTATGATTCTGGGAACCCACAGTGCACATATAAGCTTAGAGAGAGAGAGAGAGAGAGAGAGAGAGAGAGAGTGTAGCCCAGATCTATATGTCTACATCTATATTTGTAGACATATATTCCTTTTTATTTTTGGCAAAACAATAAATAGTGGCCATCCCACTGTACTGACTAAATACAGACTGCATTGACCAACAAAAGAAGTAGGCCTATATTTTTTTAAAGCAATGTTCATACTTAAAAGGTAAAAAGTTTAACAAGACCAAACATATATAATATGATCACTGAATAGATGTAAATACAAATGTATGTGTAATACAGAAGTGTTTTTCAGGCTCATTCTGTTTTTTCTCATTTACTCATTCTGAGTCTTTATATGCAGTGCTCCAGACACTCACAGGTAATATGCTGAACAGAGCCAAACATCTGGTCTATATCGTCCAGACTGAGCACTGTTCCTCGTGGCACCCCTTTGCCAGAGGCCAGTCCAGTAACTTCCCCAGGGCTCAGGCTCCTAGTCCACAGTGCAAAGCCTGCCAGTCTGCCCACAAATGCTTCAGCTACATCAAAGTCTCCTCCAACTGAATCCTGCTCCTGTCCCAGTATCACAGAGCCCCCAGGAGGGATCTCATAGCCTTTCTGGAACTTGGATCCAGTAGATAAGAGATGACGGTCCAAATAGTACCAAAACCTGCCTTCAATGGAAGACCAGACGATACATAAATGGTGCCAGTGGCCATCCAGGATATTGTGTAATGATAATTTGCGATATACTGGATCTCCAATCACAAAATTCATAACACCCAGAATGCCAGAGTTCCGTCCATAGAGAACAAGCATATTATCATTGTTTTCTGTGGCATAAGAAAAAATTGTTCCAAGATACTTGGCGTCTACTTTTAGCCAAGTGCAGATAGAGAGTTCATGTATCCCAGTTTGGAAACTCCTTTGGAAAGTGACATGGTTTTCAGTGGAAGCAGACGGGAACAGAAGCATCGAACCCACATTGCAAACTTTAAAAATGAAAAACAAAATTATTAGACATTTTACATCAGCGTAGTGTCTTAAGTATAGAAGTCCTTGATAACACATCTCATAAAAGTGTATAAAAATAGCAGCTTTCACATACATATGATACCCCACAACTCTAATCCTATACCAACTGTATAGCATATACACGCCATTTTGCATATCTAAACCATTTTCATTTTTATTTAGGATACTATTTATATGCACATTCATGAGATCCCAGATCATTTAATTTTCACAGCTTAAAAAAAATAATAATAATAATATATTTTTTGTTTTTGTGTACTAAACGTAATCTGTTTGGATTCTTGGAGATTCAAAGTAGCCTAAATAGTTTTTGAATGACTGACAATTGCATTTGTTAAACAGTTTTCAGTCTAAACTGTGGGCACAAGTGCATTTAGATTTCATTTTCATACACAAAACCACTAGAGTTCTATATACCTACTTGTGGCTTCTTCTTTTGGGGTTTGAGGGTGTGGGATTTTGTGTCGGAGTGGAAGCTGAAAAGGTTCCTCTTCAGCCTGAACTGTTGGTTGTATAGTATTCTTCCACACATCCAGCATTTTGTATGTTTGTGATTCTTCGGTGGGCTCAGAAGTCAATTCATCTGCCTTTCTGTTCTCTTCAGACTTAGGTCTAGGCTGCACATGCCTCAGGACCACACCTTGTTGCTTCCTGACAGAATGGAGGGGATCTAAACCTTCCTTGGAAGTTAAAATGATCTTGAACAGTCCTTGCATCTGACTCTCCAGCTTCCTTATCTGGGCCTGATCCCTTTTAAGAGAGGCCTGAAGGTCCCACATCCCATGTTGAACCTGATTCCTTAAGGACTGCAAAGAGCCGATGTGACTTTGCTGTTTCTGGATCTTGTGGGACAGGTCGGACAACACCGTTCTCTGCTCCTGGGTTTGTCTACGGTTGAGATGGTTGTTCTCCCTAAGAGCTCTCGTCATGTTGGCCAGACTCGAGTCAAGTTTCTTGGTCTTTTTCTGTAGACTCTTAGTCCAGGATTTGAGGGAACACAGGCCATGTTCAGTTGTTTCCTTAAATTCACGGAGCTGTCTGGTGATCCTCTCAAACTGCCGAGTCAAAACATGGAACCGGGATTCTATGTTATTTGAAATGTTGTAGTTTTCAGCAATGCTCTGCAGATGAGTGAAGGTCATCTGTTGAAATCTCCTGAACTAGGAATGGAGGAATCAGATGTGTAATAGAGACAAGCAGTGTAATATTTGAAGACAGTGTGTTTAAACATCACAAACCTGCTGATTCAGCCTCCCCAGTCTTTGGTGTAAGGGTTTAAATGTTTCAGCTTCTGCTCCTCTCCGTGTCCAGATCACAGGCATCAGCAGGAAGATTACGACCAGGAAAAAAACCCTTCTGCTGGCCTTTCTCTTCATGGTCACTTTATGTCCTTTGAATAACTGGATCTTATATTTTTTGAAAATTCAAACCTAAAACAGTTTGTATAGGTGTACGCGCTCCTATCCTCAAATGCTCTGAGTAAGATTTCCTTTTTCTTTGGTACAGTGGCCAACAGGGAAACTAAAACATGACTAAATGGATTTTACAGACCCCAACAGAACTCTCCAAACAAAAACACACAAGTATGCTAAAACAGATGGACAGGCAATCATAAATATTTGTAAAATACATAAAAAAAAAAACTGGTTTGATCTCTCAACTTGTCACATCTCATTTTGTAATGCATTGCTTTTCATTTTATTATGTGTACAAGACATCTGTCTGTATATTAAGCACAAAGAGCTAAAGAAAACAGCATAAACACCATTATCTAACAATACAACATATAAACATACATATTTTAACATGATAAACTTTTACGCAGCTGGCAAATTATGATGAAAGCAAGCCCATATGAAACCTCAAGTTTGAGCCAAATATATAGGTTCAGCTCCCCCTACAGTCAAGAGTTGATAAAGCTGCTTAGCAATTGACAAATTGCCTTCAGATATGCAGTCATGGATCATGTTTCAGAATTTGATGCATTCTCTGTGCGACCAACGCCCACAACCACCAGACAAATTACCTATCCAAACTGGATCCTGAGCTGTGTTTTCTTTGGCATTAATTTGAAGCTGGCCGGCTCAAATATTTACATTGAATTAATTTTGGTTTGTATAAATTAAAATCAATAAATAAAGTTAATCAATTAGGTAAATGAAATAAATGGTTGAATAATGGCTAAACATTTTTTAAGGATGAAACACATATAATACAGTGTGGATGGACTGATCTTCAACATACAAATCCAAAATATCTTACCTTATAAGCTTACTCACTTACTGTATAACACACGCCGACAAGAACTGTTGTCTCTTTAAGGCTTGGTTTGAAGTGAACTTGTCCTCTCTTTGTTGATGGTATTTGAAAGTGGTTGTATTGTTGCTGTGTTTAAAGATAGGAACATGAAAGATATGGGTTTAAAAACATTGAGTCTATGTTGATATGAGAACAAGGCATGCAATCTGTCCCTAAAAACTGTGCGCCAAAAAAAATGTATGTTATGTTATGTCAAGTTAATTTTAAGATATTTCTGTGAGGTTTTTATTTACAGCAGCTTTGCTCTATAAAACACTGTCCTGATTTTACTGTATTACTGTAGAGAATGTAATGTAATAACTTAATGTTTCTGCAGAATAAATGCAAAACTACAGAAATTCTCTTTGGTGCAATTAACTTTACATCCGTAATTCTTGAATCACATGCATATTACCTGCATTAATCTCTGCAGCTGATTTAAACAAATTCCATGCTAACTGTAAACACACAGAACTCAAAAGATCTGCTACTAATTTTTACAGACATCGTCCTCCTCACCACACTATAGGAAACAACTCTGCAGTCAATTGGAACAGATTCTAGTCACTTAAAAATATACAGATATTTCCTTTAACCTCAAACCATAACACCACGCAACACAGCGTAATTCAAAATACAGGGAAAACACCTGTGAAAAATCTAAACAGAAATGTCCTTCCTATTAACACAGTTCATTGGGCCCTATTTTAACAGACTTTATAGACTGCAGGTTTTCTTGCTGGAATGCAATTTGTAAACGCTCTTGCCCTGGCTGTCATTCCATGCTTTATGGGAACTGCACACACTAATCTCTTCTTCTTGTTGTCTTGTTTTCTAGAATTGTTTCTTAGCTGCAACCACACCCTGCAAGACCACATCTTGATGCATGATTACTTTCTTAAATGTTGCACGAGCTTTTCAAAACATCCCCTGTGAATCTGTTCAGTGAGAAATTGGCCAGCTTTTTGTGTTTCCACTGTATTTTCTGACTTTATTCAGTCTAGTTTCTTAATATATGCTTTATAAATCACTGAACACCTTGAAAATCCAGTTTGGTGGGCTGTTGCATGCTGTCTTGTTTCGCTACTGCAAAATATAGCAATCAGCCGATGAAGGACATCTCTGTTATTGCATGGCTTATTGCTTTTATGTACTTGGATCAACAGCAATAGAGACACAAATGTCCCAATTATTCTGAACAATAATCAAAATACAATCTGTCCTGTAAGTTCATCATTTTGACTAATGCTTGCGTACAGTTGCCAAGCAATGGCAGCAACTTGCTTCATTAATATAGCACGTATGTTCATACCTGTGTTTTTATAGTTTTGTATCAGCATTGAAGACAGGTCATTAGAATTTGAGCATAGAGCATGAACAATGGCCTTAAGGCTTTACATAAAGGTTTTGGAACGCGTGTTCCAAAAAAAAAAAAAAACTCGCATGATGCTATTCACTTCCCATCTTGTGACCTTGTTGCATGAATGTTTTTTTTTTCTTTGTGGTAATATATGTGGGTTTTCTTAGGAGATTTAATACTGTGAAACTATATATTTATATATATATATATATATAAGCCGCCATTACATTACATTCAGTTTTTAAATGTCACATTCTCCGAAAATATTCTGATTTAGTGCTAAATAATAATTTCTTATTAATTAGTGCTGTCAAATGATTAAATGCAATTGATCAAATTGAAAATAATAGCAATAAGTTAAGAAATAGTAAGATTTTGTTTACATAATATATGTACCACATTGTATACTGTATATGTATTATGTATATAAATACAAAAAATATAAAAAAATATTTTTATGTTTAGATATTTAATATATGTATTTATAATATAAAATATAAGAATATATAAATGTATAAACATGTAAATATTTTCAAAATATATACTGTTTGCATGTGCATTTATACAGTATGTACATAATAAATATGCACAATACACATGCGTAAATAATGTAAACAAAAACCTTTATTTTGGAAGCATTTAATCAAGATGAATCATTTAGCAACACAACCTATTATTATAAATATTAAAAACAGTTGTGCTGCCTAATATGTTAGTGTAAACAATACAATTTTTCTAGATTCTTTAATAAATATAATGTTCAAAACAACATAATATTTGGAAATTTCAAATAATAATAATAAAAAGTGTTAATTTCTTTTTCTTTTTCTTTTTTTATCTTGGTAGTGTATATATTGCACATATATAAAATATTTTGTTACATGATGATGATGAAATGCACAGCTGGACATAGGTCACACTCTTCCAGTACGCATCCAGAGGACATGAGCAGACCGAGAGAGCATCAGAACATGTTACAGGCCTGAGAAACCAGACATCTCACTGTAATATTTTTTCTGTACATCATCAGCAGAAAGTTTGCAACCTTCTTGTGGAATGTGGAACAGAAAATGTTTGGTGACAGCAGGTGGAATGTTGCCGGACGAGCTAAACCGCAGTCAAAGGAGTGTCACACAAAGAGACGCATGCAGCTGAGAAGCCGAGCCCACTCTCATGATATCAGCAGCACACACTCTTCCACTCCCTGCCACACCTGGAGAGCTCATGAAGTCAACCCCTCACCCATTCATCTGGACTAGCCATGCAACTTTATCACTTATAAAATCTGTGTGCAAGTAAGTTTAATTGCTGATGTGATGGTGGCAAGCTACCTCTTACAAAGATTTGACCTCAGATTAGACCATTATCTACTATGCTTAAAAATGTGAAACATTCTTGGTAACTAACCATAACTAGTTAGCTAGTTTCAAGAAAAGATTTTTCACATATTTTCAGACCACTGTAACAGGGTGTTTAATGCTCTGTTTGTGGTTTGAGGGACCCTAAGGGCCTTTTAACACCCCTTAAACATAACTCACATTAAAGGCTTAACATATCAGGCTATAAGCTCATTACTCATTTGACTCATTATATGCTTTAAAAGATTCACTTTTACAGTGATCACATATGTTATATTAAAAATATGGGTAACGCATAGTTGTTTCAACTAAAATACGCTCACACCGACTGATCTTGTGTCAGTGCCTTTGTTTTGTCTTAAGATGCAGAACAGCAATGTAGAATGGTAATTGAAGAACGGCCTGGTTAAGGCTAAGCCCTGTCTATGAAACCAGGCCTATAAACTTCAAATAATGTTAACATTATTTAATGTAATGAACAAGCTAGCATTTATTAATCTATGCTAATTTTTAAATATACCATTATATAATGTGATTATAGATTATATACAACTTGTATTAGTATGTGTATGAATAAACAACACCTAAATTAATACATTCTGTACAGATATGTTGAATTAAGTCTTATGTTAATTAAGGTTATGTATAATGATTTGTGATTTGACAGAATTAAAATCAATAATAGCTGTCAAATGGGTTTTAACATACCATATCACATACATAGATATAATAATATATATTAATTCAGTGCTATATGTTGGGTCAGGGGGATGTTTGAGTCTATGTTAGCATGTTAAACTAAAGAAAATACTAGCTATTTTTTAAGTTTTGAGGAAATTATTATTTTTATATATACATCAAAGCTCAAAGATGAGATTAAAAGAGCCTCACAAGCTCAGATTAGATATTTTCTGGGCAACTTTACAATACATAATAAAAAATCTTAAAAAAGTGAAAACAAAACACCTGCTACCAACATTCACTTTGCTGATTTTTCAGTCATTTTCAGTCAAGAAGCAGTATGTTTACATTCGTATCGCCCGCCACTGTCAGCAAAACTGGTTATTCAGAGACATTTTCAATGACAGATGTGGAAAAAATACACACTTCTTCCTGTTTATGTCACAACAGCATTCATAAAAGGTGACAGAATATGTTAATGTATTCTAAGTAGGCAGGGGTGGAGTAGCTCAGTGACTATGAAAAGCTTGTAAACGCCATAGAAACTGGTTTTAGTCTAACCATCAGCGACAGTCTCAACAAGACAGGTAAGAAAGCTCTCTGTCCAAGGAACTTTACTAACTAGTGCTTGTGGATTTCTGGATTTTTGTGTTTAAGTTTAGGAGGTACAAATTAGCTAAAACAGTTTGACATTGGCGTTTATATTTGCTTTTTAGTTTTAGTTTTAGTTTTTTAAATTGTTTGTTGAATTTAATTAGAATGACTCATGCTGAGCGGCTGTTGATCAAGATTATTTCTTATGATTGTATCAAATCAGAAGACAAGTTAAAAAAAAATAATGATCATACATGTTATGCGGTAACTGTCCTTGTTTACAGATTACAGTATTGTTGTAATACTGTACTCTCTATATAATAAGAAAAAAGTAAGGCAATTTATCAGAGGGTAAATTAAATATCATTTAGCGACTTACAAATGATGAATACAACAAGTGAGTCATCTTAAGGAGGCAATAATACAAGAATTGCTAACAATACAGACTTTCAGCATATTTTCTGGACTAATAGGCTACAAGGCAGAGACATTTAAGAAATAGAAGAAGAGTTCAAAAAGTGTAAAAGATTTTGAGGCCTTGTTATGATTTGACTATTACACTTTGTTATGCCTGAACAGGAGGAGTTAAAATGCGTCATTTAATAAAAAGACGAGTGAATGCTTTGATCAAAGCTGACCTGACCACTGAATGGTGCTTTCTGACTTTGTGTGCTTCAGTCAATCAGCTGACGCATTTAAACTATTTGATGTTTCCAGGTCAGCTGCTGCTGACACACACCTAAACATAATCAATATAACTTTTACTATCATTATATCAGCGTTGCCATTCGTTGGAAGTATTTAATGTTCTGGTGTCAGTCTGATACACTTGGTTAAAAAAGTTCCTGTTCTTGTGAAAATCTTCAAATATCGCAAATGACCAACTCTTGTCTGTTTCATGTCCAAATGATCCCTCAATCCAAACATAGTCGCCGGCGCTTGTATGTTTTTTGCTCTAAACATCATATAATGTCATATTGCTGTAGAAATTGTCAGTTGAACTGGCTCTTACTGTCCCTGAGAAGCATCAGGGTTTGATTATTTGAGTATTAGTACTCAGTCAGACATGCAGCAGAACAACATTCCTCTTCTGTCTTTGGGTGGACGTCTGTATCAATCAGTGCCTGGGCTTGTAACACTGTTGTCTCTTTGTTAACTAAGGCGTTTACCATATCATGAAAATAAATGCCACTTGTCTTGTAATATGTTTGTGTTTTATTTTCTTGGTCTGATCATTTCAGCATCTTTTCATCACGTTTTAACTTACCAGTAACAGACAATTGAAGTTACCACTACACAGTCACATTTACAGTTTATTACAGTATAGTACCGTTTTAGAGCGCCTTGCTCACAGTGTGAATTTTTTGGTCACTGTGTGACTTTATGTGTTTGGGGTTTCAGTTGGCAGCACAAATTAAGCCATTTTAGCATGTGAGAAATATATTAACGTGTCACAAATGAAGACATTTATTTTGTTCCAGCAGTTGACACCCAGCCAAAGTCAGAATGAGTGCTGACGGAACCGGGGACCCACCTCCCTATATCATACCTGGTGAGTCAGTTAGTGTAATTGTTCATTTTGAATGACTCATGATAATGGAACACGACTAAAAACACGCAAGCCAGTGTGTGTGACGTAAATGTGAAATCCTGATATAGACTCTATTTGTAGATATAAGCTAGAAAGATAGATAGATATATTCAGAAATAATCATGTTCTATCTGTATTTTTTTCTTCTCTTGTTTGGCATTAACAGTAGAGGGTGCCAAGGGCTCCAATGTCAAAGTCTATCATGTGCACACTCCATTCACCCCACAGAGCACCACTGTTAAAGATTCTCGAGTCCCGATGGAGACAGCCAGACCTGGTGAGCCTGTTTCCTCGTTCATCTTTGAAAAACTGTTAGTTTTAAAGGCCACGTGGAAAGAATTATGCACGTTTTGCTTGATAACGTCAGGATTTTACTGTATGCCATATTGAAGCGTTGCTACTGTCATTACATTGTTCTTTATACAACATTAAATGAACCTAATATGTGCAGGGTTTATGAAAGAGTTTATATCTCATATTTCAAACTGAGGTCGTATCTCGCAATGTAGACTTTTAAGGTGCATATAATTTTGCGAACGAATGGATTTGTCTAAAACAACTGATAATTCTGAGGGGAAAAAAAATCAGATTTCTGAGCTGCAAACTTGGAACTGTGAGAAAATAAAGTCAGAATTATGAGAGAAAACTTTGCAACTGCTTTTTCCCCATTCCGTGGTGGAAGAAAAAACTAACTAAACAGTACACCACATTCAATGGTTTCTGTTCTGACCATTCAGTCCCAAATTTGAACAAAATGTAAGTTATACAAAAACTTAAAATGGTAAAGAACAGCAGATAAATTATAACAAAAAGGATTCAACTTACTAAAACAAATTTTTTCTCCTGTAGCTCAATCAACGGAAGCCAAAAACAAATTTGTCAGCTACGAATCATATGAGCTGGGTCGCAATCCAGGAATGGCCACCTGCACAAGCTGCCAACAGCAGGTCCTAACTCAAGTCACCTACAAAGTGGGACATTACGCCTGGCTGATGTGCTTACTCTTCATCCTGTGCGGGTAAGAGTCCATTTGAATTTAACTCTGAGAAAGATGAAATCTTGAGTGCTTTTTTAAAGCCCAACTAACTGTTTTCCCCATTTGCAGGTTTGTTTTATGCTGCTGTCTGATTCCGTTCTTCATGAAGTTTTTCAAAGACGTCTATCACACATGCCCGAAATGCAATAAAGTCCTGCACATTGAGAAGAAGCGATGCTGCAGCTAACCTCATTCCATCCCTTCCCCAAATTTAACACTACTCATGGATTTGTGTGGCACCTTACACTATATGAAGGACTGGAGGACACTTTCAGGCCAACAGATGTCATCTAGTACAAACCTGCTTGTATAAACTAAAGCTTTGAGAACCTTTTGGTGTTCATCTTTATTATTACATATTATCAGCATTATTACATTATCAAATTAATATGAATACTCATTGTTTTGATTGTATATCTATAAAGGACTCATGGTTAAGGGTTCAGAGGGCTGAGGAGATTGTGGAACCATAAATTACGTGAATATCATCTTGGCATCACTGTACCATTTAAAACAGTTGTTTTCAACCAAGGGGCATCAGCAAAAATGGGCTTCAGGATGACTTTAAATTATATAAATTGAGACAATGCAGAAATTAAAATAAGTTATTTAAAAAAAAATTGTATATTGATTTACTCAAACAACTTTTTTTGTCTGAAAAACCGTTGTTCCCACATAAAGGGTGTTGGTGTTTATGGTTACGTGAAGAAACTTTAACATCCATGGAAACCTTACACAGGACCAAAGGTTCTTTAGATTGTTAAAATGAGAAAATTAAAATGTAGGGAACCAAAAATGGTTCTTTCATGGCATCGCCATACATCATCTAAAACTTGCCAGGATGTATGAGGTGCCTTCATTTGAAAGCATCACTTCTGGAGCTGAAAATATAATGTAAATTAATACTCCATTAGCAATTTATAAAGGATTGTCATTTTTTTTATGTCAAGGTCTAATATCTAGCAAAAATGCAACCTATAAAAATATTTTGTAAAAATCCTATAAATTACAAAGATTTGGACAAAATGTTTGAATGCTGTTGTGGAGCATGGGACATGAAAAAGTTGGTTGAGAACAATATTCAGAACCCACAAAATCTCTTAAAATAGACATCACATTCTTTAAACTTACTTTTTGAATTACCACACTGCTAAATCTAACTTCTTATTGTTTAGCAATTTATCACTTCTGTACAGTCTGAATCTTCAGAATGTTAAATATGTCATGTGCATCTTACCAATAAAAGTGAAACGTTTGTGCAATATACCTTAATGAGAACTCTGCATGTGCCATTTATACACAACGAAATCTTCATCTTACATGACACCCTGAACACCGTCAATTCTTCAAAGGCCATGGCTGTAGCTTTTATAGAAAATTTTATTCAACATACATTTTCCAGCAAAAAGGCAATATACAGGAAGAGTTGTCGTACACTGCTGCTACACGGAGGAATTAGACTGGAGAGGAAAAAAAAAAATCAAAAAAGAAAGATGTGATCTGCAGGTTTTTTTTGTACTGCACTTAAACGAGACAAACTGTTGCAATTAGTTAAGGGAAAGAAAAAAAAACCAAATGAAACTGTCAGGATCCAAAATAAAACTACACACAATGAATATGAACATCTGAATTGATCTGTACCCAACAAATCAGTGTTTTTAATTTTACATGTTCATTCTTTAAATATACAATTTTAATTGTTTTTACAAAGCCAACTATGCACTAGGGAGCATTCCTTCTGTGCTTAAAGAAAAAAAAATGGTATTGGTTCATTAATGCTGGTTTCTCTAAGTCCCAAACCAGTCTTCTATACGTCTGCAACCTCGTGCCAACAAACAGTACAACCAATCTGGAGCCGTCAGCAAGCGACCCTCCCTCCCCATCAGAATAATCCCACAGCCCGTGACAGAGGAGCTAAAGAACGGGGGAAAACAACAACAAAACTTTATAGGAAGATGGGGGAAAAAAAGGAAACTCAAAGGGATATGCAAATCAAACTCCAACCAAGATTACATTTAACAGTGCTGAGAAATGTAAAACCTTGGATATTAAGTGCCAACGTGCAAGATGAAGTACAGACAATTTATTTCATTTTTATTTATTTTAAAACGGATGCTGTGGCTCTTTACTTTATTATACAGGATTTCCAGAGAAGACAAACTGAATTTCTCCAACCAAACTAAGTGAGAAAGAAGAATCGTGGAAACATGAAAATTGACTAGTTGCACTAAGGGACCAGAAAATAGACAACCATGTCAGGGCAACTAGCAAAAGCCTCAGCCATTTGCGGTGTTTTTTTTTTTTTTTTGAAGGATGGAGGAATCCTTTTAATCGTCTGCAAATGACAAAACTCTTCTTCCCATCGCCTCCACCTCACAATGCAGCAGCTTTTTTTGCCGTAACATTTTTTAAAAACGAACTTAAAAAGAAAAAAAAAACAAAACAAAAAACCCAACAACAAAAAAATAAAAATCAAAACAAAAAGTCTAGGACAAACTGTTCCCCCTTTCTTGTTAAAATCCAATTCATTCTTCCAGACAAATAGGCAGTCAATAGTTAGAGAAGCCAAATCGAACAGCCTCAAAAGGAAAACAGAAGCATCAGCAGTCACTCCATTCGCTGAAGACTTCATACATGGTGCCTGTGTACCCAGCAGGTGTTAAAAGTGGTGCACACAAGAGGTTTGGTTAAAGTCTTTAGTATGGTCGGTTAGAGTGGGGGCTTGTCAGTTGTGAATCTTGATCGCTTTTTCCAGATACGTGTAGCGACCTCTCTTTGGAGCTTTGTTGAAGTGGTCGAGCCCTAACCAAGGCCTCGGGTGCGACATGTTCCCTGCGAAAGGACAGAATACAGACAAGTGGGCACAAATGTAAACACAGGGTCTACTGATTGAGACAACAGAAGTCAAAGGAGTGTAGTGTACCTGGCTGTGGCTCAAAGTCTTTCAGATTCACCTCGTAGTCTTCCTCATTGATATACTGATGCCGGCCCATCATCACTATCGCAAACTTGAACTAAACGAAAGTTGAAAAACAGAGGTTTAATCCTGTTCTGAAGTCAACTGTCAAAAAGTATTTTTATTTTATGAATGATCATCTGGGTGGAACTAAAAAATGTGGACTACGATCTGCTAATAGTGGTAATTTGAATTTTACGGATTCCTTTATTTGACCTAAAAAATGTACTCAATTTGAAAATAAATGTACACATTGGCTTTCGGCTGACAGAGAGAATCCGCTCTGTGAATGTGCCCTCCACTCATGCTCAACAGAAAAACAAATAACGCGATGACAGGAAATTTTTACGTAGTACACTTGTTCCTGTTTGCAATGGAGCTACAGTGCTGTAACAAGGCAATGCTGGGAAAACGAAGCTACACTCTCATACACTATACATCATTTGGATAGTAAGAGAATTTTTTAAAATAAAATGTCATTCAATAGAACTGAATGACATTTAAAAACATCCGTCCAATTTTGAGTTACTTGTGTGGTTATTTTATTGGCTTGTGCTTTTCAAATTCAGAAACATTAAAATGGAGTTAAAATACAAATTCATTACAAAATTACGTTTCATTAATAAAAATTACTACATTTACTACAATAACTTACAAATAAATAAAATAAAACATTACATTATTACTTAATTTTTAAGCATTAAAATTACTTTACATAAATACATCCTATATTTATGGAAACAATATAAAAAACAAAACTAGTATATCCTATGAAACTTATGAAAAAGACATCCTACATAACTCAAATTATAATTTTAAATCAATCATTAAAATATTTAATTATACATATAAATTTTTTTTTTCAAAAAACAAAAAAACAAACAAACACTGAATAGCAACAGAACTTGGCAAACAACTGACTCGTCTCCTATTTTGGATATATTTAAGATCTATAAATCAAGTGATTGAGACGTGACATGGTTTAACAATTTCCTGCTTAGCAAGTACAAAGATGTTACATATTTATTCTTTGAAGCCCAAGGTAGTTTATGATTGATGCTTCCCTATCGTTGTTTATAAGACAATGCCACATTGTGGAACCACAATGAACTACATGGCATGACAAATTCAACGTTGCGCAGTAAAACATGAAATAAAACATGCCTACAGACAACCAGTAACTAGAATTGTGTGATTAAGGGTTAATGTGAATTAAAAAAAAAAGTTACTTCTGACACATCTGCAAAGCTTCTTACCTTCTCAAACTCTTTCTCCTGAATGTCAAGCATGCTCTGAATTCTCTTCATCACTTCTCTGAAAGGTTCCCCCTGCCACAGTAAATGCAGACATTAAAATGGACACGACACATACAAACTGAACAAATGACAGCCATCCACCTACACGGCAAAAGAAAGCGGCAGCTGCCCGCCTACACAAGCACTCAGCAAACACACCTGACGGATCTTGAGCAAAAAGGGAATTCCGAACGTCCCGAAGACTTCCTTATGGAAATGTGCAACTGGAATCAGCATTTCGTTCTCCTTGTCCAGGTCCACCTGGTCGAGAGGGATTTCCTGCCATGAAAGAAATGGAACTTGTTTCCAGGGGAACAGCATCCACAAAGAAAAGTGGCATCTCAGAAGCTGAATCATTTTAAGAGGCTTTACAAGGCAACAGATCCTTTGTTGTGCACATTAGTGAATGATGGGCTTTGAGGGTTGGTGTGCTTCCTTACCTCTATTCTGAATGTTCGACTGGCCGCTGGAGATAAACATTCTAGCAATTCATCTTCCTGGTGAACTCCAATAATTTTGTAGCTCACAATTTCTAACAGCCTACAGCAGAGAGGGCAAAAAAGAGCACTGTTAATATTAGCAGTGACCAGTGAAAGGGGTCAGAATCATGCACAGAGTGACTCATAATGGATTGCGGCAGCGTCAATGAGTTACTAACGCGTGACTGGCTGATATCACCTTTAGTCCTGTCTGATCCAACATGTCATAAAGGCAAGACCTCTTAAGAATTAACTATAAATGAAACTATTATAATGCCTCTCTCCTTTACAGTAAGAAATAAAAAAGCTGTAAAGATTTATAGGAAGTGTTTTTTGCACTAGGTACATGCACCACTACTCAGAAGTTTTGGGTCAACAAGATTTTAATCAAATTGTTTAAACCTAAAACGTTTCAAATAAATACTGTTCTTTTGAACCTATAAAAAAAAAAAAAAAAAAATTTTTTTGAGAAAAACTGAATTGAGAACACACAAACCTCAGCTTCTCTGAACCTTTGTCAGACAGCTCCACTGCCTTTTTACATTCTTCCAGAAGGTCCCGAACACAGCCATGCTTGTCAGGGTATAGTGTGATCTCCTAACGTGAGGGAGAGGAAAAAAATATTCACAATGACACAAGCGCAGAACATTGTGGAAACATACAGTACTGCAAATGAGAAGAGCTGGCATGATGGTGTATTCAATGTAGAATCACCGCAGCAGGTTCTTACCTCCTCTCGAAACATACTGTTGAGCCAAATGGCTTTGAAACTCCTCCTGTTCTCAAAGTCTGTGATCTTCATCTTGAGCTGTGGGGAAGCGAAACCATGAATAAATCAGATGCCCGGAACATAACAGCTTAGAAGATCTCATATTCCCTAAGAGGAGCGCCAAGTGGAAGATAAGGCCTCTCTCACCTGCTGGTAGTAGAGCTTCTTAGGCTGCCGGGGCTTGAAAAACTGCAGCAGGTCTCTGAGAGTGCCTTCATAGTTGTGCCTGAGTGGGTTGCCAGGGCCGTCTCTGTACCTGAGAGGAAGAAGAATGAAAATGAAGGTCTGTGGATGAAAACAAGGGGGAAAGAAGCCAAAAAAAACAAACAACAACAAAAAAAACCCGTACCCCTGTGACTTGAAGAACTGTAAGAGCATGGGGTCAGTATTTAACCTCTGTGCAACAGTCTTTGCCACCTGAAAAAGGAAATGCAAGATTATTACTTCTTCATATTACTGTCCCATTCTGATCTGCTTTTGCAAAAACTAACCTGGAAGTAGTTCATTCGGTTTGACAGTGTCACAACAAAGCCTGGGTCATTGTGAATAGTCTTGTCACAGAAGATGACATCTACACGGTGGTACAAGTCTCTGAAGTAGTCTTTTGCAGTAGGCAGCTCACTGGTTTCATTTTCAGGATCATCCCTGGTGGTGATACAAAAGAACCATTCATTACAAGGTACTGTTAAGCTGTGCTAAATGGCTTGGGGATTATGACGCTGAATACTTACTTCTGGAACACAATTATGTCTCCATCCATCAGCTCATCCAGAGCCTTGTCCAGGGAGACATCATAGTCTTGTATTCGCTCCGTTAAATTCGGTTTAACTTCCTGTAACACAGGATGCAGAATCATGTTTTAGCGATGACGTTGACAGAACACATTTACACTATTTTAATGTGATGAGGAAGGTATTATGTATTCCAGGTGTGTACTAATGGGTTAAATCAAACTAAGATGCAGCTAGATACGTGTACAGTTTATTTAGATACACATACAGCACACTTAAGCACAATCTTGATACACTTTATTTTACGTAGCTTATGTCTGTGTACTTGATTTTAAAATTACACTGTATAAAGTCTGCACACATGTGAGAACCTTTGGTTACATAAGCAGCTGTGTAACAGCCTTGTTCTGTAACATGTGTGTAACAGTAGTAGCCTATTCCATCTACAGAAATACAAACCGTAAGCACAAACTTTTCAATATCTTAGTTACATAGTATATGCATTGTTTTATATAAGTACAACAGCTACTACTAAGAACTTACTAGGTAGTATTATGGACACCTTAAAAATAGTGTTACCAATTCAAGGCTGTTTTATTACATGTATATCACACATCTCTACTAATCACTTCTATACAAAACTACATATGATAAATGCATCATTAGGAATTGTGTGTAAACCAAGTCTTACCTCATAGAGGATAAGGCTAGTTCCCTGCTGAAACCCTGCTCTTTCACACATTACGGGCAGCAAGCCTCCTGTTGGGGTCAGGGTTAGAACAAATTAAGCTTCACAAAGGATCGACATCGGTTTAATTAGATCAATTTTATTAGACATAGTTTTCAAATACTCACGTATTTTACAGGATATAGGTGTGTAGATATGTCCACAATAATTTAAGCTTCTTGTTTTTGGGTCATACATCTTCAAGAACAACATAACATCATCTGGAAATCAAAACAAGGTTAAAAGGTTGATGCCATCAGAACTGGAAACGTTTTGGAGAGCATTTTTGCTCTCCACAGTTGAAACAAAATATCAATTGGCTGAAACGGTTCTGTAAATACTGTAAATGTACACAATGAAACTCACGGTCTTTGTCGAACTTGGGTAACGTTGCACCACTGGCGGCCATTTCTGGATCTACAGTTTCCAGAAATATTGTCCATGGGTTCTCGTTATCGCTCAAGTCGATCATCTGTTTGTGACAGCAAAATGAACAGATTTATTTCTCACATATGAGGCAACATAAGCAACAAAAAGTACTTTACAAAATAGGGATGTTTTTTAAAAAAAAGGGCAAGCACAGACTTACAGACTTGTTGCATTCTGCTTCATAATCCAACATGGCCGGTCGTTTAGTGCCGTTGCTTCTGGCCTGCATTGGCCACAGCCTCATCTGGTCCTGTGGGAAACCCTAAAGGAGAAACAGTCAGAGACTCTTCATGGACCCATCAGAATATAAATGCTACTAATCTGACAAAATCTAAACTAAGCAGAAAAACCAGCAAATGAGAATTTAAAACAACCCAACACAAGCTCGCCTAACAGTGCTGTCAGAACAAACCATTTCAAGCAATACAATACTGCTGGTTTAAGGATTTGCAAGCTCCCAGAATGCACAGCAGTATTAATAAATGATGTGATTACTGTAGAAGGATTAACGTTTTGCTGTTTGCTCACACATTTGCTGTGATGTTAGAAGCTCATTTTTTACACTTCTGGTTGACTGTCACCAGGAAAGAAATCAAAACATTAATAACTGCTTTGAAGAGATCATTTTAAAAGTTAAGTAAGTTGGTAGAGTTCATCAAAACAAAAACGGAATAATAATTTTTTTTGGCTAACTGACAATTTGCTGAACAAGACATTTTGTCAAGACATTTCGCATTGTCAGCGAATACATTTTTAAATAAATCTGGATAAACAAAGTTCCAGTCAACAAGAGCACTCAGTCAGTTGTCATCAAGAGAAATTGTGTCAAGTGAAGTCTCACCATGGTCTGTGAGAGGTTCTGAACAAACTCAGCCAGAGTGGAGCTCTTCAGAACTTTGAACACTGTATATTTTACTTTCTCTTCATCATACATGTCGTTGCCCTGATGCCCACAGAACTGGTCTTCTGTCACCATCTACAGGAACAAAGAGCTAGTATTTGTTAAACAGAAAAACAAAGTAGAATAGGATCTAAACTTAAAGTCAAACAATACCTGAAATGACCTGACACACCAAGTGGACTAATACATCTTCCATTGAGACAGGACATTTGAATAAACAAGCGTGGCTGATTTAATCGGGCGTACCTGTACTTGCATGTAAAGGTGAGCCTCCTGCCTCTCTTTTCTCTTTTGGGCTTCCACTCTCTTCTCCTCCTGCAGCCTCTCCACCAGCTGCTGAGGAATTTCCATGTCTGTGACCGGCTGCAAGACCTCACCTGGACATGACAACAGCACTTATAAGCACAGATGGACAAAAGCAAGTCAGTAACTTTAAAACAGGGTGGTTTTCTTATGGGATGAACTTGGTCTAAGTTAAATGACCTCACACTTAAAAAAAAAAATAATAATAATAACAACAACACCTCAAATGAACATCACGGCAGGTGTATCTAATGCCACTTACTGAGCTTGGACTCTCTGATGTACACCAACATGTAAGCGTTGGTGCAGTGACGCACTGACAAATCGTCATCGTGACCACCGTAATTGTGTTCAATGGCTTCTTCTTTAGTGCACCGTGAAACGACGTCATCATCGAACTTACACCACTGCAAGAGCAACATAAACAAACAAACATTACATCTGGAAGAAAATTATTAAAGCATGTGGGCATGAATTTCATAAAACACTTTCACAAGATTAAACAAGGGTCAAAATAATGTTTGACACCATACTAAACACTATTAGTAGTAAAAAACAAAAATGATGCAGGGCTCCAGACTAACATGAAAACTGGAATCACCTTCACCTGATCTGGAAGCATTTTAGTGTAATGCAATATTGTAAATCGGAAATATTTTAAAACCTTTTTATTCAATAAATGCGCTCCCAGGCAAATTTTTGTAGCCGGTAAAGCCTTCTTCAGAATGTTGGTCCAAATCCAGTTATTTGTTTCCTCTATTGAAATTGGATTTAAATGATTGATTGACTTTATATTGTTTCTGTTGAGACAGTTTGCATTTCAGCTTGACTTGCACTTCTCAGCAAACCTTGTTTCTGCAGACATTCAGCATGTTTTCTACAAACCATGTCAGATGCTTTTACGCTTTACGTGGCGTGAGAAAGTGACAAAGCTAAATTTGATACGAGTGGTCAGACTGAAACAAAAGCATTTAATATACATTCATAGGATTTCAAATTATATGAATGTTGGATTAAAAAAAAAACATAAGTAGATTAGTAATATGGTGATTGGTATCATTTCAATTCTTATTATGATGACAAAGGTCTTCAGTGTCACATGATCCTTCAGAAATAATTCTAATGTGCTGATTTAGTGCTTAGGAAACCTTATTTGTCAGGAAGAGAGTTACTGCTTGATATTATAAATTGATATTTATGCTTAATATGCATAAAACAGTCTCAAAGTCTTCAGTCTCAGTCTGGAGCCCTTTAATGCTTTAAGGCTTTACTTTAACAATAATGACAAAACATTACATGCAACCACAAGCCACCCACAAAACCAACCCATTAACCACCACCAAAACAAACAAACCACAAAAAATTAAAATAGGGACCCCTAAAATGAAAGGTTCTCACTATTGGTGCGGTGACACTCACTTTGCCGTCTCCTTTAGGATTAAGGTAGACGACGTAGTGGCCCCCGTGGTTGTCTCCGCTGTGCACCAACACGGCATGGAGAATGTAGTTGGCTGGGTCTTTAACATCTGGCTTCTGCAGAAACTCATCCAGAGGTAACTGCTCTGGGAATTCAAACCTGTGGGGCACAACATTAAGTATCAGGCTCCATTTCTCTAACATCGTATGAGTGAAAGTGAGCAAGAGATTATGCCTGAAATATCTTAAAAACCAAAAGTTTTCAGTCGACAAACATCATTTAGATGAGTCACTCTCAAAGATATTTTATAAGCGCAATCTCCCTCTCTGCATGGCACGCATTTATTCAGACCACCCATAAATCACAATGCTTACTTCAGCCATCACAGAATTTACTTCAAAAAGAAATATCAGTGTGACTCATTACCTCACAAACTCATTTACAGTGACATTTCTAATGTAAAACAGCAGATATTTAAAACAGTTTAGAACATGGTCACATCTACAACACACAGAGGGGGGAAAAAAATAAAGATTACCTATCATTTATCTTAATATTTTGGTCAGTCTGAGGGTCGTACATGAACCTCATGAGCTGTAGGTGCAGAATAGGTGGGAAGGTCAGGAATTTTACACCTTTTTCTGCTTCCTAAAAGACAAATAAACCACAAATACAGTCAAAACTCCAGCACAGTGAATTAAAATAAGTAGTTCAGGCGTAGTCACATCAGCAAGACTTCAACTATTTTTTTGTTAAGTAGGTCTGTTGTCCATTGTCAGTTGGTTATCAATGCACCAATTAGATATTAGACTTTTAATAGCTGCTAAATGTAAGGTAAAAGTAACTGCACTTTTAGGGTTAGTTAGCATCATATGGTTACGTACGCAAACCCCTCACCTGTAGACCATGCTCCCCTGCATCGTATTTGTTATCTCCATCCAGCTGTTCCACTGCCACATAATCCTTGAATGACTCAAAGACTGCAGGGCAGAGAAGGTGCATTAGTAAAATCAACACAAGTGCAGCCAAAACTGTGTGCAGCCCTACGCAACATTATAAAATGGCATCAGAGACAGGCTGAATTTGTTGATTTTGTCCTGGAAATCCATCGCAAGATGTCAGAAAATACATACATTTACATTTTTATATTTACAGACCACACTAGAATAAAGGCCTTCCAGTAAAAGAAGGGAGGACAGCAAGACAGAAGATCAGAGAAAGCCACACTTACTGTTTTTCTTTCCTTTTATGCTGAGTTGGATGTCGTAGTAATCCTCTATTCTTTCTGACCGATAGTCTACATGCTTACACTGGATGTAGGACTGAAATGGAGAAAACACCCAAATGTGGTGAGGCTGAGTAAATGAAACGGATGTAGAGCGAAACCACAGAGAGAGTCCGGGTGACTTACCACCATCTTCCCTCGGAAGAGCTTTGGGATTGTGCCCTCCACACAAGTTCCTTTCATCTTGTTCTCCACATTGTCCAACAGCTAAAAATAAAAGGGGAAATAAATCACACAAAGGTTGGACAATGATCCAATTTTGACATTACTAATCCCTCAATTGATCAATGAGTTAAAAGAGAAGGATCCAAGGGGATCCATGGAGATCAGGCTACTCACCACTCGGCACAGTTCCTGTACATCATGCTGCATGAAACTGTCTAGAGTTTCCCACCTGTGGAAACAGACACACATTTCAAAATATAAAAATATGCATAGATAATAGGTCAACAAACTATGTCACTAAGTCACATTACTATGAATATTTATACAATGGCATTAACACCCAAAAACAAACTTAAGTCTGCCAACATAATATTTAGGCCAAATGCCCCTTAATTAAGCTATTAATTGCTTACAATTTTAGAGAATCTTATAAAAGTAAGAAACTTTATAGATTTCCACTAATAAGTACTGAAATCAAGAAATAAAAATGGTGTAGTTTGAATTTTGGATTTTATAATACATACAATATGCCATCTTAAAAGTTCATGATCAAGGCACTCAAGGTCAAGCCAAAAATCTTAAAGGCCTTTATTGCATCTCGGCTAAAATAAATGGAATTAAATGGATTTGCAATTCAGAAAAATTAACAAGAACATCAACTGAGCACAAAACACTTAATGACAACAAACAACATGAAACTCACTTCACATCTCGCACAAGAATGTCAACTGGCAGACGTGTCATGTTCATAGTGCTTGTAAACTGAACATTGAAAACAAAACCTACCCAAAAGACTTAGTCAGCTTCTTTGTACCAACAGGCTTATCGCTGTGTTGGAGCTCATAGAACACCCTCTGGAGGGCGAGGGGAACGCTTTTAGAGGAATCATCTCCCTCAGTAGGCATCATATAAACCGCCTAGAAAGCAAAAACAAAGTAGGTTCTTTGAAAAATGCACAGCAGCGACCTATTCTTTTCTTCTGAAAACTCAAATATTTTAGAATAAATATATCTGTACAAATATGTAATAAAAACCAATAACTTTGCAAACTTTACAATAACAAAATTGCCCCCTAACTTACATGGTCAACTTGAAAAAGCAGAGTAACGGCACATAAAAGCACGTGTGTTTCTACTTACTACAATTCAAACATTTTGAGATGTCTTTTTACAATCAAAAGAGCCACTTTTTACGATCAAAAAGCCACATTAAGTTGATCAGGAGAAACAGTAAGATTTGTTAAAACATACATTTCAAACAAAAGCTGTTCTTTTGGACTTCACATTTATTAAAGACCCCGAAAGAACGCAATCACAAAGACAACTGTTTTTAACAACAAATGTATCTTGAGCACCAAATTAGTGTGATGCCATTTTACCAGAACAATTATAAATATACCACTTAAATAGAACTGATTTAATGTATTATTTACTGATTGATTAAATACACGCAGATGCGGCAAGTAGGGATGCTCATTTCGGTTATTTCTCATAACCGACAACTGACGCTCGTTCACCGATTATTAACCGGTTAACTGACAACATTATTTTAAATGAGAATTTCATTCAGTTAGAAAGGATAAGCGCCTGTGACCCGAAGACGAAGATTTACGTGATCATATCCATTTCATATCATACACCTGCAGCACTTTTGCGACCAGAGAAAAAAACATTATAAAAGGACAAATAGGCCTATACGAAGAAACATATAGCTATTTTACATAAATAATAAATCAAGAAAACGAAAGAAAAAAAGTTAGCAAGTGTCCCAATTTATGTCCAAGAT
This sequence comes from Enteromius trimaculatus, assembly GCA_032361065.1. Classification (NCBI taxonomy): domain Eukaryota; kingdom Metazoa; phylum Chordata; class Actinopteri; order Cypriniformes; family Cyprinidae; genus Enteromius; species Enteromius trimaculatus. The sequence continues at coordinate 3,458,012 of JAUMHP010000045.1, forward strand.
GGCAACGTCCATAAAAGTCACTTTCTGACATTACAGGAGTCCAATCAAGGCACGAGTTCTTTAATCAAATCTTCCTTAACCGACAGCAGCTTTGCGAGAGTTTAAATCGCTGACAGGAGCGGCTCCAGTAGAAAACTGACGAGATCTAATAAAACTTTCAGATGACACGCAGCTCGTTTCAGAATGCAGTTGAGTCCTGAACATTCCGTTACAGAAATCTGTAGTCACTCCCTGTATTAGGACTCAACAACTGGATTCTGCTGCTGTGTGAATGTGGCCAATAAAAAGCAATTTTTATTTTGTTTTTGTCAACAATTTTATATAGACTATGATTAGGTAAATTACTGAAATAAATAAATAAATAGACCTTTTAAACCGTTTAACTGATTGTATTAATCGGTCAAAATTCAAATTGGTCAGTTAGCGGTCAAAATCCCAAGTGGTAAGCATTAGAGATTTGTCTCTTCACCATATTGATCCCAAATTTTGAATAGTTGTGTATAAAACCACCATGATTGTATTGTTTTATGTTCTTATAAAAAAAAAACAAACAAAAAAAAACAAGTAGTGAAAGTTACAGTCTGTTAATAACAGGGCTTGCTATGGAAAAAAAATGTACTCTGCCAGGACGGGTACACACTGATACCAGCTACGATTATCAAGATTTTCTCTTATTTCACATTTTCTTAATAAAAGATTCAAAATTTTGCCACAGTTGGCTGCACCTGAACACAAACTACATCATCTATATCTCATCACCTCAACATAATGCATCCAATTTCAGCTAGGCAAGGGATAGTAGGAAAGTAGGTTATATTTCATTGGAATTTACAGTAAAGAAAATCAATTGGCAGAGCAGGAACTGTATTTTTAATATTCATTAAACTGTACACATCCAAAACAGTCCTCTGTTTATTGGTACATACTGCAGGAAATCATCTGATTATGACAATGAAAGGCAGATGTCTCACCCGCCGAAGCTGGTTTGTGAAGAAGAGAGTCTGTAGTAAGCTGTTCATGTAGCATGTGGCTCCTTGATTCTTCAACCCCACGTAACCAGTGTGTTTCTTCGAATCCCAGCTGCAAGTAAAACCATAACATCAGCTACCTTTCCAAGAGCTCATCAACACTGAAAACACATGCCACTAAGAAATGACTTACGCCACACCGTGAGGCGCATCAGCTTGAACGTAGACCTCGAAAGTGACCTTATCATCCTCAACAAAGCCCCGTTCTGGATCAGTCACATCCTGAAATCACCCAACAACAGCTAATGAGCTCTGTTCAACTCTGAGCTCAGCAGAGACACTCACTCAAAACATATACACTTACACTCCATGACATGAAGTTGGAAAAGCCCCAGTCATTTTCCTTGTGGAAGAACAGGTGACTAATGCGGCGGCTAAAGGATTTCTCATCGTCTTTGTAGTTGATTATTTTGAGCATGGCTTGAGCATGACATGACCAAGACCTTCAAACCAGGAGGAATCAAATTAAGTTTGGTTTAAAAACACCAATATTTTGAAAAAGCCAAAGTGTATTAACTTTACACAAAGAAAAGAAGTTAATTAATTCAAGGTTATCGCTGAAATCGCTATAACAGAAAAGATAAATGGCAGTGATTGCTTACGTAGAGTCTGACTCAGCATTGCACTGAAGGAAGAATCCAACGCTCTTCTGGTGAGGTCTGTCTGGGTAAAAGCGGGGCATCACCATGATCTTCCAGGGAAGATTTCTCACAAAACAGGGTGGGCTGAGAACAGACTCACTCAGCCTGCTGAAACGCTCCACCACAAAGCGGAAAGTAGCTTCCGAGCGCCAACTTGTGTCTGTTAAGAAGCATAAAAAAAAAAAAAAAATTCAAATAAATGTCAAAATGTGCATGGTGCCAAGATTCAATGCGTTTCTTACCATCCTCCATGTCCTCCTCTGTGTTGTTGTGTCCATCTGCCATAGCCACGTTCCCATTGATGACTGGATTCTGGGGAATTCTTGGAGGATCATCTGGGTCCCCAGCTGGGAGAAAGAAAAGCCAAAATGGGAAATTCCCTTATCAACTGGTTTCATCCCATATGACTTCTTGCAATCTCACTCTGACTATAAGTGTCACAGATCTACTGTACAACAGGTAAACAAATGCGCTCAGAAGCATCTTTCACCAAAAAAACTAATCATGATCATTCAGAATGTACCACATGCAGCTCTTACACGTAGCAATTACATCAAGTAATCTCATACTTGTTTTAATAAAAAAAGACCACAAGACTTAAACAATGAGAATAAAGTGACAAAGAAAAATCTGCATCTATAACCAAAGATTCTGCCGCACTACTGAAGGCATCTTAAATTGTGTGAAGGTTCACAACAGTCCAAGGTAGTCTATAAAAACTATGTAATGACATAATAATTATATTACTAAAGCACATATCACAATGTCTTAATTATAAGTGGTAAACTCTAGATTTATTCCGAGCCCGAGTTTGTGAGTTAGGGATGTGTCGTGAGAAAATACAGTGGATGCAGTGTCTGTAAAATGTTAAAATAACTAACTAATAACAAGGTTTGTGTTTTTTGTGTTTTACATGTACAATAAAATTAACCAAGTTGCATGCACAATAAAAAAAATAAAATAAAAAAACGGCAAAAACACAAGGAAAGCACATTTGTATAAAAGGAATGTTGTCATCTCACTCTGAGCAAACGGATTTTAACGCATCTTTCCAACTTAAAGGCAAGTTTTCTAGCTGGAAGCTGGACAAACGGTCTCTCGAATCCTGATTGGCACATAGATAATTCTGATACAAATTGGACAGGCCTCAACATTCAAACACTGCAAAACAGAAAACGATTGCTATACTGACAATTTTATTCATTTCCCCCATAATATCTACATGCTTTTGCCATTAGAGGCATGTAAAATTTCTCTAAATAAACCATATGATGCATATTCAAATTCACATTTATTTGCCTGAAGGTCCATGATCTTCAATAATCACAATCCAGATAGTAAAGATAAATGTAGAAATGGCCATAAGTGAATGAGATGTTTTTTCATTTAAAATCCATTGGATATTATCAATACATTTTCCCTTTAATAAGATTTCCCCCCGAAACAGGCAAGAATGAGCCTGGTGTCCCGCACGATGCCTATTCTTTCAGACAACAAAGCACTTGAACACGGCCACTTCAGAAGAGTAAAGTAGGACATTTGCAACAGCACATAAGACAGAATAAAATGCATGTAAAAACAAAACAAACAGGTTCTCTTCCTGTCTAAGTGGGTGGTTCTGGGCTAGAAAAAAAAGACGCAATGTGAACCAGACATTTTGCTGTTCGCTGAAAGCAGCACGAAGAGCTTTATGTGCGCATTCCAAGGCCTGTGATGTGATATGTGGTGTGATGATTATGTGCATGTCTTGAATGGTCTCCGGACAGCAGCATCAGAAACGCCCCCACACGTGCACTGCAGAACTTTGATGAAACGCAGCGCAAAAATTAGCGTCAGAAACGCAATGAGTAAGAAAATCGCATCCACGTTCAATGGCCTTTCGAGTGCTACCACCGCGATCGCGGGTGTGCACGAGCCAAAAAAGAAAAAAGAAAAACAGCCAAGCAAGCCGTAATCATTAAAAATGGCGAGCGGTACCACAGCATGACTCGTTATACAATGAAGAAGCAAAAAATCCCCGCGCGCTGTCGGCGGATCCCCACGCGCTGGCCTAGACGCACAGTCATTGCGATGCCCTAAAACACGTCAAATTTATATTTTCAACTGACAGCATAAGTACTCACCCCATATTATTAACAATAAGGGTGTCACTGAGAAAAAGACGCTACGTTAATGACTCGTTTCTGAGTTGATCCGCTCGTTTACCCCCTCCCCCTCCATACACATATAGCCGCACTGCTAACGTTTCCCTCCGCAAACCGAGCTCGTATTCTCAGCAAACCGTGTCATCCGACACTATCCGATGAGCAAATGAATTACTTGGTTCGCGGATCCTTTGGTGAGCCATCACGCGCCTCGGGCCGCGCCGTCACCCAGATATAAACAAACACCGACGCAAGCAGGCCTCGCAGAAACTGATCTGTGCAAAATACGGTCCACCATCTTGGAATAAAACTGCCATCCACTCCCCCTAATCGAGCTGCACAACTTTCTATGCGGAATGCATCCAAAGCCAATATCGACAGGAACACATTTATAAGACACTGCAACGGCTAAATGCAACTTAACCGATTAGCCATCCCGCAGAAAGCCTGGCATCGTGTATGTAGTTCAAAATGGTGCTGCGATCCAGCAATCATCATCTGACGCTGTTTATTTGCCTCCACTAGCACTCAACAGTTAAAAAAAACCGTGGCGGGACACGAGGATTTGCTGACTGTGGAGGAAAGCTATTCAATGAAGCAGCAACTTGTTTTAGAAATGTCTAAACAAGCAGATGTTCTGAAAGACCACTAAACTGCCCGGTGAACTAGATAACGTTAGTGGATAAACGACTGATTTAATGCTCTCGCAGGATAGTTTCAACAGCAAGCGTTTCTCTTTCGTTTCAATCACAACTTGCAACACAAAACAATGCACCGTGGACTTACATTTATCCATACTGCACGCGAACACGGCCTCAAATAACTAAGCTTATTTGTGAGCATTTGCTCCTGGATGCTTTTGAAAAGTTGCCCAGGGAATCTACAGGTGTAACCGAGGGGCTCCTTACATAATCAGATGAAAACCTGACACAGTTCAATAGATAGAAGAGCTTAAAGATGGGCTGCGCCACGTTAATGCAGGCAGCATTCAACTAGCCGAACGCTAACAGAAGACAAATCAGCTTAAATAACAGTCACACAAACAGCATTATTTAAGTAAATCGACCGCTATGTGATTTTTAAGAACAAAGCAGAATGGTAATATCACTGAAATGAGCAGGTAAATAAAATAAGACGGACTTTTTGCTGACTGGTTAAACTCCTCATGCAGCGAGGTAACGTAGTTAACGTTAACGGTTAGCCGCTGGCTAGCTTAACAAGCTATTGGGGTCAAAACATGCGACAGAGTGGCTTGCTATTAGGCAGATAAGCAGTTAAATATCTAGTTTAGCCTGTTAAAGCTAGCTGTGATGTTAAATTAAAAGGTTGGGAGCATTTGATTTTGCACGAGGCCTTACGTACCCTCCATCTCCATGTCCTCGGGCTCGCTGAGCTGCTGCTCGCCGGCTTTCTGCTGCTGCTGCTGGGTGTGATGGTGGTTCATGTCGACGGCTGTTAGGATGGGATGGTGCCTGGGCTCTTTGTCTCCCTCGGGCCGGTCTGGTGGCGGTTCCGCGGGCAGATGCTGCTGGGGAGTCGGAGGACGCGGAGGTGGGTTAAACAGGTCGAGCCTTTGCGGCTGGGCCTGCACTAAGACGACCTCGGCCTTGTCTGCTGTCAGCGCCGGGGATGGAGGAAGGGAGGCCGGTGGGGGAGCAGGCAGAGAAACGCGGACGTATTTGCTCGCTATTCGCCCAATCTCGGCGCCTGGGTGAAGGGATGCTAAGGTTAAGGATAGTCGGTGGCCTCGGGCTTCTGTTTAACGAAGGCCCGATGAATGAAACCCCGGCTTTCCCCCGTAGAAGTGCAACTCACAACAACCTGCAGCCGGGGAAAACAGATATAGCCCAGCTGAAGCTAGCGAAAGTGATAAAAGAACAAGCAGCGCGACTCATGCGCCTCCGAGAGATTATTTTAAATACAACTTTGCCTGCAATATTTCCAGTCCGTGTGCTCCTCCGATTGTCCCTCTTCTGGGGGGGAGCGGAGAAAAAACCTATCCATTCAAACCAGACTCTAATGTGAAATCGCACTAATTTAGAAGTTCAAACTCACAAAGATGCCCGCGTTTCGCCTCGCCGTTATCATAAGTGAAACTAACCTGAACATCTAACGCTCGATTTCACCTCGAAGCTGCATCCCAAAAGGCTATTCAAAGGAGAAAAGATAATTTTGCCCGGTCACGGCCAGAGCCTCTCTCACCCGCTCCCGTGGTTTATGATGTTCAGTTTGAGGTAAAACTCAAAATGGCGGTCGCGCTCCTCTCTGAAATGTCACATCCGCATGGAGATCCAAACAGTGGCGCACACCGCGCGAGCGCCATAAACACAAACGCTGCCTCGCGACAGAGTTTACTAAAACTTAGCGGTTTTGTCATATATATTTTGTTGTTGTTTATTATTTTGTCGTGTTATAATTGTATTAGTGATAGCAGCACCCCCATTGGTTTGCATTATATGTGTTGTAATACGGAATTGTAATTTATTTTATTTAGCAATTAAATTATTTAGCAAAAATCGTTTATTTGTTGATATGTTTTTTTTTTCCTGTCAAAAAAAAAAAAGATTCATATACTACATATGGCATCCATTCTGAATACTCAGCAGCTAGTCTAGATTTTTAATGTAGAGATTTGTGCCAAGTTCACCCAAGCTATAGCTATTTCCAACATTATTATGTCCTTAAGTTGTATTAACCACTTTTGCAGGCTATGTGGTGGAAGCAAGTGTTGGGCTATTTAAGAGGTTTTGTTTTTTGCAGCCATGCGTTAAATGATATCTTCTGATAAGGTTTCACAGCTTATCCAATGTTTTGTCTAAACCAGTTTGTTTTTTATGAAAATGTAGTAATAAATAAATAAAATAAATTGTCTTTAATTTTATAATCCACTTGACCAGCCAAGCTCTTGTGTGATGTTTTCTAGTTCTCCACCATTTTAAGTATTTGTAAAGGAATCTTTTGAGATTATTTCCCTTATTTTAGCTATATGATTTATTGCTGCGTTGCGTTATGCAAAATACATTGTCAACACTAAAGATTTATTATTTTGTGATCATTCAATATAAAGCTCAACATCAATTGGAAGCCTTAACATATTCTTTGACATTAATGTTGGATTTATTAATAGGCCTATTTTTTATAAAAAATATTCATTATTATTATGTATTTTGTATCTGATAGTTTTGATAGCTTATTCTCTGGCATGACTGTGGTTTCGGTAAGTCAGTATGGGAGGTGTGTGTGAAGGGGTTTGGGAGGTGAATTGCACAGAATTGTTGGCAAGGAGGAGAAGTAGCTGGGCCTTGTCCGCATAAGTAATAAATATGAATTCATGTTTTGAAAATGTATCAAACAGCGACTCATCTGACATTCAACAAAATAGTGATTCTGTTATGGCCATATTGTTAATACATCAGCAAAAACATTCTGTTTGCGTTCTGTTTCAAATAAACATTTACCTCAGCCAAATACCATTTAAGCCAAAACCACATCAAGTGAAAAATCTCATCATGATTCATTGATTTACTTTTTATGCAGTGAAGTGCCCTTTGTATAAAAGAGAACAAAATGACTTGATTTCACAACAAAAGCTTGTAATTCCTCAGGGGTGACTGTCCGTTATTGCAATTGTTTTGCACCTGGAGGCCCAGTGCTTTCAGTATCTTTACATTAATTTCATATTCGATTTTCTACATCAATGCAAACTGATTAGAGAATGGACAGTTGTTGCATCTACCACTTTAATAGCATTTGTAATTTGTCAGCACAAATGCAAACCAAAGGGTGGAAATGGAGAAACTATAATTGTAAAGTTGATAGCTCTCTCCACATTGCGTTATCTTTACAGTTGCCTTATTCAAAAATGTGTACACTACAAGTCTGAATGTGATAGGTAAAGGAATATTGTTCATATAAAGCACACTCGGTCATTAAAATTACAGTTGTGTAGCCTATGTGTGTGCATGCACTTGTGCGTTTGTATCCCTAACAATATAGGTAAACAGTTACAGTATTTCAACATAAGACTGGCTAATTTAAGGTTAACAGGCTGATGAAAGATGAAAGAGAGATGAAAGATTTAATCATCTCAATCCATCTAAATTCTAATCTTTAATACATGTCAGGAAGATTAAATTATGTGGGTTTAAAAAAAAAAAAATCTACAGGGATA
>JAUMHP010000045.1:3479469-3523477 GCA_032361065.1 Enteromius trimaculatus
ACAAATCAAACTGATTCTGTTCTTGATTCAACTCAGCAACTGACAATCAGTCACTTAAATTGCTGTCTGTTCCTCAAATATCATATTTTATGACTCATCACATAACACCTTTAATATATATATATATATATATATATATATATATATATACAAAAGCACAAGCCCATAGACTACTTTTTTATGATAGCTTTATGATGCCATTTTGTCATTTTAGAGCTTTGACAGCCGCGGCACAATTATTTTTGAACAGAGTTCAATATACAAAGTGCGCAAAAAGTCATAAAACGGCTTTGGAACATCACGATGATGAGTAAATGATCACCATTTTCATTTCTGGGTGAACTATCTCTTTACATAATGACTGAGAAGTTACAGGAAAAATAAAAGCATAATCTCAGCCATTTTGTCTATAAACACAATCTGCCTAATACACTGAGCATTCACACATATTAAACGCTCCATCCACCCATCGAATAAAAGTCCTGGCACAGTTCCATGATGACTCAACATTTTAATGAGCCCTGACTGAACAATATGAAAAGCACATTGAGGGAAGGGCTTGGGGGAGTTGTGTGTTTTTTGGCCGCCTAAATTGAAAAGGAACACAGCGGTGAAAAATGAGGGCTGGTTTTCAAGGTGACAGGAGTACAGTTTGAATGCTGTAGTAGAGAGCTTGTATTCTCCCCCTCTCTTCCTTTCTCTGCGTGTAAAAGAAGGAGAAGAAGAATGGAAGCAGGACAGCAGCTTATTTCTTTGCGACTATAGTCCACGGCTTAGCGGCCAGGCCAATTCACCGCAGGTCTTCCGTAGGTCACGCAGATAGGAGGATTACTTTAAGAGGGCCGACATTCCATTACTCTGTTGGACAATAGTATCAAAATAATCAGCGATACCCAGATTTATGGGCAATATCAAGAGGCTGCCCTGAGCAGAGATGAGTAGGACAGCTTTTACCCCCCAGAAGGGATTCCTGACAGGAAGCTTTGGCCCCCGAGTAAATTACACAATACAAGCAATTTGCCACACGGCCACCGAGGCCCGGGAGCGAAAGGAGCGAGGGGGAGAGAGAAAGTGACAGACAAAGACAGAATGGAAAGGCTTTCTGCATAATTTTCAGGAAGATGGAGGGCACTTGTGCATGATTTCAGCTCATCAGTAGTCAAAAACACCTCTTTTGCCCTCCCCTAATGCCCTGCGCCATTCTTAAAAGATTCAACGCCTCCACTCTAAAATAAAAGCCATTTGTGCAAACAATTATTCACGAGAAGAAAGCTGTAGTCTCGAGACGGCCTGCTCCTGCAGACGTCTTGTTTAAGTGAAAATCTCTTCTTAGGGAACTCATGCATGCAGGGAATTCTGATGGCTTCATTTTGAACACGGCTTCTCCCCACACAGACAGACAGACAGCCGTGTGCGGTCACACCTGCATTACGCTGCTTACATGTTTGCGCTCATTCTTCTACGTTTGTTTGCTGAGGAAGAGAGCTTACGGTGATGCCAGTAATTACACATTAATGAAAAGCCGTGCTAGGAAAACATTTTAGCTCTCCAGCGGATCATGTGCTTGACATTATTACAGATAAAGCGTACAGTACTGGAAACAGCTAGGAAATCAGCTAGGATACTTTTTTATTGAGATCCTTATTGCTCAAACGACTTTCATTCTGATGCATGCACGTAAAAAGCAACAGCCACTGCATCCTAATGAAACCTGGATAAAATAATGACATGACAAAATAACAAAAAAATTGTTGAGGGAACATGAGGGTTGAGATGATCCATTTCATAGACTACTGTTCATTGTTTTGGATTCAAACAGATTGATTGATTTATGGGTTGGTTGGTTGATTGTTTGATTGATTGATTAAAAAATATAAGTACATTTGATCATCAAATTAGGGAGCATTAAAGTGATCAAAAGTGACTGTAAATACATTAATGGATTTACAAAAGATTTTCATTTTCACAAATTCTTAAGTGCTGACAAAAAAAATGTATCACAATGTGTCACAGTGAATGATTTCTGAAGAACTAACGACCATCACGAACAGATGGTCAGATTAAGTTACCTTAAGAGAAAGCAGGGCATTTTTTTTTTAGTTTCAAAGTAACAAAAGAAACCACTATAACTTGGGAATGAGTGGATGGAACATTTTTAAAAAAAGCTATCTTGTCAAATGACTTCATTAGTTAAAATTTTTCATTTCTTTTCAAACCTGTAGAGGTTGGTGTGATGCAGTGGTCAGCAATTTGGGTTGACAATTTTATGATGTAAGGTGGGCCACAGAGCTCCCACTTAACCTCAACTTACTCCAGGCCAACTGTATCGGTTAAATGTTGAATCTGTTGAGTTGTCGTTATCTTTCCTGTGTTGAGACAGTACGGTGAACACTGATTGGAGGAACGAGAGCTTCTGCTATCAGACGGAGCACAGCACTTCAATGTTGACCATGACAACATGCAGCGAGTCTTGACCATCCCATCAGTCAAACTCTGTTGATTTGATAGTGCATTAAATTAGGTAGCAGACAAGCACATCATGAAGTGTATCTCCGCAACAGAATGAAGGCTATGAAGGGCAGAGCTGTGATTGTCAGGGTAGTGAGGGGTGGAGATGGAGAGGGGCACAACTATAAGTATGACGGACAGCGGAGGTGAAGAGAAGCACACCAGGCTTACTAAAGAGAATTACACCTTATCTCTGCTGGAGGAGTCAAAGCCAGTACAGCTCTGCCTCAGGCTCCCAAAACTCCATCTTTTCTCCCACTTTTCCTCACATTTCCTTGTATTTTAGCTCTTTCTTTCTTTGTTACTCTTTCTTTAGTTTGTTTGCTCACTGCTCTATTAAAGAATGTCATTCATGAAAACATCCTTTCCTTCTCAATTTTTGTACCCTGCTTTCTTTATTTTCAGTTTGAGCATTCCTTTTGTTAGCTTAATTCTTTCTTCATTTCTTTTCCTTTTAAAAATGTACTCTCTGTCTTTCCCCATTTTTCTTTCTTTCTTTTTTCTCTTTCTCTCTTTCTTTCTCGTTTGTTTACTTTTTCATTTTACAAGAAACATTCTAGTTCAGATTTTTTTTAATCAAAATGTCACTATTAATTCAATATTTTCCTTAAAATTTAAACCTACTTTTTAATGTATATCAATAAAAAACCCCCAAAAAACCCCACAGTTTGTCACTAAAATAAAACAAAACAAAATAAAATTAAAAGTCAACTACAGTATAAGCTAATATTATTTTAATGATGTCACACTTTGTATAACAGTGTTTTTTTTTCCACTGCTTACATTCATTTTTAAAATTTTGCCTTTATTCTTCAAACCTTTACACACAAATTACATACACAAAATGCAAAATGCCTCACATATCTTGCAAAATGAGGAACTACATAAAATAAAATATCACAAACATATCTCAAAACCAAAAATATTTGCCATAATTTTAATTCCTGTTATATTTTAGCGTGTTACATAAAGAATTTTGTTGTGTTTTGTAAAAAGTGTCTTATGAAATGAGATTTGCGGAGTTAAAGGCTGAGAATGAATGTATGGTTCTGGTGTTTGAGTGTCAGGTTTCAGAAATTGTGATAATTAACGATGTTGTGTGTAAGTAGTTGAAAAAAAACTGTAATTATGATTACATATGAAACTAAATATGTCTTACTTTCCTTCTTTCTCTGCTGTTGGACAATTGGCCATGCGGCACAATCACTTTTCACTGTGATAAAGCAAAAAATGGCAGGGAGATCCATTTCATACTGACATAGTTTACAACAACTGACTTTAACAGAATCAGTTGCAAGAAAGTCCTGAGGGTATCCCACCACCACTAATATAGCGAACAATAAATTCTTTTTTTGGTTCTATGTGTGTGTGTATGACAGGAAAAGACAGAAAGAAAGAAATGCTGTGTGTTGACTGTTATGTGTTGACCAGCAATTATGGCCTTCAGAGTCTCAAATCTTTCCTCCATCTAGCGGTCAATCCTCTGTCATGGAGGGATCACTCAGATAAATATCTCTGTCGGCTAAGGTGCCCACAGGTTCAGTGCCATGGCCCCATGCAGCAGCTCTGTCAATAAATAAAATTCTGAGGGCAAACTACAGACCAGAAGATCTCGCAGATCAGATTTTGATTAACTCAAGGTTCAGATGATTTCCAAGTTCACTGGCTGCAATAATACTGGCGCTTTGAGCCACATGGACGAGCTTACGGATGTTTGCTTCAGGTGCGGAAACAAACACACTTTTCAAGCACTGACACAGGGGGCAGCCAAATAAAGCAAATAACAAGATATTAGATGTCGGAGCACTGTGAACCACGCGTGCATGGTGGATTAAAGTGTGAGATGCATGAATATGTAAGTGCAAAGCCCAGATTATAATGTTAATTATTTACTAACTAGCCAGTGTGTGATTCAGCAGTGCGTTGCACATCACAGACTGCGTGTTTCATGATTCACGCTGAGATTTACACTGTTATGTGGGCAGTACGTGACACACAAACACACACACACACACACACACACACACACACCACTGCCCCTGTAAGACTGAAGTGACTGACCATGTGGCCCCTGACTGCACCAGTCACTTCCAGGCATTGAAGAGGCCCATCAGCAGCCAAGATGCTCAGACTTCATCTGTTTTAATTAGCCAATCATGTTCTCCTCCTGGCTCTCCATGAGAGCACTTCTCTCCCGCTTGGCGTCAAAACAGAAACACAGCATAGCTCAACCACCCCCCAAACAATCAGCCCATAGAGCTGCGCCGGCCTCATCAAGCCTCGGGTTCTGGAGCCTTCTTCATCGCTCCTTCATCTCTAATTGGCATTCAGACCAGTCCTCAACACAGCAGCTGGAGCAGGGTCTTGCCAGCGCTGCCTGTTTGGCTTGAATGCAGAATGATTGGTGGTTTTGTGAGGCAGACAGTTTTTTTTTTGTGTCCAGTCCATGTTAAACTGCCATAAGTAGACCAGAGCATTTACATCAAAAGCTGCTTTCCCCCGTAAAAAAGGAATTAAAGGAAAAATAATAATAATTATGTAAATACAAAAAAAGATTTTAGAAAAAACATTCTAAAATGTACTCCTTCCCTCTATATACAGTATGTTATGAATTATTTGTAAATTATGTAGTATTGCACTATAGGTTTGACCTAAACTATACAATTTATTCTAAGAAATGTATTTAAAAGAAACACTTAATTACAATTTATTATTTTAACTTTATATATTGTTTTAAACCTATTTATTATATACAGTCCCTAGCGAAATTGTTGAATAATTTATTTTTTAATGACTTTTTTAGTTTTATTTTTTATTTTACATTTTGAAATACTTCTCTCATTCTCATCAAGACTATCAAGACTGCATTATTGGATTAAATACACTCAAAACAATTATACTGTGAAATATTATTTCAAATTAAAATGCGTTTTCTAACATATTGTAGTTATGTACTTTATTCTTGTGATGTTGAAGCTGGTATTGTGAAGCTTAGTTTTTCAGCAGCTATTTCTTCATTCTTCAGTGTCTTCATGAGTTTTCAGAAACATTTTAATATGTTCTTTCAACAACATAAAAACGTTAATAATATATTTTTTCCCCGATTTAATATTTCTTTGCGACTTTTATTTGCATCTCCAATCATGAAAAAAAAGCACTGTGCTAGTACCGCAAAACGAGATCTGACAGTATTTTACCATGGTACTCCAATATATAGCATCACATAGAATGACACATCATGGTGCTGAAAGCTACTGCAGTTCATTTGATCTGTTTATTTTTTATGTTGATATATTTTTTATGTAACACAGACATTTCAAGCAATGTGGGCTTCCATGCTGAGAATGAATGTCACAGTACAGCAAAAAGCAGTATGAAAAACCACTCTATAAATGTATTGTTATTTCTCAGACTGAAAAGGGTGTTTGATGTGAGCAGATCAATGGTGATATTTACTTGTTAAATATGACCTGAAATTATAGCTCCTGTATCTACTCTGAAATGTCAGTCACCATGGAGGCACTTCTTTGCATGATTAGAAATGCTTTCAAAACAGTTTTTTAAAAGAGGGACAATTGCAATGGTTATGACTCTAGTGTCGAATCCCCTTAAAACACAGTAGCCCCACTGTATGTCAAACCTAATCCAAACATGTTAGGGCTGTTCTTATCTTTTAAAACTGTGGCTCGATAAGGCATGAAGCTATTACTCCAGCAATCTACTTTAACAGAACACACACAGTTGTCCAAATAAAGTCCCCCTGTATGCACTAATAACGAGCAAAGCAGCGAATCAACACTTTGCATATACGTACACTTCATTTAGGCATCTATTTTGGGGTTTTAAAGAATGCACATAAAAAAGCTTGAGAAATAAAGCTCAGAGGTGACAGACATTCCCGAATGGGTCATGATGGCAACAAAACCGTTCCAGACACAATAAGATCAGCTGAAACAAACAGAGAACAAGCAGATGCTTGTGTTTGGCAGAGCTGCCTAGACATAACTTGCAGACTTATCACAATCACAAACTTAGTAAAAAAAAAAAAACAATAGCAAAAATAGTGTAAACTACTTTCATGGCAGTCTGCACGGTTGCAATTTCATTAATAAACATGGTTTCACACATAGACATTAGCTTTTACAGCCTGAACCCAGAGCTGTATTACTGTATATCTTTTATATCTAGGTGTAGCTCAAAAGGTATTAGCAAACATTTCCTAGTTCTCTAGTGGAGACCACGGCCAATTTGCTACACCTGACTAAAACTGCAGCTCTATAAACTGCAGTTAACCATTTATAAACTTTTTATTTAATTTTTTCAGTGATAAAACAATAAATATGATTCATTTTCTGTTGATTATTGGTGACATAAGCAACAGCGACCAATGGGGTTTGCTGCAAAGTGATTTTAACTTTACGCTAATAACCTTTAATTTATTTAATTAAAAATGAAATTCCTTCCTGAAATTAGTTCAGAATTGTGTGTGTTATACAGAAATGCTTCCATTATGCATCATTACAAAATAAATTTTTAGTAATTCTGAACAATCCTGGGGTGCATTTCCCGAACACGGTTGCATCTCTGTTGTTTGAAGCACATTAGTTCAACAACACAGGGCCATTATTAATGACATCACATAAATGAAGTGGAGTAATAACTTCTGCTATTTAACTGATTAGCAATCTCTAAAGTTGCAGCTGAAATGAACAGGGCACCTGACGACTAATTTATTATTTTTTGTTCCCTGTCATTTCGCTTCATTTGATGTTTGATTCATCGCGGGTTCCCTCTTACATCATACTCCGGAGTTCCCTTAGACATTTACGCACATGCACACTTTTCAAAAATGGTGTTTACAAAAATACATTATTAGAACGCATTTTATATTTAGATAGAATGGAAGATATAGATACTGCATGTTAGCTTGCTTTTTGTTCACATGCAAGAGCATATTTATCCAAACCCATATATCTTATTAAAAACGAACTATGCTTCTAACCACAAAGCTGTAGTTCCAACCACGTCCGTTTGTGACGGTGATTGTGAAGGTTCATTTGCTGGTAGCGATGGAAATTGAGACCATAGTTATCTAACAATGCTTTTGGGAATGCACATTTGCTCCATCCTTAATCGAAAACAAGTGATGTTGATAAAAAGAATTTGGGGAGGTGCGCATGATTAGTCAAGACTCACTACGCTTCCCTCCTCCACCCCTTCTCCACCTCGCTCCGCGCCTTCCCGCACAAGGGGCACGTGGGGTTCGAGCCGGACGTCGAGCTACGCCCTCGCTAGTGTTCAAACTAGTAGGGCTCAGAGTCTGCCAATCTCCCGGCTCGCCTCCTAAACATGCTTTTTGATTATCATTAGGAAGCACGAACTCCATTACAATGTTCGTACTCCATTACATTACAACCTGACTAAATGTGTTTACTTGAGATTTTGCCTGCATTGACATCAAAACTAAAATGAACATGCACACAAATACCATGGTGGCAAAAATGCACACAAGAAAGTGGTGTTTCTGTGATCTGCTTAAAATGACATAGATGGAAATCCAGATAATGTCTGCACTATATTTGTCATTTGGTCATTTGCATAAATTGAAATGACTGGCGCATCTCTGACAGTCCTTGTCACTCATGTCACCAGAAATCATCAACTCTAATTGTTTCAGACACAGACACTGGCATTTGCATAGAGAGTGTGTGCATGTATTGTGCGCAGAACAAATTTTGACACCGTGCAAAAGTCAATGGCCACATAAAGTTCCAGAAGTCTTTTACCCAATAAAGGAGGACTGTTTAGGGCATTTACATTATCGATGCAAGATCGATGTCATTCTGTCTTGCATCTGTACTCAGTTACTGCCATTACTGCAGTCTTTGCAAAAGTGCAAAATGCTTTATGACGTGCTGCACACTAATAGCCACGTGGATATGTCGTCAGGGCAAGGTGTGAGATATTACTTCGGTTCAACAGGGTTGTAAATCTGTCCCGTGCTTTTGTCTTTGCTCTGCCAGCAGTTCACACTGATGAATAGGCTTTGTCAGATTAATATCAACATAGTGTGATGTCAAACTGCATTACACTGCAGTTATGTTGCTTAGAGCTACGCATTTGACAACCCTGTCTGTCCCTGTGTGTCCCTTCCTACAGTGTTTTAAAAGCTCCCCATGGTCCTGCACCTGGGCAGACCTGTGGTATCAGGGTCATGTCTTCAAATTATTCCTCTTTATGATTTTTTATTGTCTACCATGTAGCTACACCAATCTTTCGAGATGAAACCCAAACGAGAAGCTTCTCTGATGAGTCGCTAGTGGGTTCGTGTGGTTATTTCCTTACTAAGTTGTGATTCTTTTCCTGACACTTGTAGTCCAGTGTTTTCTGTCATCTGTTTCCAAAACTCTGTCCAAAGGCGAAAAATAATATGTGACAGCACACAGCCAGAGTGACAACCAGTTCAACATTTTATCCGCTTTAATCAACATCAACAAGAAGCAACTTGACATGGAATTAATTAATGTAATTACTTTCATGTGGATTTAATTTGGCACCATAGCAGCTTGATCTTTGCAGCTGTCAGCTCCCTGATAAAACGAGGGAGGAGCGTGTTACGTTTGTACATGGCCACTGGCAAGCGCAGAGTGCAAAGAGTCAAAGGCTATTTTTAGATTGACAGAGGCCCAACAACTGAGCTGTCTGCCATTTGTTGTCCCATCACAAAGAGTCAGAGCCCATACATGCAGAAATCTAGAGTGACGAAGCAAGATAAAAAAAAAGACCTGGGCCGCGTTCTCAGATAACGTTGTCTCTTAGCGCGCTACGAAGACTCTAAAGGTATACCTTAACTACAGATATACCTTTCCTACGTGTGTTTGTCGAACTATACCTTAGGATGTTGCTTAAGGTAAACCTTGTTAAGAGCGACCTTAGCAGGTGCTGTCCATTGATATCGATGCCTCGATGATCGATTTTGCGCTCTTTCCTTCACAGCGGTATTAGAAAAGTATTGAGAAAACAATGTTCTTTAAAAAGAAGCACTTATCAGGGCTCATTTAAATATGTACATGCAGAAATAAATAAGTTTATGTGTTTATAATTGAGCAAGTCCGCAATCCCACACCCTCACGGCCATGTTAATGTTCTCCGTATGCCGACCCACCAGCCGTATAGTGTCGACTTCGATTGAAGTGCATTATAAAACAGAATGCAACTTATTAAGTGTAATTGTTTTTTTTTTTTTTATTATTATTATTTTTGTTTTTAAATTCACATCATTAAATAGATGGCATGGTTTACACCTTTATTGGGAAAACAAAGTCCTCCCTAACCGTTCCCAATGCATTATTTTCAACTTTTTTATTATTTCTTTCATTTTTGTTCGAAATAAATGATTTTATAATTTAAAATTTGAAATTATAAAAGGGGCTAAGAGGTGGTCTCGCCCAGGGAGTAGAACCGCTGCTGCGAGTTTCCGCATAACGGTCTCCAAAAAATGGCACAATTTTGCAAGCGCTGCCATAGCTATAAAGTTTGTGTAAACTCATCATTCTTCATATAGACTCTTAAGCCTTTTCTGTCAAGTGGTTCGCCAGCTGATGTGCTTTAGGGTAGTAATTAAAAAAGCTAACAACCATTAGTGTATGGAAACTTTATTAATGAAAACATTTCTATACACTGGGTGTAGGCTATAACAACTTATTTTATGTGTAAAAATTTTAAAGTAAAGTAAAAATGTAAATTTAATACTAAATCAGATTTTATATTAAATGCTCATTTAAAATGTTCTATGTGTAGATAAACTGCGATGTAAAAAAGCTTTTTGCGTATTGGTGGTCACGTCAGCAGCGATAAGGTATAGCTAAGAGCGCTCCAGACCAACCTTACGAACGAATGACGTATACTTAACTAAGAAGGTTTTGGAAAACAGGCGTTAACGATAAGGTACATCTTAAGGTAAAACTTAAGAATGACGTAGCGTTAAGGTGGTTTCAGAAAACGCAGCCCTGATACAGCCTGGTATCTGTAATGCTTACTAAAAATTTTAAATAGGATTACTGTGATTTTGTTTTTATTTTTTTATATAGGCACCATGATACGGTATCAATCAAAAGTTGGAGTTTAGTCAACACTTATGCTCACCAAGGATAAACTTGTTTTATCTAAATTACAGTAAAAAAAGTATTTCTGTCGAACAATCAAAAAAAACAAACTAGTTAATCACATTTAATTAATCCAACCTTACATTTACATTTTTAAAAATACTTTCACATTGCAATATTTTTTTACATTCAAACTTCAAATTAATGTACAAACAACATAAAGACAGTATATTTTTATAGTAATATTTGTATAATGGCATCTTTTTTGGCTTAAGTCTATGTATCACTGATGCAATACTGTGAAAATATGAAATAGACTAGTTTTTCCACTTATATTTAATCATTTACTAGCCATTCAACATTACAACAGCTATCAATTTTAACATTTATTAGCCTACTCAAGCTTCTAATTTAACCTCTATACCTATTCCGACCCACTTCGGGTCTTAAAGTCTCATTTAAAGTCAGTGCTGGCTGGTGCAGAACAGTTTGGAAAACCACTGCACTTCAGAGACGTGTTCTTAAATGTGATTTATACAACAAATACATTCCCACAATTTTAAGACAGCTTCAATTGCTTCTTTGGTGAATTTATGGCTTAACTGGTGATATTACAAAGACATTAGTAGTTTCTTTCACAATTTGATATGAAACTGTACAGGCTACAGCCAGCACTGGCGCATTTGTGTATGCAATTGAAGAGCATGCGCTATGAACTCACACATTCAACTCATGCGGGAAAAGTCTCCGTTTAAGTGTGGCCATAATGATGTTTTCATTACTTCAGTGTCACAATGATTTGGTTTTCAAAAACATTTCTTATTATGAGTGATAAAAGTGTTCTGCTGTGTTTTTTTTTTTTTTAGTAGAAACAAAAACCTTTTGCAACTTTATGCATAACTGTACTGTCACTTGAATGCATCACTGCTAAATACAAGTTTAAATTTATTTTAAGAAAAAAAATGACTTGCAGACAAATTTTTAGCAGTAAATCAAACTCTTAGTATAGCAGTTTTTTAGTAAAGTATATACTGTACCACAGCAGACAACAATACAATATGCATTGCACTAAACATCATAATTCAATGAGATGCAGCACAATATCATAACTGCATCGAGATTGAAACTGCGAGTGATAGAGAAACTGAGCGTGTGAGGGAGAGGGAGAGAGTTAATCTGCGGTATCGGTTTCAATCTCTCTTGTGCGGTTCATTTCACTTTTGTCCAGTGCTGCATCTCATCGAATCAGCTCTGACCACACTGAGAAACACTGGTTTCAGAGTTTACGCTTATTTGAACGACCTACTTCATGAACTGTAGAAAATGATGTAAATTAGCACATATATAAAAGCAAAAAGCAAAGAAAATAGCAAAAATTGATGATGTATTGCCATAGGTCTAAAAGAATGGAGTCCAGTTTACTCCTAAACATCCAAAAAACTGGCCAGTGGAATTGAAGTTTACTGACCACATTTTTGAAGTCCTATCGGATGAGCAGATGTGCCTGTAATATTTCAAATAATGTAAAAATGGCATGTTTTCTAGGGATGTTACAGTATTATCACTATCAAAATATTGTTTGATATTATCATGGTCACATGACAATATGAAACAATATGAAGAGTTTACTTTTTAAATATTTATTTAAACTTCTTATTGCAACATAAAAGGTCTTTAAAGTTGTGTTTTGGGCCATTATGCTTTGGCACAGTACTGTAGCCTATCTATCAAACAAACTGAAAGCACAATATAGCTTAATACCTTCATTAAGTCTGTTCGCGCTTCTCGTTTGAAAATGCTCAGGTTGTTCTGTGGGGTATTCTAGAAAGCAGGTTATGTGACATAAGTTTTAGTGGATAACTTTCTGTTCCAAAAACGGAGGTAACTTTCTGGGTGTGTATGTAACCATAGGAACTTACTCTCTGAAGATAACCTGCTCTGTAGCAGGTTATGTTCCAGGGTTAGTTTGTTTCAGAGGGATACTGAACATGGCGTGCCCTTTTGATGGCGATCCTTTGGACATGGAGGCACAAATTATACTACGTTTTTTTCGCTGGGAGAGAGTTATAAGATCGTGTATTGATGTCTTTTAATTTCCTAATGATTATTTGAAAGAGCGTTACCGGTTTTCAGAAGATTCATTAATTTATTTAACATATCTCTTGAGACCACATATTGCAAATGTCACAAACCGCGGATCTGTGCTTAGCACAGAGAAAAAAAATAAATAAATTGCATCAGTTTTTTTGCGTCAGGGCATTTTTTGTACAATGTGGGCATGTGCAGTGGCGGTTCTACATGGAATTACTCCCTGGGCAAGACCCCCTCCCCCCCATTAAGTAGCAATAATTGATTGATGTTTGACGCCGTGAAGGATAGTGTAAGCCGTTAACTTTCTTTTTTTTAAAGATTACTTTAAATATGTGATGTGAAGAAAAAATGTAAATGACGGATTTATAGTATTGTAATGTCTTGCCATTAATCGTAAAGACATGGGAATGCTCATACCATGCATCTATACACAATTTTTTTCTTATATTTTTGCCAGTCGGCTACTAGCACTGTAATGCATCTTCATTTAGCATCCGGGAATGCAACAGACACCGAAATATTAAATTCTATTTATTTTGCAGTGCAGTTATTTTACAGTATATGACTATTACTGCCATTGTTGTTGTTGTTGTTATTATTACTATTACTATAATTATTATTATCTAATTTCTTTGGCTATCTAAAACAGACTAAGATAGTATATCACAAATAAAAATAAGGTTGAGTCCCCTTTAAAGTTCAAAACATGGATTGGATCTCTTAATTTTAAAAACTAATAATAATTTAGAATAATTTAACTTAAAATATACAAAATGTAAATATTTTCCTCCAATTTTTCATTTGTGTTTTCTGTTTAATATTGCAATAAATATTAAATAGTGGACTTTATATCGCAATATTACCGTATGAGATTTTCACATCATTACACGCCTAATGTTTGTGAAGCTGCCTTTTGTATACCGAGTCAAAACGATTTTGTATTTTTATACAGCAAATTTCTTCTATACTGCAAACACTTAATTAGTTTTCATTTGTGTTTAAAATGTATTGATGGTGTCTAATAATGAAAACATATTTCTTCCCATTGATGGTTCAGGTGATATTTTCAATACAGTGCCATCTAGTGTTTTGGAGAAAATGCCAACATGCAAAAAAATGTAACTTTTAAAGTGCTGTGAGCTGCACTTACAAAAAAGTTTCAAGGTACAATTTAGTCATATTTACGTGATAAAAATTACTTTTGTGCACACATTTATTTTTTTGGAGACATTAAGAATTTGGACAAAGAATGTCATTGTCACCTATTATATTCTGCTTTAAACACTAATACTACTCCAGTATCTAGTCTCAAATGAGCCGATTGTATAACAGACTGATGAAAGTCCATAAGTTTAATAGACAGTTGAAACAGCATGAAACAAACACAGAGCTGCTGTAATAGAGCCCAATAGAACACTTTAACATCAGATGAATTATGAGGCCCTAAACACCTCTGGGACCTAATTTAGTGTGTTTTATCCTACTGTAATACAAACCCAATACCATATCTGCAAAACAACAGTCATTTAATGAGCCATACAATGTTATATTAAGACAGACCACCAGTATGTGGATTCTCTTCCAAATTACACAAGATGTTTTAATACTATTGATGATCGTCACGCTCTCCCAACAAGACATCAAAAGGTCTGATCAGAGCAAATCTGTCGTCAGACGTATTCATAACCGAATGTGTCTCTCAGTGCGAGCCTTATTTTGTCAATTAGACTCCCACTGATATTGATTGATTTTCAGAGCGAACTCCACTAATCAATTTGTCCCATTGTTTTGCCATTCCAATTATTCTTCCCGCTCTGGTTTCATTGAACCACATTTGCTACTAAAATAGGAGAAAATAGGGAGTCGCTCATCCGAGATACCTGCACTAATGCACACGTGTGTGTTCTCATTCATGTTTGGTCTCAGACTGGATTGCGGTCTAGAAGGGGGGAAAAAAACATGCCCTAATTACACCTCCGAATTTGCAGACTCTGTCAGCGCACGTCTGAGGTAATTACCGCACTGACACACTTTTACACCGTTCCAGGGTGTAATTAAGATGGCGGATTTATGGGTACTAATATTGTGTGAACAGTTGTTAATGACCCTTTGCTTGGAGGAGTTATAATGAAATTATAATGGTGCAGTTAAAAGAGGTCAGTTGTTTTCGGCGGCATGGAGCGTCCTTACCTTTTCCCACTCTCTGTCCTTGTTCAGCACGATCACAACCAGTTTGGGATGCACCTGGTAACCGTCCTCGGTGAAGGACAAATCTCTGCCATCCCAAGTCACGTTCATCATGTACCTAGAGGAAGCAGAAGCCTCATCAGGTTCAGAAATAGAGCGAGTCAGGTGACACAAATCTTATCTGCTGCAGTAGGCATGAAAAGAACTTTTCATCCTAATGATGTTCATTCTATACCTAAAAGATCAAAATAACATATGAAGGCCATTTTCAACATGCAAGCAGACAAAAAGAGGAATTAATGAGCCATCTGAAGACTAATGACTGACCTAAATCAGACGTCACATTAAGAGAAGATGAAAAATCTGCCCGAGTTATTATTAGTATCCAGTGAAATCTACATGAATCACTACTATTCTTTCTTTTGTCTTCATCTTCAAAGAAATAGAAAGAGAGAGCATGTAGATGTAAAACAGAAGAGACCAATCTAAGGAAACATTATGGGTTCACCACAAGGTTTTTGATTTGTGGCATTATATAGATACAGAAATTATTTTTGACGGGTTCTTCAGCTTCTTTTTTGGTTACTGTTAGAAATAAACCAGCCCAGCTTTTCAGAAGACTGGATAACAGGATAATAAAGCTCATATTTGGGGGAATTTCAGCAAGTTGACCCCAGGGGTCCACAAGGTGGTGCTAGTGGGTCCACACAATATATATATATATATATATATACATAAAAAATAAAAATAAAAATATATATATTGTTATGTTATATATATATATTTTTATATATATTTATTTTTTTTTTTTTTTTTTTTTTTTTTTTTAATTGTGAAAGTTACCATGTTAACTTTTGTGTTTGGTTACATTGCCATAACTAAAAAAGCCTGAAATTATGATGATGATTAGTATCATATTAATATGAACTTTTATCAGTAAAGATTAAAAAAGAATCTTTAGAAATTTTATTTTATTTTATGTTTACTTTTACTATAATTGCTTAAACATTTATTAACAAGTTAAATAAAATTATAATTAACAACTTCTAAAATCTTCAAAATGAAAAAAAATCTTCAAATTAATTGGGGCCTGGGCATTTTAAGTGCATTTTTATTTATTTATTTATTTTTTAGCATATATATTTTGTGCTTTGAAGTCACTGGCAAAAAGAAACTTTAAAAACCTTTGGTCTAAATATTTTTTTCCTCCCAACACAACGGGTGTTGTTAAAACCAGATGGGCATTTTTTTTTTGTGGAAAGCAAAACCCAAGTGAATAGAGTCTGGATCTTTCTCTTTTCACAATGCCACCGTGTTCCTGTCATATCAGTTTAAAAGCGATAAAGTGAGGAACATGTTGTGTTGCCTTCCCACTTTTCACACCGTGTCGTCAGGCCTCCCTCAGAGACCCGAGTGGTAACACACCGGCTGACACAAACACATCAGACTGCCCATCTTCCTCAGTAATTACGACCCAGTCATTTTAACGAACCCTGCGACACGGGTCTGGCCTGGCGGTATAAGCTTCTTGCCGCAGTACTGCGCGGTGAGCAGAACTAGAAGTGTGGCACGATGATCGATTTATGAAACAGGTCTTAGTGGGCGTAGTGACTGAATGGCAGTGCAGCTTGTTGAATTGATTGGGGTCCCATTTAGGGGGCGAAGCGAAGGCCCACTCACCCTAGATATATCGCTGAATCCAATTACATCAGACTGCGGGAGAGGGAGAGAATCGATAAGCTCTGCTCTCCTCCCCTACAAGACATGTTTCCATTCACACTGGGCTCCCTTATTCATTTAAACCCTGCTTTCATATTTTACACCTCACCCAGGAAAGCAGACACTGGACACAGTGTGTCAATAGAGCTTTAGGTTCTCAGCAGGATGGCAGGAGTTGTGCTCATTAGCTTAGCATGTTTTGTCACTGCTAGACTTGTGGTTTTCAGAACTGGACGAACCACACGGACAAACAGAGAAAAAATATGCGATGAAGGAGAAGGAGAGCTGAATGAAAGGAAAAGATTTGCATATGGAAAATGTGTCAACATTGATCTTAAATTGCCTCTGGACATGTTTTCCATTTTTTGAACCAAGTGGACAAGTAAAAACTTCCAAAATATACTTTTTTTTCATTATTATTATTATTTTAG
This sequence comes from Enteromius trimaculatus, assembly GCA_032361065.1. NCBI lineage: Eukaryota > Metazoa > Chordata > Actinopteri > Cypriniformes > Cyprinidae > Enteromius > Enteromius trimaculatus. The sequence continues at coordinate 3,496,511 of JAUMHP010000045.1, forward strand.
TATACAGTATATGGCCCCAATATCAACCAATACTGATAAACAAATAAAAAACTCTTATATTAGCTGATAACTGAAATAGTATGTTCCTAAATCTCTATATAAAATATACAAAAGTATATTAACCCATATAGTAAATCCCTAAAAATGAGGTACGTTTAAGAAATAACTGTATATTGTATCAGTTTATATCTTTCGCAGATCATTTATTTCTTTAAATCAATTTTTTGCCACCATTGAACACCTTCATGTTTCATTAAGTCAAATAACTTTTTTCCCCCTGTAGGACACAAAATAAGAAAATGCATTGATATGAAATTGTCAAAGATGTGGAAAAAAAAAAAACAGAAAAGAAAAATATGAAAAATATGAAGGCTAACACACTAACCAATGCATTATATGTGAAAAATAAATAAATAAATAAATACTTTTTTTTTCTTTCTAGAGAAGCCAATAAGCCAGGATTGGCAAAGAAAAAAAATGACAATGCCCGGGAGTACACACAACAAACAGAGCCGACCCATGCAGACCTTGCTTGACCATCTCCACAATGTCACAGCCACCCTGTGGTTCAAGGACAAATACCCCAGCTCACTTCTCCCTAATTAAAGCCCATAACAACCCATGACCCATGCTTTCTCACTGCGAACCCTTCATCAGAGTCCTCATTACAGCAGGTGTGCCCGAAAGAACTGCACAGCTGATCTGGGATCATCCAGATTAAAATAGGTGGGTGGTACAACTAGCCTGAAAATGTTCACAGTACTTTATATGTGGTCAAACTGAAGCAGGCAGCTGCACTGCAACCGACCGAGTTCGGTTGAATATAACAGTTCCTCGTTAGGCATTTATAGTAACGGGGCTGACACTAATGAGGGCAGGCAAGATGTTCCCTATGCGACATATAGAATTTTTCAGTCATTAGAGAAGCAAGAAAATGTTCCTACATGAAGTTAGTTAATTTGTGAGTCTGCACGTCTCGATACGAACCCACTGGCATGACGGGACGTGTAAATGAAATCAACTCTTCCTTGAGTAAATAACTCTGGACGCGATACACAAACAAATCCAATCATTTTTCTGACACAGGTATCTGTGCAGTGCTCAGTCAATGTCATGAGAGACCATCGCATCTGCACGACAATACTGGGACAGCTGGGACTGGGGAGGTCTTCTCACCTGAGGCTCAGACTCAGGGAATGGCAGAATGAGTGCATGCATAAACCTGCGCTACTAAGAGCATCTGATACAAAGTGGGGCACGGCGAGCCATGTAGGAGAAAATATGCTCCTGATGGCACGTGTGAGGAGAAGGCTCTGACTGGTGGGTCTGTGTGTGTTTGATCTCTCTCCTCTCCCTTGAGTACGCATTCAGGTCAATTAAAGTCCTTCCAAGCAAAGGTTTTAAAATAAAAACATGACCCAAACATGCTACCTATTGCAATGCTTGCATAAAAAAAATTGATTCTAGACCACATGGATATTGAGTGAAAATAAAAACCATCTTCATGTTGATTGTCTCTGCGTACTCTCACCCTTGATCAGATCATTCCACCACATTCAGTGAAGCAGTTTGTGTGTTCTGTGTGAGTGCCTTTATTTTACTGTACACTCAAGAACAGATGTAAGAGTCTAATAACCATTAACCATATCCCTAGCAAGTGTGTGTGTATTTAAAGGTACTGTAAGCCACTGTGATCCAGGGACTGCTAAAGTGCTGAAAGGGGTTCTGCAGGAAAATTATTAATAAATTAATAAATTAATAAATACTACACTTTAAAAAACAAACCACTACTTTGAAAAATTACCAAAGATTTACATACAAATATTTATAAAAAATCGAGAAAATATATACACACACATATAATATATATATATATATATATATATATATATATATATAGGATTAGCATATATATAAATATACATAAATAGCTTTAGTTAAATATGTATAAACAAATGTTTATTATCTTTTAATATAATACAATATAATATAACACATTATATGATGTGATATATGATATGATACAATACGATACGATATGTGATACGATACAGTATGATATATGATCTATGATATGATTCGATGTAATATGATACGATACAATACAATACAATACAATACAATACGATACGATACATGATATGATACAATATGATATATGATCTATGATACGATATGATATGATATGATATAATATGATGTAATATAATACGATACAATACAATACAATACAATACGATATGATACGATACATGATATGATACAATATGATATATGATCTATGATATGATATGATACGATGTAATATGATACGATACGATATGATATTTGATACAATACAGTATGATCTATGATCTATGATATGATATGATGTAATATGAAACGATACAATACAATAAAATACAATACGATATGATACGACACATGATATGATACAATATGATCTATGATCTATGATATGATATGATACGATGTAATATAATACGATACAATACGATACGAGATATGATACAATATGATATATGATCTATGATATGATATGATACAATGTAATATAATACGATACGATACGATACGATACGATACAATACGATACGGTATGGTACTATACAATACTACACGATACGAGATATGATACAATATGATATATGATATGATATGATACGATGTAATATAATATGATACTATACAATACGATACGATACGATACGATACAATACGATACGATACGATACGATACGATACGATACGGTACGATACAATACTATACGATATGAGATATGATACAATATGATATATGATCTATTATATGATATGATATGATATGATACGATACAATACAAAACAAGACGATACGATACGATATTTGATACGATACAGTATGATATATGATCTATGATATGATATGATACGATGTAATATGATACGATACAATACAATACGATATGATACGATACGATACATGATATGATACAATATGATATATGATATATGATCTATGATATGATATATGATATGATATATTATATGATATGATACGATACGATACGATACTATACGATACGATACAATACAATACGATACGATATTTGATATGATTCAATATGATATATGATCTATGATATGATATCATACGATGTAATACGATACAATACGATACAATATTTGATATGATACAATATGATATATGATCTATGATATGATATGATATGATATGACATGACATGACATGACATGACATGACATGACATGATATGACATGATATGACATGACATGATATGATATGATATGATATGATGCAATACGATGTGATACGATAATAAGATACAATAACTAGAGAAATATCTGTCTAAAACTTTATAAATGTTTACATATATAAATGTCAGAGTTCAATTTTCTTGGTTAAATATTACTTTCAGTAAGTACAAATCTCATTATGTTAGTGCTTTTAAGCGTTTTATATATATTCGGAAAAAAAACCCTCAAAGTAATGTCAATTTAAAGAATACATTTTTGTGAACTTATATTTAGCTATTATTTTTAATAGTTAACTTTTATTATTTTTTATTTTTTTCATCAGATCATCGCTCATCAAAGCTTGGTAAAAATTGGTCACAGACACAGAGATTTACTTTAAATTTCAGAGGCTCAAGACAGTTATTTAAACCCAGCACTTCATAATGCTACCCATTGTGCTGCTGCCTGCCAACTTAACTCTCTTTAATGCGCTGTGATGGCCATATAAAAGTATTATTTCTACAGGAGCTCATATTTCCCATCACTCCAAGCTGCAAAGGCTTTGATGAGGGGCTACGGCTCGGGCCTTTTAAGGCTAAGGCGCCAGTGACATCACTGCTAACCCTCCCCAGGACAGAATGACCTGTTGCCACCACTTGGAAATTCTTAGTCCACTTCAGCTCATATTCCAGCATAATACCTGCCATAAGTCATATTTAATTTTGCCTGTGAAAGTTCAAAGTAATAGCGGTGACTCCTGTGTCATTGCCCTCTGTGAAATGGTGTTTTGTTGAGGGTGGTCAGATTGGCTCCTGTTTCAATGGGAGTGTTTAAAGTGCCCTTTATTTCAGAAATGTATGGTTCTAGAGAGCACAGCTGACAGCTACCCTTGGTCCCCAACACAGAGGAGGAGGCACACTGGACTTGCTGTGCCTCTCCCCTGTTGACAGGTAATTTCAGTATTCGTCACTGATATATGAAGGCTAAATTTTGCTAAGGTCCGCTTTTCACAGCACTTCAGATGACAGTCTTAAATCTGTCATAAAGGAAAATTTTGCTTGGGGACCGCATATTTTACCCAGGCTTCTGACATTCAATTTTAACAAGAGCATGAAATGCAGACAGAGGTTCACTTGCCAGTTTTTTTTTTCACCCCAAAGAAAAATGCTGTGCCAAATACATTCTATATACTCTTACTGCTTAAATATGGATAGAATTGTCTATAATTTTCTTTAAAACAAAAGTAAATAAATTTCTGATTAAAAACATTATACAAAAAAAAAATCCCAAAACAATGTACAATGATTTCAACATTACAACACAATTTATATATTTATATTTACATTTTTTGTATAATTTTTTAATCTTTATTATAATTTCTTAGAATGTTTTCCTTATAATCTGGAAAAATTCTTTATATATTTCTATATATTAAATATTTTCTAAATTATATTCACCATATTCTATACATAGATAATATGTTTTACCCAACTTGTTATATGTGTCTTAATTGTTTTTGTATGTTAAAATTCTGTCAAAAATTGCTAAATTATATTTCAAGTCCAACTTTAGATGTTTTATGTAAGCCTACTATTAAAAATATTAATTCTATCTTTAAAGACATTCTATCTTCTATATTTCTACCACAATTCTAATTCATTCAATTATCCATAATTTCCATATCATAAATCATTAGAACATTAAACGTAGTAGTATCAGCTAGTACATAAAACACCACATGTGTTTCTGAGTCAAAGTGACTCAAAACGATGAAGCAGTGAGGCTAAATCTAAGATTTAAAAAATCCAATCTTTACAGAAAGACTTGGCTATTTTGTGAGAATTTTTCAATCCAAGAACTAGCAATATTTCAAAGAATCTCATAGCTTTCATCTAATGATCTGCATGCCTAAAAAGTCTAGAATACAAAAGAGACCCCCTGCAGTCAGGGCATGGGTCCTCTTCTCTGCTGGCTCAAGTAGAGCCCATCTCTAGCCAAGCCTTTGACCATCTGTGCTGAGACTATCAGGATTAATGTACCCCAGACACCAGGGTGAACGTGTATCTCAGGCAACACCGCTTCACTGCAAATGGGGCAATTCAGCATGTCTGCTCAGCCCTGGCAGGTACCACAGAGGCATATGGGTGAGACAGACTAAGGACTGGCAGCATACAAGCGGGGTGCTGCAGTCGGCTCCAACGCAAGAGCTAAAGGGACAAAAGCACTCGGGCTCATCAAAAGCACTTCATATCTGGAGAGCTCTCCAAACGCATTAGTAAAGTTGTTCTGCCCTGTGTAAAGCATTATTCATTAAATGGACGGGAGCGCTGCATTATGCTGCGGACTGCGTCGTCCCGGGACAGTTTGAGAAGTGCAGCAGCACCCACCTCTGGGTGTCTGAGCAGCGCTGCAACTCCCTTAGTGTTCCCTGTCTACCCCTGACCATATTCAACCATTAGCTTACTCGAGAACACAGCTCACGCTGAGAAATATATTAGCAGAGTGTAACAATAAATTTTGCATAAACCCGACCCATGCCTGTCTCTTACAGACCTCTTGGGTTGCTTTTTTCCACCCCCTATTTTCCTTTTTCCACCTGACTGACCAAAAACTATATTTGCTCACATAAATAGCCCTCTTGTTTCCACTTGAACAAGATGGACAGAAAACCAACAGAGATACACACAATAAGCCAATTCTTCCCTCACTCACTTTTGTGACTTAATTTGAAATAAAAGATATTCGCAGTTTTCAAACACAAAAAAAACTTTGATTCTTTAATGCATCACGTCTCATAGCCTGATCTGTGTTTAAATTGCGGAAAGATGCCAAAGAAACAACAATTTGTCACCAAATTTATTACAGGAAAGCTATCTAATGTGCAAAAGGTCGGTTTTGTTTTCTTTTTTTGTTTGTTTTAAAATAAAGTAATGCTTTTACTCAGCAAGGATGTTCCTTTTTAAAATGTTTTTCAAAATTGTAGCAATCCAACATGTACTGTACATACAGTATAGGCTAAAGGCTACACACCCAAAACAAGGTACAAAAGTTGTCACTGGGGCACCACCCTTTAAACTGTACAAATACTGTATGTAATCTAATAAACATCCTTCAGGGGGAAACAGGGAACAAAGTTGTACTTTTTGAAAAGGTACTGCCTCTTTTGTCCCTTTTTCTTGTTTGTTTTTCTGAGAGTGTATGATATTAGCATTATAGCTTTACTTTACTTACTATATTGATGTCTTAATTAAAATTGTAATTATTAAACATTGTTTGAATTCTTTGGAGACCACTTGGAATTTAATGGCCTACCTAAGGACATAGTAGACACATTAGAAAGCTGAAACTTACTTTCGCAAATGCTCTATTTGTGGGAGATATAAATCTTATATCTTTATCACGAGTCATTTTATTTCACGCTAACAATATATATCACAGTATAACCAATATACTGTTACCTGTATGCCTGTTTTTACTTTCTCAGCTGTTCTGCAGCCATATTGCTTTTTATGAGAATACTTGTAAAGTGTATTTAACCATTCATGGCCTATTTTAAAATGATTTCATTCATTCTCCTGTGCTCTGTGAGTACCGTCTTCAAATGCGTGCTTCTCACAGAGCAGTCTCTCAAACAGCACACGCATGTAGCGTAATGAGTTATCTTTTGCTGATTGTTAAAATCTTTTGCTTTTAACTGCATTGCTTAAAAAAAGCATGCAATTTTTAAGTGTGAAACCGCAATAGTCTAAAAATTTCTAGCATTTCTAGCAGGTAATTGTGTGCATTGGTATATCACCCACCCTATGCCCTACATCTCTAACAGAGACTTCTTAGGTTGTTTTTTCCACCTTTTCCTTTTTTCCACTTGACTGATCAAAAACAGTTTTTCCACATAAAAAGCCCTCTTGTTTCCACTTTTTTTAAGTGCAGGAAGCGGATGGACAGGCTGTTGACAGAAAACAATAACGCACCACAGACACAGATAATAACCCCGCTCTCATCCTTCACTCACTTGTGCAAAGCGCTGGGTGGCAGCTTGGTTTTCTCCATTTGGCCATAGCAGCTGGTTTTGGCCTCCGGGATGTCCCCAAACTCTTCCAACATGGCTGCAGCTGCCGTGGTTATAATCCCAAGCCCATCTCGAACCCGTGCCTCAAGAGGGTAGTCCCAGTCATCGTAGGATACAGAGATCATTCCAGAGGGGAACGAATCTGGAGTGATGTCTGGGTTGCCCGTGGTCAAGCTGGGCACGATCCAGATGTAGCCGAATCCGGTCAGACCCAGTGATCGGGCCTCCTCCAAGATGTAAGCCGCCTCGTCTTTGGAGCAGTACAAGAGAATGACCGGAGATTGCACCTTCTTCAACTGGATCTGGGTCCTGGAGTCCCCGTCTACAGCGTCCAGGGTGATGGTGTGCTGGAGGTCCCAACCGACAAAGCTGTTGTCGACCGTGGTCTTCAGGATGGCAATGAAATCCTGGTAGCCTGGGAACTTGCTGGTCACTATGGAGAAGACGTGCCAGTCGTACTCTTCCATGATGTTGAGCATGAGCAGCGCCTCCTGCTGGATGGAGGCCCCGAACTGGAAGAATGTAGATTTTACGTCCTGTTGAACAAACAACAACAACAACAAAAAAAACTGTTACAACATATATAGCATATAAAATCTGACAAATATAGATTTGCTGCTGTTAATTCAACATCAGTTAAAATAAAACAATTCCTAAAGCACCAGAACAGACTGAATAGAGAAACCATTGAAACATTTGGAGAGCTCTGAACTCAATATTACAGACTGACAGAGTTAACAAAAGTTAATAAGGTTCTTTATTAAAACGTAACGAGACAAAAAGGAAAGAAAAGAGCTTTTCTGGTTCTTCAACCCCTTTGAGATCCATCTGATATGTGCAGCTCTGGCCTTGATGAACTCATTGTCTAATCATAGCGATGCACAGAGCCACTTCTATCTGGCTGAGCAAATTCAATCCCCATGTGCTTTAGAGCTATTCTCTCCAGCATCCCATAATTCCACAGCTTTAACTGACCCTGTGAGGCACAAAGGACACAATCGTTTTTTGATTCATATTCTGAGTTCACACTTTTCCTGATTTTATGAATGAGACAATCGGAGGCCTGTACGAGGAACGCAGCGTGCTTTCATTAGCCTTCTCAATCACATGGACATATTTCTGCCATCACCATTTCAATGTCAAACCAATTACTGCAGCCTCATAAATGGTAAATGAAAGGTAGCCCATGACTGAATACAGATGTAATATGAGGCATCTGTCTTTGTGTGCATGTGTGAAAGATGCCTGTAGGAAACAACATGTTGGGAGTCTGCATATATTGGGAGGAGAAACGTTTCACTTGTTTTTTTGCTATTTTTTGGGAAGCTTGGCTTGACATTGCCAATTTCACACACCGGGGAAACTAAATAGACACTGGTGCTGCAAAGTAAAGACAAAATAACTGTGGATAACTCTTCCCACACGTATACATGGCACAAATGAACACATTTTTTTTTGACCAAAACTGTTACACTGCTTTTCCATGACCAACCGTCTGACCTTCCAGAAAACACTGTGGGTATCAATATTTTCAAACACCATATCAGTTCTTTTGTCTTTTTTTATTCAATGTCACTCATTAAAGCTGCTTCCGATAGCCGCAGTGATTATGTGAAAAAACACAGGGTTCATGCTGGAGGTGCTTGATTGGGTGGTCTTTACAATAAATGTTTATTAGTCATTTGATGGGCTGGTAGCTGTTTCTACACTGTGTCCAGTTTTCCGTAAGATTTAATAAAATGCCACCATTTTTGGATGGAAATATTTGGATCATTTGGTCTTTTGAAATTTTCGTCCATTTTGAGATCCAAACTTTTTACTAGTACTGTAAAAAGAACTATAAATATTAATATCATTTAAAAAATCAAGTGATGATTATTTTTATTATTATTATTATTATTACTCTTTGTAATAACAAATGTAGTAGTAGTACTAGTATAATTAGAATTCTTGTTAGTTATATTTTTAACATTTCACTTTTTGAATCATTATAAGAACAATACAAATCCTGTATTAAATAAATTATATATTCATATGGAAATAGTATTTTTCACCAAAAACAAAAGAGAAAATCCATAGTTAAAGACTTAAAGACTATATATATGACAGAACTAATAAAAATAACCAAAATTGAAAGTGAATTTTTCACAGAAAATGCATATGACACTGTTGAGGCTCAAATACAAGATTTATGATTCAACCCAATTATGTAGTCTAGGGTAAATTTAAATCTAATAATCTAAATAATTTGAATCTATCACAAAGTTTAAACTGTATGTTAAGTTTTATTTTTAGGACCAATTCTCTCTATTAACTAGCTGCTTATTAGCGTGAATTTTACTACTTTTAGTACTTTTATTTCTAGTACTTTTTTATAAGCACATACTTATACTTACTTTACTTACAACCTGTATGTATAATGCATTATAAAAGTAGATTTAATGCATATATTATGTCTTCAATCAATGTAACCACAGTTCATTGTTAGATAATGCATTTGAAATTTGGTTAGAATTATTCATGACATGCTATTGTATTAATGTATTACAACGCACATTATGAATAATTATAATGCATTATACCCTTGAACAACCCGCACATATTAATGCCTTATTCTGCATAACCATATGTTGGATCCCTTAATACCTCCACCATTAAACTTGATAAAACAGTGGCTTTTGCAATGAAATAGTGTGGTGTAACAGCAGCACTGTTATGTGAACTGGCCCCTGAGACACTAGACACATTTACTTAAGTGATGGATGAATGACAAGACAGTCCTAATTTATTTTCACCGCCTCACCTTGGAAAGATTTTAATTATTCCTCAAAGGTTGACGTTATCTTAAAGTGGCACAGTTTTGATTGGCAATTTCTTTACATTCAGATCCGGGGATGTCAACGAAAATGGAGCAGATTATATTACATGTGTGGAATAATGGCAAAAAGATTAATCAGCTTGTGTCGCCCGCTCCCCACAGTTGTCAAACAACTCTTGAAGTGCAGGGTTAAGAAAATATGACCCTCGTAATAATGGGTCTTCCGAGCGCTGCATGTGTAGGGTGAACATGTAGATTGTGTGGATTGAGCACTCATTGACCTCATTCTGCAGATGAACTCGGAGACGGAGAAGGTAACAATGTGCTCTCTTTCTGCAACAAAGATGAAACCAATAATTAAAAAGCGAGAGCAAGAAAAATAAATAAGTCCGATGGAAGGTTGGTGTGCTAATTAAGCAAAAATGTTATACATTAGCACAGATATATTATTATATTATAGTATATTATATTTGTTTCAGAAACACTGTCACAGTGCATTAGTTATTTTTCAATTACTCTTTCGGCTGGTTACATCATACTATCTTTATGATTTTGCCACTGAATCATTCATTTGAATGCTCTGTTATACACTACTCAGTAAATCATTTAGTTGAAAAGAAATATTCAGCTTTGGAATCATATGAAAATAAAATAAAAAAGTAAAACTAAAATAAAATTTCTATATTATAATTATATAATTTTGATATCCATTAGAACCACAACTGCAGCATGAAAAGAATGATTTATAAAGTACATTTATAAAGATTTTGCATTGTTGCCTAAATGTAATTTCACAGCCAAGCACCGAGTGTGACATGAAAGGCATGTGTAATCAGCTTCAGAGGTGTGAAAGAAGATTTGTGTGCATTTGACTGGAGCGTAGCAATACTAGTTTCTAATTTCCCACCCGCTTTCCTGAGGATCTGCATCATCCCTGCCTGCTGCTGAGCTTTCTCAATGCCATTTTCTTCATATAACAGGATGCCATTACCAGCCCGAGGCGATAAAGCTATATTGTTTGCTCAGAAATAGGATCGTATTTCGAAGCACACCTGAGAAAAAAAAACTAAAACAAAAAAAAACAAAACACAAGATTAGGAGTGGAGACATTTCTCAAAAGACACAGCTTAAGATCTTAAGACGTTCTCTGTTGACTCCTTTATTGTAGGTGATACTTGACATCAATAATTTTGCGCATCTTTCATCTCTCAAGGCCTTAAAGTAGTGGTTATTGTTTTTAATTGCGATGTAAACAAATCTTAATTGTGAGCTCAGGGGGGTATTCCAGAAAGCTTGGTTAACTTACCATTTGGTAAAACATAACCTCTGGGTTGATTAACCGCAAACCCGCATACCGTGAGTATGTTGGTTCCAAAACACCTGAGAAGAGTAAGTTTAATAAACCTCCTACTGGTTACCCAGAGTTAATGCGTGTACATAAAGACAGTTTTAATGGATCACCGATTTCACGAGTCAAAATGGAAAATGACACTGAAAAAAAGGGAGCGGCATATTTCACAGAGGCGGAGCTGGAAGTTTTAATGTATGTGTATGAAGAATTGAAGCCAATAATAATGAATAAAAAGCAATATCACTAAAAATGAAAAAATAACATTATGTGTGTTTATGTTCAAATTATTTTGGGTGAGTTTGGTTATAAAAACGTGTAGGGGAATGACTTGATATTGCCGTGCAGCAATACCAATATCATGACTGAAAGATGTCAAAAGTGCATCTAAGGTGCTCATACCAAATCGGCAAAAATAAAAGAAAAAGTTGTGTAAAGATGCGTGGTATCAGTATTCCCACGGCTACACGATTAACGGCAAGACCTTACGATAGCTACTATAACTTTCTCATGTAAACTTCTTCTTCTCATCACATATTTAAAGTAATTTTTAAAAAAAAATTAAACGTAACGGCATACACTATCATGCTCGTTTCTGATTAGTTCCCACTTTTTTGGGAATGGAAATGCTCTTAAACGGCAGCTTTAAGAGCTCACATTTCACAGGACGTATGGGCGGGCCCAGGCTTATGAGTCACATCAATAACTGCTAAGAGCATTTGAGGAGCTCCTCTGGCATATAAACAACATGAGCTCTCAGACACATTAGCGGCATTTAGATCTTTCAGTTCAGAAACAGTCGCTTAGATATTTAAATCAGAGCATGTAGCGGCAAAAACAAGTGGCCACAATTTCTTGAAAGGCCTGTTTGATGGACCATCATGCCTGTAAGCCTGATTAGACCTTCAGTAGGAGGATACATGGTCCGTCAATATAGGTTGGCATCGTCGGCTGAGCAAGCAGCAAGAGAGCATGTACATAATCTACAGTAAGCATGCCATTTTGTATGTGAGTAAGCGTGTGGATAATCTGAAGCGCTTGAGAGGGCCGCCTCAGGGGTGGCCGGCGTTATCCCCACAGCTCATGTCATTCCCAGCAGCAGAGCAAACGCGGCACAGTTAGTCTAATAACACAACACAGAAGAGCCACACAGCGCCCAGCCCGGCTCCACTTCCTTAAATTGTGACTTTGTAAACTCTATAAATTGTCAATTTGCTTTTGATGGAGTGTAGCATAATGGTGTTGCTGTTAATGCCAATTTCTTGAACCGTTTTTCAAAGGCTCTGTCTCGAGAGCTGCTCCATGAGCTCATTTTTAGTGTGCCACAGAGCTCTTAGTGAATAAAGCAAATGAGTGGAGCCAGAGGAAGAAAGAGAGAGAAAAAGAGCAAGGCTGATACAGACACAGAGAGGACAGAACTGAACATCACCATCTGTCCTGTGCTGAAGAAACTCTGTCCCAAATATGACACTGCGGGGGTTTCTTCGTTTTGGACAAAAATTCATTTCCATGACTTGTTCTGCCAATTACATACTGCGTAAGTCATTTTAAAATCCATTTATGAAGATTTTTGTTTTTTTTGTGGGTACTGTAAGTCAAATCCCAATGCATGCATGAAAACACAGTACTTTCTGTACATAAATGCACTTATTATACAAAAGAGAAAAAGGCTTGATGGAGGACTTTACATGAAGTTATAGTTCTATGTTCTATGACCACTAATTTCTTTAATTAATTTAATATATTTTTACAACTTTTAGAGGTATGGGAATCATTATTTTAAAATTCATTGAATTGTGAGGTTTCCCATAACAGCGGAAACCGTGAAACTATTTAGAAAGATGGAGCATATTACAGTATTTTAATAAAAATGCAGCATTACAGTTGTTCTCTAGCTTGGTAAAATTTGATAAAGGACTCCAAGGCCCTTATCAATATGCAAAGGCCCCATGACTTTTACAGTTATTTGTGAATTAGTGGATAAGGATGATTTGAATTTGTAAAGTTTTTACCTAGGAAATGTTTAAGGGCTTATATATTATTCAATATTTTAAAATGAATGAAAATAAATCTATGTTATATTTGTTGTAGGTTTATCTTATTGTACCGCTAACTTTTCAATTCTTGAGGCCTCGTAACTATTCCACATTTCATAAATTTAAAGAGAGACATTTCACTATCCGGTATGGTATTCTGATGCTCATAAAAATGAATAAATAATAATAAAAAAAAAATGTGCTTAAGAACGCAAAAAGTAAACCACCCACGTTTATTTTTCTATCATTAGACAGACTTTTCCACATTGATTTCAGTTGTTTTTATACTGAACTAATGATGTGGGTGATACTGGAAGTTTAAATGAGATTTAGCTTCATGTTGTGATTCACAGAGAGAGAAATAATTCACAGTTTGTCTTAAGCTGAATAAAAATTAATCAAGATAAAAAAAGGGAAAGAAAAGAAAAGAAAAAGCTCCTTTCCTGTTTATTTTAGCCTACATCAGTGTACTAACCATGTATTAAACAATGACTTGTTGGTAAAGTTGGCAAATGCCCTGCAGACTGAACATTAACCGTCCCAATGATTTGGAATGTTACTAAATTCCTTGCGAATCCACTTTCAGGTGAACATACCCAGAGACAGAGCACTGCACTGCAGCACCAGCGTCACTAGTTACACAACTCCACAGGATCACAGTCTTTCTCTCTGCTTTCCATTCATTCAGTGTCTTTTTCTTTCCTTATTCATCCTCTCCTTTCATCTCCCTTTGCTCCTGTCTGCTTCTCTTCTTTTTTTTTCTCAGAACCCCCTCTCTCTCTTTTTCTGGGCTCCGCCTGACTGTCCCTCCTAAACCCACCTTATCAGCACGTGTGATTGATGAAAAAGGGGAGCGTGTGCAGAAATTCAATTATACTGACATGCTGGTGACAGAGAGAGAGAGAGAGAGATAGAAGAGGGGTGGAGAAACAGAAACAGAGAAAGAAAGAAAAAAAAAACAGCTCTGCGGCGAAACGCCACTCACCGAAGCGCAATTAGCTCTCCTGCGAACAAAAGACGTGATTATTCTCTTTAAGATCACGTCTGAAAAACTTGCAATAAAAAGGTTCATCACTTTGCGTGTCACAACTGGGAGAGAAGCATTATTTATGATCCTGTTGGAACAGATTCTTTTGAATATTTAATGAAATTCCTTCTCGACGGTTGAGCGAAATAAAAAAGATCGAGAAGATGGGTGGAGGTATAATGAAGAGGGTCTGTAAACCCCATGATGCTGCGCTCTGAGTAATGACTACGCCACGGTTTCATGAAGTGTTCATTACATAGCTGTCATGAGTTTCTCAAAAACAGATTTGCAGAACGCTCTCACGGCCTTAGGGGCGTGTGACTGACAGCTGCCTTAGACAATAAGGTGTTCACCTCACTTTACAAGTGAAACACAGATCACCAACAACAAAAAACAACTGCGGTCCAACAACATATAAACCACTCCGAAAGGCAAAATGCTATAACCAAGGACAAAAAAATAGTTTTTAGGTTGATTTGATATGAATTTCTGTGGCTCACAGTAACTAGGAGCCAATGGGAAACTACGGCATGGGGACAGAAGAAAAGATAAGAACGCAGTCAGAACACAGCCTACATTTTTAACCCATCATAATGAATCTTCCATGCTCACCCGGAGCGATCCCTTCATTAATTCCCATACCCACTTCTGAATAAGACTTGAACATTGTAGGGAACTGTCAGGAGATCAATAGAAAACAGAGGTTATATTTTACCTCAAACAAGTGGTGGTAATGAATGAATGATCACAGTGAAGCCTCTTACCCTGAAGCACTTTAAAATCACAAGCGCAATCAATTAATCCAAGCTGGGGGGGTTTATGTGCCATACAATAATTAAGAAACACGGTAAGGTCATGTGGATGATCAGCTGCCGTCTCAACAAGAGCCAACATGATCGAAAAGTGAGGCGACGGGAGGCAAAAGACGCTCTTTGGTGCGATATAGAGTTTAAAAATAGCAGACGGCTCAAGTTTGTTCATCAACACGCTCACTGAGCTTGCATTCACAACTGTCTTTTTGTTACTGCTGCTGTTTTTCTGTCAGGACTTTTTAACAAGCACCAAAACCCCACAGGGGCAAGCTGACAAAGGCAGATAAACTTTCTCCGAGCACAGATAGTCTGGCTCGGTCTCTCTCTCTCTCTCTCTCTGTGGGCACTGCCCCACTCCCGTCAGAAAATTCCTGAGGACGTTCCCTTCAGAGTCCTTTATGTTTACATCATCAGATTACTAATCACATTACCAGTGCTGTCATTCTGAGAAGAACTGCGTGTTTGCACTCTATTCGACTTGTTTGTTCAATCTTTACATGTCAGGATCTGTGACGCAGCCTGTCCAGGAAGATGATGATCCACAAATCATACAGGCAGTCAGAGAGGTCAGTGTCACGACGGCTGGTAATCATCGGATGTGGCAGGGTATGTAACTGAGAGCAGGCATCTTTTTCTCTGAAATGACCCGATGACCCAGTACAAAGCATTATATGGCAACGTCAAAATTTCCTGCTGCTTTTAATACAGACGTAATGGAGCTTTCGTAAATTATTCATTTTATTTGTGATCAGTCGCACTTAAGAAGCACAGCAGGAAGTTAAATAAAAATGATGTCGTAATTTATTCACCTCAAAGTCTTTCTTTTGCCATGGAACATAAAAAGCTGAATTTATTTCTTATTGCTTATTTCTGTACAATCAAAGTGAACGGTGACCAAAGCTTCTGTTAGTAATGACTTCAATTTTAGTCTGTACCAATGTTATTTTAAAAATGTACATACTATTAAAGTGCTTATTAATATTTAAAATATTTAGCTTTTGCTTCAGTATTTTCTAATTGCTGAGTATGTTTTAATACTTGTTAAGCACTTATGCATTGATTTTTATACTTTCATTTAGCTGAAATTAATTTAATTTCAGTTTTCGTTATTTGAGTAATTCATCTTATATTATTTCAATTACTTGCCTAACCAACAAGTTTTTTTCATCTATTATTTTATTCTATTTCAGCTTTAGTTCAATTAGTCAACAATAGCAACACCTGTCTGTACTCGGCAAATGAAGTTTTCAAACTAATTTCGGGTGGAAGGGCTGACGATTAGTCACAGCTGGCACCGTTTACGAATCAATCCTGCTTCCTTCGTAAGCCAATCCGTTCCTCACCTCGTCACTATGAATAGTCTAGTTTCCTTCCCTTCCCGTATCTCATTTTGCATTCCCACCACCTTCCCCTTCTCCTCCGTTCGCTCCTTCCCCGGGGGGACACGCAGGGTTCCAAGCCACGCCCTCCTTAGGGCTCTCGCTACTAGGGCTCGGGGTTCACCGAACTCCTGGCTCGCCCCCGACAGCACGCCAAACATGCTATTTTATCACGACTAATGAGGAAGCGCGAACACGTGAAAGCAATTTTATTGTTTCGGATGTCTTGGAATATAGCGCGTAAGTCATATAAATATCTTTTTGTATGTTTATGTGTCACGGTTTGCATACAGGGAGAACACAGGAGTCAATAATGAGACAACAATTCTTAATACGAATATGCAGGAGAAATCCAACATAGGAAACACTTCGGCAAACTCATACAAACAAACTAGTAACTTAGACGACGAAGAACTAAGAAACACACAGGAACTAATATACACAGGGTAGTTAAAGAAATACATAAAGGAACAAGGACAGTGATAAACATGAAAAATTAATCCAAAACAGGACATAAACGTGATATTGTGGACATATTTTTTGTCCTTTTTGGAACGCATCCATAAAAGAAAGCAGTGTGAACATTCCTCAAAACAATTCCTCTTCTGTGGTACGGAAAAGATAAAGTCACACAGGTTTAGAGCAAAATGAGGGTGGGCATGTGACAGAATTGTCATTTTTGGAAGAACTTTCCCTTGATGCAGCAGGGTTCATGACGAAAGAGAGAGAGAAAAGCACTGCATTATAGGCTTGGCATTTAATCACTTCCAAAAGGAGCCAAATAATTAACATTACAGCTTTACATCAATTGTCTTCCGCAGTTTTCCTTGTCATTTTTCCTTAGCTTGTATTCATTTATTCAGCAGGCAGCGAACACACACACACACACACACACACATCTAGACTAAATCAGATTATGTGTACAGCAGCTCTGGGCAGGGCCTGAGTGTTGGAACGGATGGATGTTCTGCCCTCTGGTTTGTGCTGTGTCCATTTGCACTGCAGAAAAACTTCAGCTGCAAACGTCACTATCTAACTTTAAGATGGCATATTTAATGGACTTCAAAACAAAATCCAAAAAGGATGAGGAAAAACACTGTTCCCTCTTTCGTCACACGGCAGGTGCTGTGGGAACGCAACCAGCCCGTGTTAAGCGCTCCCATTTCATTTTGATTGGCTGCCAGCAAACAGTACAGAGTAACTGGCACTTGTTATACTTCAGCAGACAAACGGCACTCCTGGGAGATGTCAATCAGGCACGCTCTAGGCTGTGACGTAACCACCCAGAGTTACTGAACCTGAAACCAAGCAGCTCACCGAATGTAACTGTTCACACACACTCATGTACACTAAAAATGCCACACTTTCAGCAGCAGACTAATATTGGCTATAAATACACTTGTAAAGAAGTTCTTGAACTGACAGGATCCAACAAAATACAGTCCAAAGAGTCTTCATATACTGAGAAAAAATTGGTTCAGAAACCGAATTGAAATTGTTAGTACGTTTTTTTAAACAATTACAACGGATGGGCAAGAAACACTGAAACAAATGTAATTTTTTTAAAGGAATAGTTCACCCCAAAATGAAATTTCTGTCATTAATTACTCACCCTCTTGTCGTTCCAAACCCGCAAGTCCTCCGTTCATCTTCAAAACACAAATTAAGATATTTCTGATGAAATTGGAAACCCTCCATAGACAGCAGCACAACTGAAATGATCCCAGATCCAGAAACGTAGCACTAGTAAATACATTGGTAAAACAGTCCATGTGACAATGGTGGCTCAACTTCAGTCTTTTCTTGCGCAAAGAAAACTAAAATGACATATTTTTTGTCTATGGGGGTCAGATGGCTCTCCAATTTCTTTAAACATATCTTAATTTGTGGGTTTGTAATGACATGAGGGTGAGAAATTAATGACAATATTTTGGGGTGAACTAACCCTTTAAAGTCTTTATTTACTCACCATCGAGTAGTTCCAAATCTGTAAGAATCTGCTGAACACAAAGGAAGATATTTTGATAAAAGTTTGTAACCAAGCTGTTTTGGGTCGCCATTGACTTCCATAATATTTGTTTTCCTACTATGGAAGTCAATGGTGACCAAAACAGCCTGGATACATACTTTTTTTAGTTTACAACCACAACACTCTATTAAATGGAGATTTACTTGTTGTGTTATTCCTTAGAACGAGACCCTAGCAATCTCACATGTTTCTCCTCCAGTGTTTTAGATGTGATCTCAACACTGCCATGAATGATGTTCATATTTGCCATTTACCACGTCAAAGGTTTTAAACCTTAAAAAATTTCTCTTCACAATTCCTCCAAGAACAAGTTACATGAGCAGTGCAATTCAAATACATTTAACTCTGTTTTACAAACTATTTGTACAAGTATAAGTCTATTTGTACTTCTATTAAGGTGTTTTAGGAGAAACATCTGCGAGCAAGTTGATACACTGAACTCCAAAGGAACAGAAGAACTCCACTCAGACTCTTTAACATCGCAATTGATTCTCAATTATGCAGTGAAACGGAGAGCAAACAGAGCCTTTTGCATTACTCTCTAGATTCACAGCTTTCTCAGAATCTCTTGACAAAAGACGCTAATAATCTCACTCATTATATCCCATCATCGTAGTCAGGAGACTCTGGCTAAACAGAGAAGGCGAGCGAATGAAAAAGCTGCACAGACTCGCAATTCTCTCCTTGACAGTCATTGTGTGAGAATCGTATTTCTTTCTATTGGAGTTTACACACATTGAAAAAATATTATGACTTTAAACTCAATTCTGAAGAGGCGAGACAATAAAAATGGGAAAATGTAGTTTGCACTGTTCAGACAAATCAGGCGAAAACAGAGACGGAGCAGCTTTGTGTAAACAGCTCAGCCTGCCACATCTGTCTTAATATAGCCATGTGTTCACCATTAGATTTCCTCCGCCACACACAGATACACTTCCTCCGTCACCATGGCAAAAGTTTTTGTGAACTTTCATAAGGACAAGAATAAACAGTCAAAGTGTCACCATTGACCAGCCCTCTATTGACTTTGTGGCTCATTTTCCGCCGGCTGCCCACTCTCTGTGTACTCATCAGCTTGACTGACAGGATGTCTGCTTCACTCTCAACCAATCAGCGTCTGTGCAGGAGCAGACGCTTGGTCTGATCAGACAGCACCTGGGGGTGATCTGATGTCAGAGACGCGCTGGGACTAAAAAACAGCTTGGGACGTGCTGATCTAATGCCAAGTACCGCGTGCTGTATCATCTTGTTCATATACAGTATTGAATTTCACTATTTCACTTCCATGTTTAGATTTCAAACATAGATTTAATCATTCACCAGTATGTAAAACTTGAATCATTTAATATCATGAAATATGAATCATTTTACCGAAGTGGTTCATTAGGACAGTTCACATTAAAAAAAGATACAGGAATACATTTGACTCCAAGTAGAAATCTTTCTGTTCAGATTTACTAAACAGGGCAAATTAGCACAAGAGCGCAACTCAGCGCCGGTGGGTGTGGTCATTTATGCGGATGATTTACTGACAATGCACAAATTAAAGACATATAATTTCCATAATGACCAACGCAATCTACCGTAGCACAAATTAGCATAAGTATATGTTTGAAATTGGATAATGTGTTATTCTGGCTTTCCAAATAAAGTAATACGTGTGGGAAAAAAATCACCACACTGTTCTCTGTGGTGCCTCCTCGGAGCAACAGCAAATGCAGCCATTTCACGCACAAAATAGCTAAGACATGCTTTTTTGGGGAGTCAAATAACGGTGCAAATATTAACTTGATGAGTGCAGATGTTAGTAAATCACGATGCATCTAAATGAGAAGCTCCTAAAAAATGCATTTTCAGTAAGGTCAGGCACAAAAATAACTGTGCCCGTGCCATTTCAACGCAAATTCTTCTCTTAAAGTAAATTGTGACAGTACTATTTTAACAAGAAAAGACAGATGATCAGCTGTTATTAAATCTGGCCTTTAATAATACTGCTGATCTCTACTTTTCGAAGTCAGTTATATTAATCAGGGTGCTTTCTTACATGATTAAAAATACTGTAGAACTCATAACAATTAAATATTATGATAATTTTCGTATAACTATCCTAACCCCAATTGTTTTGACAGTACTATATGCCTCATGGATAGCCAAAAAATACGCATGAAGGCTAATGCTAACACTTGCGGTTTTGACCAGAGGCCATTTCCTTTGAATGGATGTCAATTGATGGCTTATCAATTATTAAATTGACTGTCTATCAGCTAATCGTCAACATTTTTTACACTAAACAATCATTTGAATTGAACTAGTATCCATAAATGGTAATAAAGACCCTCAAATCTGTGGTCGAACTGTTTTATAATTAAAAGCTTGTAGAGTGACAAGATTAGCTTGTTGTTACTTGAGGCTAGTTCATCCCTGTCACCACGGTATGATACTGTGTTATTTACTGTCCTAATAGAAGGATGTCAGCAATGAGTGGCAAAAAGCATGCAAAAAACAGGAGCTGATCAAATTTTACACTGGTTTCGGAGACTGTATTCATTACGCCTAAAAGTAAAGCCTCCAGTTTCAGACCTACTTCATAATTAACCTAATGAAATCATGTTTTTTTACTGCAGCCTGGTGTTTTACCACAGTCTAATTGGACTAGAATCAACACAGTCGATACCATGCAAGATTAAAAATAGCCTGACCTTTAAAAAAGATGAAAAAGGCCTCTACATATTAACATTATAAGATTTCTCTAAATCCTTGAGTATTTGCAAACGCATCTGAAAACGCGTCTGTTGTCTGTGAAATACAGCGATGTGACATCTCTGCGTCGCTCATAAAATTCATAGAATCAAAGGTCTGCTACAAACGGCCCCCTCTGGCATTCAACGTGAGGGCATGAGCAGAGAAATATAAACATTTAGTAACAGTAAATTAAAGTGCTTATATAAGGCAGTGTGAGCCATCTGTGATCTGCACTGCTGAAGGAGGGAAGAGTAACTGGGTCAGCCGCCCCGTCCTGTCCTCTATCATGCTTTAGCTTGCGGCTGAGAGGCAGCTCAACTTCGATGTACAGGTGAAGCCGAAAAGCTTTCTGCGTGCTCCGTCGCCCAAATATTGGGGCTGAAGTGCACCTCGGCTCTTTAACCTTAGCACTCAAGCACTGAAAAGAAAAATAAAACAGCCAATTAGCATTACACAGAAACAAGTCGCCATTATGCCGAAATGGCGAGACAAATAATACGTGGTTTTTAGCATTTAATGTTTTTTTCTCATTTGCTTAATTCACATCAAAAGGCTGAGGAGAACACAGCAAAAGTTGCTGACCTACTTTCACTCCTTCAAAGTTTCCAATCCCCCTTTTGAGAGGGCTGTGGAGCGGCATGTTGCTAAAGCTCTGCCTGCATGGGAACAGAGGAGGAGCGGCAGGCTCAAGCTGTTCTTTAAGAGCTGTGCTCCACAGAGAGGGCTCACCTGCTCGCACACAGAGATCAGATGCCCGGCCTCACCAAAACTCACAATTTCCCAATCACCCTCCACACTCACACACACGCATAATTATCTGTTGTCAGGTTGTTGTCACTCCTGGGAAGGAGACAGCGGGAATGAGATGGGGAAAAGAAATCTGTTTCAAAATCTAGTGAGCTGTCTCCTTAGGCAGCACTTTAAGGCATCGTAAACATGCTTGTGATGCAAAGGCTGTTCTGGAAGGTAGGTAGCATAATTATGCTGCTTCTAAAGATACCTCATTTAATGCATGGAGATTAATAAAACATTCAAATGAAAGAAAAAAAATCAATTCAGGATGGCGAATAAGGCAAGATGAATGTTGAAATATACTGATAATAGTTCAATTTACTAATTAGAAATTTGAAATAAACAATAGTATATAGTCAGAACATTTATATTTTACATTTTGTATTATTTCTACCACTTCTTTATTTCTGTTTAAAAACTTCCATATTTTCCACATACATATTTAGTAACATTTTAAATTATACTAATATAATTTTATATTATATAAAATATTAATATTTGACATATTTTACTATATTTTACATAGTTTACAATTATATTACATTTTAAAACAGATGTTTCAACACAATTTTAGAATAAAAAATATTTCACAATGTTAGTTATGGTGAAATAAATTCAGCTTTGATGAGCATTAGTGATTATTAAAAAACAGTAGTATAATATAAAATAAATCCATTTTAAATATTGAATGATACAATAAAAAATCAGTGCATTGAATATAATTCAAAAACATTTTGCTATACATTAATGCCTGTATTGTACCGCTATCTTAACATGCAAACAAACTTATTTTGAATAATTTCAAATAAAATTTCAATTTTGTGGATCCCTTCGTTAAAAAGGCAGCTGTTATGTAGGCAGAAGAGGCAAAAGTGTGCAGCAAGGCAGCGCACTACATTTTTCGAACAGAGCCATAGCCAAAAAAGTCAGAGAATATGAGAGACAAAGCTGACACATTAACATTTCCCATAAAACAAACTTCAAATTTTACTTTAAAATCAGCTATAATCCATTAAAATGCTGCCTCAGAAGGCAGCTGTTTATGTAGGCAGTGGGCAGCAAAGCAGCACACTAGGCTTTGGGCCAGAGCCAAAGACAGGGCAGATAAGAGGCACAGAGAGAAGAAGAGTGAGCGAGCTCACGTGTGTCCGTGTACACTAATGAACATTGTCACTGGATGGGGCTGGCAGACGGAGCCAAACAGACAACATTTGCTTCTCATGACTAAAGGATCTGACACGGTCCTGTGCTACATGCTCAGCTCCCTGTAATGCTGTGTTAGCGGAGAGATTATCACAGATGCTCAGCACAGCCCTGAATGATAGCGTGATGCAGGAGAGGGATGGAAAAAGAGAAAAAAAAACGCCTCCTAATTTGCAAATCAAAGAAATGAGAGTCAGATATTTATAGCCCAAACAGCCTGAGGAGATCTACCCCACTTTTTTATGCTCCTCGCTAACTTTTTTTGCTGCCCATTGGCATCTAAAACTCACATCTAACATTTGCTGATAGGTACAAACTTGCAGTACACCCATGGAGGCCCACCCTGCCCTCACAACTGAAGTTTGGCATGGTGTTGACGCTTCTGTCTCGTTGAGCAGTCCTGGCATATGCAAGCTGGCAGAAACAACAAGCACGGCAACAGGAGACAGAGCTCACCTTGCATCAACTCCGTGACACTGAACCTCCAAACAAAGCACGCAATTAAAGGTGAACTTCTAAGGGGACATGTCCAGCGCTCTGCTATGTAATGCATCAGACACTGGCCGAGGGGGGCGGTGAGTCACACGCGCACCAACGCAGTCAGCAGAGCGTGTGCGTGTACATGACACAGATCAGGGATCAGTTAAGATCTCATAGCTACAGTAGCATGCAAACACTGAGGTTTCTCGGGGTCAAGCTCTCTGGGTGTACATGGAGGAACTGGTTGAATGCTTTAGACAGTCGATGTTGTGTAGAATAGAGTCTATATCAGGGGTGTCCAATGTACTGCCAATTATAGCTCGTGATTCAATTTCAAATGGCCCGCAGCTTGTCTGTTAATATATATTATATGTGGCCCGCCATGCGTAATTTACAAATTACGCAGTTTCACAATGTCAACACAAGGAGACAGCACCGGATTTCAGGCCAGATGTAGCAGTAAAACGTGAGCAACGACAATTTCATAACTGATAAGTGCTGCCATTACTGTTGCACATGAGAGTTATTAAACACAGGACATGTGGAAGACTGCGCCAAACAGAGCATTAGTAGATCTGCACAGCAGACAGCACAGCTTGAGCACACGAAAATATTCCCCTAGCTTCATAACATTGACTACTGATGTCACATGGACTATTTTAATAATGTCCTTGCTATTTTTCTAGGCCTTGAATGTTGTAGTTGCATTGTTGTCTATGGCGGGTCAGAAAGCTTGGATTTTATCTAAAATATCTTTATTTGTGTTATGAAGATGAATGGCCTAACAAGTTTGGAACGATATGAGGGTGACTAATTCATGGCGGAATATTTGGCCCTAATTAAGGTAGTGACGAAACATTGGCAAAGCTGCAGGCATTTTGGTCACAAGATAGCAGTTTTGTGCATTTGCATTAGTACTCAATCAATGTATTTACAGAACAAACACATTTATAAAGGCATTCCACATATCTTCGAAACCATGTTGTTACTTTTTACTATGGTAATGGGGTGCCATGTGTGGTTTTACCTATGGTCATCGTGATCTAAATGTATGATAATATGGAAGACCAATGGCTATTTTTAACAAAATAACGTTCTAACTTAGTACGAATTTTAAAATATTACATTTTAGCCTTTAAAACAAGGATGAATGTTAACAAAAACATACAGCTTAACCAGAGTGATCTGATACACTAACTAAGTCCATTTTCAATCAATAATCCTTTAATGAATCAGTCACAAAGTCTCAGTGTATTGAATCAGCCTGATGAATCTTTTACTGGATAAACTGTTAAATTTGTTATCAATAGTGTCAGTAATGTCGAAATGAAAAACGATTTTGTACCACACAAGCATGTTTACTGGATTTAACTTGAAATACTGAGTAAGATTATTTGTAGTTAACGCAATTTTCATTTTTAACTTTGAACATAAGGGTTACATATACAGTACAATTATTTGAGTCAGTGAATGTACCAGCTCATTAGGGTTTACAGTTGACCAGTTAGGTGGGAGTTCATCGGCTGGTCATAGGTGAAACCAGGACTGCTATGTGAGGCAATGAGAAGTGTTGGGTCGGCACATAGACAAGGCCTTCTAGGGCACTCTATCTTGACCCTCAGCAAGTCCCCTGCTTTCAGCGCTGTCAAATGTGTGAATGTGTGTGAGAATGTGTGCATATGTGTTTGTCAGCTACAGCAATCAAAACCAGCCCCGAATGCAAGTCCCATACAACCTGACTTGAGCGCAGGGAGACAGAGAGAATATGAATCAGTCAGAGATTTGACACACACAATATTTCAGTCAATCTTACACCACCTGTTCCTGTGGTTTTACCTCATTAGTGCATATTGTTTACCCTGCCAAATGCTCCTTCCCTTCAACTGCACGCTTCTTCTTGAGTCAGGCCTGTGTAAAGCCATCAAAATGCTGTTCCTTCTCTTTTTCTCACAAGCACATCTGCTCGCTCTCTCACTAGAACCCCTTCAAACACTCTGCTGCTGTTTGAACCTTTTAAAAATGATAAAGATGATATCGACAAGAGTTGCTTAAAAGCCACAAAAGCAGAGTTTCCTCAGGAATTCCTGTGGATTTTTCCTCAAGAATTCCTTTCATTTGACAGCACAGCATCCTGTATGACTGGCTAAGGTGATGGTAAGTGACAGGGCTTCCTATAAAACAGTAAAGCTAACAGACTGGAGGTCCAGAGCGGGTTGATTATTAGAGTGGGGAGCTGTACCTCACATAGGCCGAGCCGGAGCTCTGAGACAGCAGCACTAAATAAAGAAGCCTGCTGGCTCTGAGCCCTCCGTTCTCCAGTACTGTGTCATATGTCAAATTATTTGTGAAGAGAAGTATAGAATGTGACGTCACTTGCTGCATGCATGTTTCTCAACCCCTGTCTCTCAAGAATACAGTATGGATTGCTCCTCCGAGTCTTATTTGCTCTTTTATTGCAGAGGAGTAGCTATAGCTTAAGCTGTGTTTTGAAACACGGCTTGTAGCTTCATGTGGTTATTAGCTGGTCATTAGTTGGCAGATCAGAGGAGTCGAGTCCTGCTCCTTAAGAGTCACTGTAGCCCTGACACCAATTAAACAAACATAAATCACCTAATCAAATCTTGAAATTACTAGAAACTTCCAGTCAGGTGCGTTGGGGCAAATTAAAGCTAAACTCTGCATGACATTGGTCCTTTAGGAGCAGGTGTGGACACCCTTGTGATAGACAAATTATTGGCATCTTAGTCCAACTAATGACCATCTTAGATCAGCTAATGACCATCATGTTTGAGCTGCACAGGTCTTCCGAAGCTTAAGGACCCATCAGCTCTGCTCTCTGTAGGCTAGCTCTCATGGTACTTGCTTTCTAATCGCTCTTGCAGTACTTTGCTGTTAATGAACTGCATGAACTAATCTTAGACTAGCTAATGACCATCTTTGACCAGCTAATGTTAATCTAAGACTAGCTAATGACCATCTTTGACCAGCTAATGT
>JAUMHP010000045.1:3547394-3562755 GCA_032361065.1 Enteromius trimaculatus
ATGCATACATACATACATTGCAAGAGCTCACAAATCATCAAGTAAACATTCCATTAAGGAGACTAAGAAATCTTGAGCCCACTTTCTGTTGAAAGCATTTAGCCACTTCCCCAGAGAGAAAGAAAAGTTTCCTAATCAGGGAGGCATTGGAGTATAAGACAGCAGAATTACACATTATGAAGACAAACAAACAAGCTCATTAGCGTTAACACGCAGTGTGGTAAGTGCCCGAGGAGCAATTCTCAAAACCCTTGAGGAAATTCCTATGGTCTGCTGTAATGTGCTGGGCTATATAATGTAATGCTTTATAGTAATTGGGTTTCTTAGTGTATATTCCTGACAGAGCCTCTCCACAGGGCTTTAATCTTTCATCTACATCTATCTTTGCTAAGGCATGTTTCAGAGATCCCAGGTATATCTGATGAGCTCTCTGAAGTGAAGCACCAAACAGCTTTCTCAAGAGTGGGCTCAACCCCACAAAAATGCAGCTACCACTTGAGCTTTTTATGCAGATTTATTTAACACTTTCCATTCCTTTCCAGTAAGCTTAACTGAGTGAGAAACTTCTCACAGATAGAGAGTGTAGGCAGCTGGAAAGGTTATTTGGGTGCGGACGTGCCACAGTGGAAAACTCGTTTTTCTAGCCTGTGACGCCAACACAAGTGCCTGAGTCATCTTGTATTTGGGTTAACTCTAAACTCAGCGTCCAAAACAGTGTCGATTTCAAACACACAGCTTTGTTCTAAAATATAGTGAGCCGTCTATCTATTTACTGCCTACATAGACTGCTGCCTTTTAAGGGAGCATTGTAACTAAAATAGAACCGCTTAAGCAACCGAATTGGAACGATTTTCAAAGGCAGCTACATATATAGTGCTGGAGTATGGAGCGTTTGTTTGATGTTATTATTTAATGCGACGCTCCTAAAAGCATAGGAAATATATAGCACACAAATCTATTTTTATTCAAGATTGTTTGCCATGAATGAAGGTGCATTTGTCACAGTGCATTCTGGTATAGCCGTCTTTCCTAAAGGAATTAATTGCGTCTAAAAGAAGCCACCATTATTTTGATGCCTACCTTTTGGAACCGCTTTTACATCATAAATGCACTTATGATGCTTTAAAATGCTAGGAAAGATGCTCACAGTGTTACGAAACAAAGCTTATGTGTCAAGCTTTACTGATGAAGTATTTACAGGTTGTTTGCTCGGTGTTTTTTTTTCTTTTTTTTTTTTGTCCTGACATGTCTCTGTTTGCTTTCAGGGACACCTCGGGACAAGGCAGGTTCTGCACCATTTTCCGGTCGTACTCCAGGGGAGCGCAGGTAAAAGCACTTTTAGTGTTCGAGTTTCACCCTTTGTACTCACTCGGAGGATTGACGTCGTTCTAAGTGCTTTGCTGAAGGCAAAAATGGACATGCACACTTATACAGTGTTTACATAACAAAGAATATACCAATGTGTTTATATAAAGTTTGGTTCAAAAGTCTGAGTCCAACAACAAGAAAAGAAATCACTAGTGGGCTTGGAGTGTGTTGAAATGGTTTTGCTGAGTGCAGTTCATGTCCTGTAAGTGCTGATAACGTCCTTCTTCACTGCATGAACAGGATACCGGCTAACAATACACGTTTGTTTGTACTCTACAGGGGATCCTGTTGGTGTATGACATCACCAACCGCTGGTCGTTTGACGGGATAGACCGCTGGATCAGGGAGATTGATGAGGTACAATTAAGCTTTTCCTAAGGATAACAGGAAGTGACATCACTAATATACCCATAGTCCTGTTGGATATAAGCTTGAGACTGATAGATGGATGCCCCTGCTTTACTGCATGTATGTGTATTATATGCACATATAGTATATTGGTCGGTATAACAACAAATTGAATCCAGATTCATAGCACACAGTGTCGCTGTGACTCTCCTTTTCCTTTCCTCCTCCTGTTCCTGTTGCTGTATTTGATATCCAGAGAGGATGTCCTCTCTTACTACAGCCCCCTTCCTTTTAGGCTACTCTGTTACGGTCTCTCCTTCCTTGTTTGAGAATTGTGTGTTCTTGTGTATGTTTAAGTGGATATGTGTGGATATCTGTGCTTAGGGAGTGTGTGTTTGCCGCACGGCTGAAGATTTGTTCACACGAAGAGCTGCAGAAGGCACAAAGCGCACATAGGATGGAAAAAGGGAGCGTGTTGTTTTAAGCCTGGAATACACTATGCGATTTTTTTTGCCTTGATTTCCCCCTGATTTTACAGTCTGAACACATTCACGCTAGTTGAGGAAAGTCAGAGTTTACCCTTTAGTTGGGAGCAGAGAATTCCACTTGAGGACTTTTGACCTGCTTTGGTAAACTTTAGAATACTTGAGGCTCTGCTTTGACTTTGCCGCCTTTACTTGAGTCAGACTTAAGCTGATGATTCACAGTGAGTCATTTCATTACAGAATGAGCTTTGACCTTGCTGAGCTTCGGAAGGGTGCATGGTGCAGTGCTTTGCTTTGCTCAGTAAGCTTCGATTTAGAGTAGGGAGGAAACTTTTAAGGTCTCTTGCAGTCAGTTGATAAACATTTTGTAATCTAAGGTTGAGACATTTTTAGGTTTATAGTTCACAAAATATTTACACTAGCTTTCAGACTTTGCGGTTGGAAAGATGTTTGGCTTTTGAAAATCTCTTGTTTTCTCTAAGACTGCATTTGTTTAATCAAAAATGCTGAAAAAACCGTGCTATTACAATTTAAAATAGAAATAGTTTTATTTCAGTATGTCATTTTATGTTTGTGACGGATAAAAGCTACTAGAAAAAGATCTTCAGTGTCACATGATCTGTCAGAAGTCATTTTAATACACTGGTTTGATGATCAAGACACATCTCAAAAACAGCTGTGCTGCAATACATTTTTGTGGAAACTTTCAGAATTTCTGAAGTTCAAGTGATAGAATGTTAAGATAACCAGCACTGATATGAAATAGTAATCTTTTGTAACATAAATGCTTGTTTTTCCTGAATAAAAGTATTAATATTTAATTAAAGTAAAAACTTACTGACCCCATACTTTTGGTAGAGTAGATATGGTTCTATGCATATTACTATTGTATACATTTGTTTTCTTTTTTACTGCTGCCAATAATGTAACATGTATGTATTCATCCTTAACAAATAGCTGGTTTAAAATATGAAACCATATATCACTAATGCATAATATAATACTAATATACAATGCAATTTAAAATTAAGTTCTAAAGACTAAAATCAATCATTTAGTTTTTAATGGAAAAGTAAATTTATGCCACATTGTAATTACAGTATTGAAAATGTATTTATTTATTTTTTGTATAGATTTCCTTTAAAATTAGCTGAAGATTACATTGAACAGTGTTATTAAATTATTAGTGTTTTCAGATTCTTAAAGGAATAAATGTAATTCTTCAATATCCAATATTAACTAATAACTGATGTGATGCCTCAATATTTCAGACTTACGGCTGCTCAGTAGAGTTCCTAGAGATGAGTGAGTGCTCTTTTGTCCGGGACTTGAGAAAGGCACAGATATGACAGGCCTCATTGAATGAATAAATGAGACAGGCCAGCTGTGACACTGTTTGAGATTCACTCAGCCTGACAGGACTGTGTATCTCCCACGTTCTAATCTCTCCGGTCCTCCCATCCCCCTTTTTGTAATCCACTTTCTTGTCTCTTTGTCTTTCCTCAGCACGCACCTGGTGTACCCCGTATTCTTGTGGGTAACCGGCTGCACCTGGCGTTCAAGCGACAGGTCCCCACAGAACAGGCACGGGCATACGCAGAAAAGAACGGCATGACGTTTTTCGAAGTGAGCCCTCTCTGCAACTTCAACGTCATCGAGTCATTTACAGAGCTGTCGCGCATCGTGCTGATGAGGCACGGCATGGAGAAGTTCTGGAGGCCCAACAGAGGTGAGTCCTTCTCAAGCATGACCAATGATATGCCAACATCTCTTTAAAATCAATGAAGAAGTGGCATTCTGCATTTCTGCTACTTTAGTTCGTAATCCCACAAATACAGTGGAAATCTTTCAGGAACACTGGCGTGATCAGCATAGCTTTCCATTAGCATAGAAAACCACGCTGTATGTCGTCCAGAGCCGCGTAATTGGAGGCAGAAGGCTTTCAGTGAAGCACTTCTTTCTCTGTCTGTTTCCACTATTATGTGGGATTTTCCCATGAGACCTCACAGTGCCTCAGATGAGCTGTTTAGCAGAAGCAGCGTCCAGCAGTTCTGACAATGGGAAGCGCTTTCAACAAGCCTTTCAAAATGGCAGAGATTTACACACTTTATCACTCTCCTGTTGTTTCTATAAAATAAAATACATAGTACATAGTTTGTTTTTGAAGGAAATGTATTCTTGAGTTCAGCAATGGCAGTTTAAATTGATCAGAAGTTTCAGATATGTACAATACAGAAATTACAGAATATCATTTACAGTGTTTATTGCAAATAAATGTTTTTTTTTTTTTTTTTGAGCTTTGAAAAAAAAATCTTAAAGCAACACTTTTTATATTTGATAATGTGAAATATTACTTGAGCACCGAATTGGCACATTAGAATGATTTCTGAAGGACTGTGTGACAAAAAAAAAATATTTTAATTGCATTAAAAAAAGTATTGCAATTTTATATTTCACAATATTATTTAGTGTACTTTTCATCAAACAAACAGCCTGAGTGAGAGTAATATATTTCTGTCAAAAATAATAAACAGCAATGACCCCAAACTTTTAAATTATATTATATTATTGTTGTTGAAGACTTGTTTTTTGCTAAACATACCAAATGTCCTTTCCAAAGGTTTTTCCTCGTAGATCACATTCTAACACAGTTAACCAATATCCCCATGCCAGGCTCCCCATGTGAATCTCATTTGCATTTGAGTCCATCTGAACAGAATACAGGCGGCGTGTTAGCATCTGCTGAGGGAATGCTGAATAATTTAAAACATTCTCATTACTTTTGTAAAGAGATGCAGATGCGTGGAGGAAGCTACTGTTGAATCCCTGGAGCATCACATGCTTTTTTTTTTTAGTTTTTATGGTTTGATTATATAACTGTTCAGGCTACTTTTGATTCCCTCTGTCTTGTAACTCAAGTGTGGTTGTTTTGTCTTTGTTTCATTGCAGTTTTCAGTCTGCAGGACTTGTGCTGCCGTGCCATTGTGTCCTGCACCCCTGTGCACCTAATTGATAAGCTGCCGCTTCCCGTGGCCATCAAGAGCCATCTGAAGTCATTCTCCATGGCCAACGGCATGAATGCCGTCATGATGCACGGACGGTCTTACTCGCTAGCCAACGCCGCCGGAGGCAGCAAAGGCAACAGCCTCAAACGCTCCAAATCCATCCGGCCTCCTCAGAGTCCTCCACAGAACTGCACCAGGAACAACTGTAAGATCTCCTAGCCTCCGGGCACAGGGGTGGGGCCGCCCCCCTCCCTTCCCTTACATAACACTCAGGTGCACTCGGACAAACACACAAGGAAACCGACACTGGGCTGGGCTGGTGACACGGCAGAGGTGTGGCGCCTCCCGGTATGGGGAGAGCAGGATGTGAACAAACACTTCCTGCCGCTACAGATGGCTACATTTCTCCCCTCACATTGCTGCAGTACAGTTGACTCCTCACTCACAGGTCGTGGATTAAAACAAACCCTTGGTCAGACTCTGATTTTGTTGCAGTGGCATGTTTCGTACCGCACTAGCGCCCTCTGCTGGAGAGCACATGCCGCTCTAACCCTGCGTTGACTGAGAGGCCTTGTTTCGAAGTTGTTTTATGGGCTTATACGCTTTGGTTGTGTTCTCTTTTGCTCATGCTCATTATCTTCAGTGCTCTGCATATGGTGTTTCTCTTGTTTTTTTTTTTTTGCTCTTTGCGGGGGCCCGTTCTCCCTGCAAAAACTTAAGTACCTCGGTCACATGGTCTTGCATGCTTGCCAAAGATGAGAGAGGGCCGATGCGAAATGTCATGTAGTGCTTACGTATGAACTGATGTATTAAAAATGTGATTTGCACTGCAAATTGGTGGTCTCTGAATTTGCCGGTCGTTTGCACAATGACTGTGTTGTTGAATGTGGACTGTGGGACCACCGGGCTGAGAGCGACGGCACAAGCATTTCCAGCCACCTTCTGTCCATTCACAATCTTTTCTCGCTGAAGATCCAGGAAATGGTGATGTTGGGTCAGAACTGTCTTCTCCTTAAAAACGGATTACAGGAAATTTCTCCTCAGGGGACAGTATTGGCAAAGGGTTTTTTGTCTTTGTTTACTCTGGGCTTCTCCTCGCTTTCTCCGTTTTGCTTTTTCCTGCATGTCTTGTGGGATTATTTGTCATATTTACAATAGTTTTAAGCTTATACTGTAATTGCCTCTCTCTCCCCGTGTCCAGAAGTCAATACCACAACTGCCTTGCACCCCGATTTTCTCACATTTTAGTACTTTCCCATTATACTTTCCTTTTGCAGTTACAAGTTTGCACCCCTTTCCGGCTAAAATGCCGTCAGTGTTGCAGCATGAGTTCAAAAGTCAGGTTTTTGCTCGAAGCCCTTTTAATCTGCATATACAGCATGGTTTCTCTATAGATGTATGTCAGAATGAAGGATAATAAACCCAATCAAGCTTGCTTCTATATATCAAGCACAAACAAAACCAGTGGAAACTACAGCACTTCCTTTCGCTTCTCCCAACGCATTTCTTCCAGGTCTGATAAGCCGTAGTTATCCAATAGTGGATGCTCTTTATTTCATCGAGCCTCTCAGCAGTCTTTTCCCCCTCTCTCGTCGACCCCCTTCATCTCAGGGATGAGCCCTGGCCTCCAGTGGCAGACCTGCCCAATGAAGCCTGTTTAAACCGGGCTGAGTGACAGGCAGCCAGCAGGGGGCCTTTAAACTTCCCCAGAGGGCTGCAAGCTCTCCGTGTTTGACCTATAAGCTATTTGCCACATATATAGCTGATAGAATGATCCTGGCACATGTTGGCTATGTGTTTTAGAGCAGTTGTGCTTATAGGTGTCCATCCGTTGGGTGACATAAATACTAAAAGGGTCCACAGAAGGTGTTATTGTCCCCCTCTTAATCTTTGAATACTCCCAAAAGGTTGTGGTAATAGAAATACTACAAAGAAGTGTTGTTTTATTCCTTTTTGGGCACCTGTAGGTATTAGTTTAACCCTCTCGCTTGAGAGCAATGGTTGTTCTTCTGTTTTATGCACATTATATGGTGCAAAGAAATTCTGTGACTTAGTTAGAAGGTTCCATTTCAACTTTTTTTTTGTATTGTAAAGTGTTTTTCTTCTTTGTAACTGAAGCCTCTGATTATATTTTAAAAAACACGCTCATGGTTTTTAAGTCGGACAGTGTGACGAGACCCTCCCTTGCCAAAGGAGTGGTCTCTTTAGTTCTGTGTGAATGGGATAAAGGGAAATGTGATTTGGTGGAGCAGTAGGAACACAATTGTTAAACACTATTTTCCTTTGGGTGAAGCTAAAAGCTGCTGAATATCTTGCGTAATTATCAGAAGATCTTGCAACAACAACGAAAAACAATTTTTTTTAAATTATTGACTGTACAGTTCTTAGTGTATGAAAAGCAACGACTTTTTCACAATAAAATTGATAATGTTATCAGTAAAACACAGCCTCTGGGTTCTTTGCATCCAACATGACCTTCACAGATGACACTGTATTTACATATTAAAATATTTATTTGCTGATATTTACAGATATGACTCTATCATTAGGATGTGTCAGAATATGTGTTAAGAAAAGAAATATTCTAATGAAAAACAAAACTGTCAATATTTGTTTTTACTCATAGCCATTATTTACCAAAACTAAAAATGAATACAATTTAAATAGTATTACATGGTCGTGATTCACCTAAAATAAGGGAACAAATGAATGCGGTGTGATATTAACTAAAACAAGGGAATTACTTAATAAAACATTTTTCATTTGACCACTCTTACTAATTTATTTCGTACATGCTAGATGCTAGACAAGCACAAAATGCAGTTCTGCTAACTCTTCCAATTCAGTAGAGAGATGATAATTGGAATTTCTAAATAAGTTACAGATTAATGCAATTTATACAAATAAATGCATGTACAGTATAAACACAAAGAATACATTTCACATGTCCAAGGGCAGCGTATTCATCCAGTTTGGGTTAAAATGTGGCGTCTGGTCAAAGTCCTACATGACAGAAATTAAGATCACGTTTAAAAGTGCTTTCAAATGAGCAAAATGATTTAACCGTAGCAACTTAAGCAGAACTCATCAAACCCATAAGCTCAATTTCAGACATACTCAATATATGATCTATAAAAAAATGCTTTCGGTACTTTTTCCTGCTTTTACAGGAATAAATGGAATGTTTTAAATGGAAACAACAAAAACACGAGAACAAGCACCTGAGGTCTGTAGGACGCCATCTCCCTTCTCTCTTTCTGTAGATTTTGCATTCTATTCAAGAGAAATGCTTTGTCCTTCCCTTCCTGACAGGCAGACGGAAGAAGAATGGAGTCAGAGAGGTTAACACTATTATCCATATATAGTAGTTTTTGATGACACTGAAGTGTGGTGGATGCTAGAGTGAGGTTCGTATGATCTCAGCACTCACATTCACAATCTGCTCTCGCAGACTCTTGATGAGCTGTTTCCGTCCCTGAGTGATTTGCCAGAGAAAATAAGTGATGACTCTGAAAGAGGAGAGAGAAGAAAGAGAATAGATCAGAAAGTTTCAAATCCGTCCAGGGGGGGGGGAAGGGTATATTTAGCTGTAAAAATGAGAATAGTTGACAAAATATCCTGCTTGTGGACTTACAGAATGATGAGGCTAATCAGGTAGTAGAAGAGTTCACTTCTTAGTATGTTTTCAAATATCCACCAGACCCAGTGGTTTTCAGACAAAGAAGCGGTCCAGTTGAAAATAGTGTGGAAGGGTGTGTCTAGACCCTGGAAGGGCCCACACTGATCCGAGGGCTTCAGACTGCAAGACAACCAGAAAAACATATAGGGGTCGGTTCACACAGTGCATTTTATGACCCACTAGACTGCTTTTAAATAGTTTTTCTATGTAAACAATGCACTAGACCAGTGCAGTTCTCCATGTTTTAATGCCAGGGTCCCAAGACCAAATGTTCATTATTTAGCGGATAGGGATTTAAAAACTTTTTTGGACTCCCATTCTATATTTGATCATTTGGCATAACTACAAAAATGTATTTAAATTTGTTATATCATTTTTAACATTTATTTTAATTGATTAAATTAATTTACATATATTTTCTAGGTTCAAAATTGGCTGTGTCAATTTTTAGTTTTTCTCTTTTGTGTGTGTGTGTGTGTATTTTTTTTTAAATGCAGTGTGAAGTTAAAAGATTACATAATTTCCATCAAGACCCTGCATCTTTTCGCATTTCTCTGTGTTGCATCTCACATTTTTTAAAAGCAAGAATCCAATGGCCTTGTTTACTTGATGCAGTCTAGGATTTAAAACACAAAGTGCAGTGTAACAGACAATTACCCATTTTGTTCTTTACGTGAACAAAGAAAAACAACAAAATGAACAAATTTATCTGTGTTTTAAAAAAATATGGCACTCCCGAAACAAAAGGTCCATCGAGTGCATATTTACATAGACAAATGATTCAAAAGGCAGCCCAGTGGATCACAAAAACACTTTGGATTTATTATATTAACTGGTGAGTCTGTCATCTAAAAAGCAGCTTATTAAGAGTCCAAATTGAA
The DNA here is from genome assembly GCA_032361065.1 of Enteromius trimaculatus. Lineage (NCBI taxonomy): Eukaryota > Metazoa > Chordata > Actinopteri > Cypriniformes > Cyprinidae > Enteromius > Enteromius trimaculatus. The sequence continues at coordinate 3,557,161 of JAUMHP010000045.1, forward strand.
AGTGGTCATAAAATGTAGCACTGTACAGATATATAACTTGGTATAGAGACAACTGGACCAAAATGAAAACGAACGGGTCACACCTCCAGACTGTGAAGGCTACCATGGACAGTGTTCCCACAAACGAAGGGAAGAAGAGTAGGGCGATGAAGACTGTTTGTATCTGAGCAGCTCTGCCAGTGTGTTTGGGAGGCTGACAGTTCATACTCAGACTGATCTGAAACAGGAACCATAAAACTAACAACATGCAATATAATCTTGACTGCGAGGACAAAGTGATGCTATAATAGTGCTTACCTTTTTTAAGTAAAAGATGATAAACAATTTTAGGACTTGCATTACAGGAAGCAGGGGGGAGAAGTAAATTCCAATCCTGGGCAGACAGGAAGAGAGATAAAAGAGACGGGCGCAATCAGCTGGAAGGAATATCAAAGTATAGAGCTGAAGAGATGCAGATATTGACTTACCAAGCCAACGTCTGGGCATAGATCAGATCAAGTACATTCCTAGCAATGTCAAACTCTGGGACGCCAAGACTCTGGATGAACACGGTTCCGATTACACTGTAGCAATTTTGAAAAAGTGAAATGAAAGTGAATCTATTGATTCTGTGTCATGTATAATCGGTAATTACTCTTCATATGGAAGAATCCACAGCATGCACATGAATAGAACTGTAATGTAAACCATTTCTGTAAAGTTTATAGTACAAAGTATAAGGCAAATACTATTTACAGTGTACACTACCAATAAAAAGTTTGGGGTCTGGTGGATTTTTTTTTTTTAATATTTAAAAAAAATGTAATATAAATATTTAAAATAATTACATTGAAATCAGCAAAGATGCATTAAATTGAACCATGTTAACATTAACATTTCATGAAAGAATTTATTTGAAATACTGTTTGTATTAATGTAATAATGTCTGTTTACACTTAACAATAAAAAGTGTTTCTTAAGCAGCAAATCAGTATATTAGAATATTTTATTAAGGATATTTCACCAAACCCAATCGTGAAACAACACTAAAGCTGCAAAATATTTTTCACTGTTGCAGCATGGCTTTATACTATCCAGCTTTTTCCTGAACGCGGAAGTAAGTCTATGGGCGAGGCTTCTGGTTCATTAGACAGCATTGGGAAATAATGAGGAAAATAACAAGGTGCAGTAAAACTGTACTAGACACCAGTGTGTTCATAATTACCATAATACATTAAAATTACACAAGACGCACCATTTTGACACGGATGAGACCAGAAGCTATACCCATAGAATTTACAAATGGCGGTGCTCATTTTTACGATGGTAAAAAGGTGGATGGGTCTTATGTGGAAGTTGTCTACTAAATGGTTACTTTTAGTAGCTGGCTTTTTCCAGCTGGTTTTTGCAGACCTGCTTTAACAGTCAAAATGTACTTGACTTGCTGTGTTTGACTCACTTGCGTAGAAATTCCCCAAAGAAAATGCCGAGCAGACAGAATATGAAGTCAATTATCAGCAGCCGATACACGCTCTGCCCCACAAAGGATTCCCAACACTTGAATGAAAAGATTACAATCGAGTAAAGAGACACATAATCATGCTTTGCTACTAACCCATAATAAAAAGAACTCTTCGTGCACCTACTGAGATATTTTCGGCAACGAAATTCAGCCAGTAAAAGCAAAGGATACCAAGAATGGACATCTTCAAAATAACATTTCTAGGAACAAAACAGACAATAAAGGTGAGGTCACGACGTGGCATTGTTCGCGATGGAAATCTGATGCTTCTGGTAACAGTAACGAAACGATGATCACACCTAACAATGCTGATGTAGATCTTTGCGCGTGGGTTGGAGTAGCTCTCTATTTTGCTGATGAGAGAGTAAAGAAGAGGCACTATCAGGTTGATGAGCGACACGACCACAGGCAGAAGCAGAGTAGATGCCTCGGCTCTTAAATCACTTGGATCATCACTGAAACCGAAGGCCTGCAGGAAAACATATGCAGGGAGTATGACATGAAAAGCAAAATGCATACTTTTGAGATATTATACACTCTGAATGAACTCACCAGTTCTTGCTTTGTCCCCAGGAAGTAGATGCCTGCACCTGATCCTATGGCAAGTGCTAAAGAGAGTAGCCAGCCCAGAAGTTGGAGAGACAGATGCTTTATTCTGTCAGACAGAGACATTTTTTTCTTCTCCTGTAACCTTTCTGATAAGGACTCCTGAAAGACATGTGCAAAATAAGCCAGTGGAAACAGAAAAGGGATGACATCTACAAGAAGCTACGAAGAGGTATGAACCTTCAGCTGAACGGCCAGATTGTTCTTGTTGTACTGTATGGCTTTTTCATTGACAACGCTGAAATCCCAGCTGCACAGGAGACGCCATGCTCCTTCAGAGACGGGTCCTGTCTCCAGCACATAGTTCTTCTGAAAGGATCTGGACATGCTGAGGAGGAGGAAAAAGAAAACCAGATCTTTCATCATTCCATTTTGGCATTGAAATGGTAGTTTGTTGCACTGTTCATTACTTCTATCCATATAGTGACCTTTGAGTCCCAGTATGTAAAAACTATGTGAAACAATAAGCCTTTGACTTTGAACATTTAATATTTCAATGTGGCATTCAAATGGCAAATATTCTGAGAATAGTCTGAGTCTATGTGCAAATGCTCAACAGGAAGTGACTTAGCTACAAAACAAGCTTTGTGTGCCGTAAAGGCTTTAATAATCTACCGTACTGCTATATGTGTTACTGTACCTGTAGATAAGAGACACCCCGCACAGCACCAGATATGCAGCTACGGTGAAAAAATAGGCCAACTGCATGTTGTAGGCTGGTTTGGATGTGATTACTTCACCATCGTAACCACCATAGTACAAGACCGTCTGGTTGAAATAACCCTGTCGATATTGAGATATTAGCACTCTTTTAAACCAAAGTTTTGTTTAATGAACACTTGGCAGTAAGGATGATTTAATTAAATGAATACTCCACCCAAAAATGAATATTTACTTAACTCTAAAGCCATCCATGATGAGTTTGCTTCTTCATATGAACAGATGTGGAGAGATTTACATCACTTGCTCACTAATGCATCCTCAGCAGTGAATGGGTGCCGTCAGATTGAGAGTCCATACAGCTGATAATAACATCACAATAATCCACAATTAATTCACGTGACTCATGAGTTAAAATCTTATGAAGTAGGAGTTATCAATTCATGTAATGTCATGTAGAGTGAAAAACTGCCTGTTTGTAAGAAACAAATCACATTCGGATTCTGTGTCCAGCTAAAATACATAATAAATTTGTCTATTCATAACGTTCCTTTCTCCAGTGAAAAAAAAGTCATCTTGTCTGAATCAGGAGAGAAATATGCACAGATGGACTGTTTACAAGCCCCCCCCCAAAAAAAATCCAAAACAGTTGATATCCTTTTTCACTGGAGAAAGCATTATGGATACCTGAATTTTGCCCACATGTGATGATTTAAAGTGTTTCTTACAAAAACACAGCATTTCACTTCACATTACATTAACTGATGTGGATTATCGAGATGTTTTTTTTATCAGCTGTTTGGACTCTCATTCTGACGGTACCCATTTACTTCAGAGGATCCACTGGTGAACAAGTGATGTCATTTTCTCCAAAACTGTTCCGAAGAAGAAACTAATGTATCTATATCTTAGATGGCCTGAGGCAAATTTCCAGCACACATTTTTGGGTTCTTGGAAGATAAGCTAATGCATCTATTAACATGTTGTTCAATGCTTATTGTTAATGCATGCTAATGTGAACAAATGAAACTTTTTTTGTGAAGTGTTAAGTTACTATATTTGGACTGACCACCCCAGTGAGGAGCTCAAGACCTCTGAAGCCTGTGATGCTGCTGATATTGGGAGCGTGCACAATTTGTGGGATTGTGATGAAGCAGAAATTGATGATGAGGGAGAAGAGGTTGAACTTCAGCAGCCACTTGAGGAACAAGAAGTAGGAGAGGACAGAAGTGCCAAATCTGCCGCCGATCTCCTTCAGAGTGTCCTGCCATATAATCAAATGCTGCCTGGCTGATGCCAAGCTGGCACCAAATCTGCGGAAAGACTGGAAGTGTGGTCTTGTTGGATTTGAAAAAAATCACGCGACACTTTTAAGAATCTGAAACTTAATGATGACAAATCTGTACTTTAAAAATTGCATTTAAACGTTATACCCGAGACGCCTGTTGACGACAGTCTGCAGCGAGGATGGTCTTTGAGAGTTTGACAGAGTTCACTCTGTCCCTGTTTAGACATGTACAAGTTCACATTTAGATAAAAGTTAGCATTGTGGGAAATATTGCATAAATGTAGAATTATAAAAGACGTTAACCTGATTGTTTTCTTCTCATAAAATGAATTAGGTAACGATCGTATGGCTTGAAATCTGGCTATGGCTGACAGGTTAACCAGGTCAGATACCAGTTCAGATGTATCTGGGATCACAAATATCTTCAGTTAGTTCACATCTAAAACTTACTGTAGACTATACACTATATATTTATTTATTCAGCAAGGACACATGTAACTGATGAGAAGTGACAGTAAAAAGACATTCATATTACAAAAATATTCTATTTTAAATCTATTCTAGTTCTTTATCTAGTTCTTTCAAACTTTCTATCATCAAATAATCCTGGAAAACAAATGTTTTTTGATTTTCACAAAAATATTATGGAGCACAACTGTTTCCAACATTAATAATAAATGTTTTAAGAACATCGACTCTGAATGATTATTAAATCCATTGGTTTTAGACTTTCAAAAACAAAACACCAAACCTTTGAAGGAACGTGTGTAAGTTTAGGCCTGTACAGCCTAGGCCTATATACCAATATTTATGTATTTAGAAGACACTTTTATTTGTAAACCTACGTTGCACTAAAGCTATTCCGTATCAAAACTTACTGTTTTCAGTTTCCTGTCGGATTTCGTTGGCAGTAAGTCCCAGGTTTCCCAGAGCTGTGCCATGCTGTGGGAAGGCACTCATCCTCCTCATCCTGCTGTTTTGATCATAGATTTGTCTCGACAGAGTAGAAAAAAATTCCTTTAAAACGTTACATGTGTGTGTGTATGTTTCAGGAATAACAGACTGCTGGGTTTGCTGACCTCACTGAGGAACAAGGAAGTGGTGGTTTAATTGTAGGATACAAGGTACAAGTGGGCTGTATCTCATTTTATCTTTGTGCCCAGTTGTCCGGGTGACAGCTTTTAACAACCAATACAAAGCAGGAGGAACTCTGTGGCCAGGTGTTGTATTACATTTAAAAAGGTATTCATTAGTTATTCATTACCTGTCTTCCGACTCGTTAGCAGCATTATAATGACGACACCGATCAACTTCTGTTGTTTATTTTTGATAGGATGCAAAAAAGTAACTTATAAAATAAAAATCCGTAATTTTGCCAGAAAGTTGTAATTGTTGTGGTAAATACATAAGGAAAACTTGTCTTGATATTTAATTATTTCACATTAGGACGTTTACACATCACATTAACACGGTTATTGTTGAACACTACTAACACCATAAAATAACAAGCATTTACGTTTCTCTCATCGGTTTTTACCTG
>JAUMHP010000045.1:3562855-3602867 GCA_032361065.1 Enteromius trimaculatus
AAATATATATATATATAGGTTTGTTGTGAAGATTGAATTCAAGAAAGATCAAACAGATTTTTGTCTATTTCTTAAAAAAAAAAAATACTTTTGGTAATATCAATCCGTGTTTCATCAATGTGTTTAAGAAGGCAATATTCAGTAGAATTATCTCTTTCTGTTTCCCCCACACCCCCTCAGTAGCACTCCCACACATCCAACTGTATTCACACACACGGCATTCAAAGCTATGCACTACACACACACTCAACTAGAGAAGATCAGCTTTAGTCAAACAGGTTAAAGGGTCTCAATACACAAGCTCTGCGAGTTATGTCTGTCTGTCTCTCTCCCTGTCTGCTCTCTGAATAGGTCTCTGTCAGTTTCTGTCTGCCGTGTGTATTGTGTCCTCCGCATTCCTGTGCTGAACGTGGGCCAAACCAGCCTGTCCGTGTATCCATCGCCACCATAATCCACCCAGCATCAGATAATCACGCTACTCTACAGCAGCCTCATTACACACGGCCTAATATCAGCCACGGATTTTAGCAGATGCAATAACAAATACTTCAAATCCATAATCCCAAGAGTAGACTAAAATCCCGTCGGTAAGCATCTTAAACTAGTTTTTGTGTTTGTTTGTTTTTGTCTTATGCAGATAGCGAGAGGCATCCTGGGAATAAGGCCGGGTGTTGTCTTATGCTCGAGTGTGAAATTCAGAGAATTTCAATCGCTCCGTGAAAACTTTCAAGGCCTCGTTTGCGGTCGTCTTCTGCTTTGAGAGACTCGTCGTATCTCATTTTTGTTTTGTAAACTCCTTCGACGTCAAAGCTAATGATCCTCTTGTATCCGACGGAGAATCATTCGCAGATGTCTGCGACGAGTTTAACGCGCTAAATGAGTAGAATATTATCTTGTTATATTATAATCACAAATAGCTTTGTCTGCATGCCTACGGGTGCTCCCAAAACGCCACCTTTTTCAAGCCACAAATGCCATTTCACCCATTCCATTATACAATATGCATCCCGCAACGGAGACCTAATTAAAGTGCGCTGGAAGGGCATAATTCTAGGCAATGCCTGCTGGGGCTTGTGAATCATGTCGGCTGCATGTGACCAAGACGCAGACTCTTTCACAGCGCTGATCACATGACTCTTCCGCTCTCTTTTCTTTTTTTTAGCGGCAAGCGAGCGAATGCAAGTATATCACACGCTGGTGTGAATTCCCACTGAGCCTCTGAATGTCCTTTAGTCTGCAGGCTAGGTTATGCTAATAAACTCCCTCTGCCACCCACGGTTAGATTCCCCCGGCAGAACAGAGGGTCCCCTTCGCACTCTTTTAGGCGAACCCCCCAGGCGAATCCCTCTAAACAGCTGGTCTGTGTGTTTGCACAAGCAGTGGGTGCAAACGCAAAGGTTGCTATTGATTTCTGACCATTATCTGGAGACCCCCCGAGCCCACAGTTGTTGGAGATACAGTCACAGGCCGGGCAGAGAAGCGTCTCGAGCTTCCAGGCTCCGTCTCTAGCTGTGATGAAGTGCAGGCTCAATGTTCACGGAGAAAACTGCTATTTATGTGTATTTTCTCTTTAAAAAAATAAATCTGTTAATCCAGCGTCTACTCAAATCCCTGGCGTAATCCTCGGCAATCCCAGAGGGGTTGAGAATACTTTGTGTTGCTAGTGTGTCTTTATTAACTCTTTGTCTGCCCAGACCACTGACACTAGAGCTTCTTACGCGAGTGCGACCTCGGCCTCAGACAGCACGTCCACAGTCCACTCGCAGTTTGTTTGCAGATCGCTTGATGCATATTTCATACAAACCTAGAAAGCAGCTTTCTCAGACTGGCAAGCTATAATCTAACTGAAGGTAGTGATTTGCTCTGTTTTTGCATTTAGATTTCTTTTGCTGTCACCAAGTTAATCTCAACACTATAAATGACTACTGAATGTATAATCAATATGTTTATTTCGTGCCAAGTATACTACAAATACACTGACACATTTTACACCCTGCGATGGTTCTTTTAGGTATGCTGTGCTGGTAAACTTAAAGTCTGCTACATGTAAATAACTGATTTGATATTTAATTGTGTGGAAGTAGTGTAAAAGTCCAACTAAAGATATGCTGAAGTATATTTGATAATGCTAAAGTCAATCTATTGAAATATCTTCCATTTAAAGAAGGCTAATCTTCATCAATAATGACAATAAAACAATTTAGGCTTACAGTAATATTAAGAAATGTGCATTGTGCACAAGTACTAATCGGAATAAGGTTTAATTATGTTTATATCAGTATCAGTAAATATATTATTAGGTTTGAACTATACTTTCTATGAAATAAAGGCATTTTAAATAATTACAATTTTTCTAGGGAATATTTGGGGTACAATTTTTGTTTTTTGTACTTTTATTCAGCAAGTATGAATTAATCGAAAGTGAGTGTAAAGACATTTAGAATGTTTTCTGTTTTTCTATATGGTTTCTATTTATTATTTATAAAATTGTAGCAAATCAGTGCACCGTATTTATTACAGTGTAAGTAGATATTGGCTACTTTACGCTCTGAGTGGGTGGTTCTTAGCAAGAACTTGGACCAGACCTTTTGTCGTTTAGTCAAAGGTCCGGCTGCTAACAGTATAACATGTGGTTGGTAGCTTGGTAAAGTGTCTGCCTCTCGGGAGACAGTCTTTTGATTTGGTGGACAGGTGAATCATCTGATTATGAATCAGCCTCCCACACGGTCTGCGCTTCTTCGCTCTAAGCTGTGGAGAAAGAATCACTTAATGTCAAGTGTCTGGTGTACAGGGACAGACCAGTCACTGAAGCACAGCTCTCAGTTCGACTTTTTCACTTTGGGGTGCCCTTTTAGAAACTCCAGAGAAGAGAAATGGGGTATCCGTTTAAGGCCAAATTCACAACCTGAAAAGGTTGAATGGCTGAATGAAAAGAATACTAATGAAGAGAGGGAATTGGCTTATTCTGACTTTGCCTGTGCCCTCTTCTTCTCCATAGTTGAGAGCGGATGGATGGTGCCACTGAACTGAGAGGTGTCATTTTATGGTCAATTACAATTTTTAGCTAGATTTTTAGTTTTATTCACCGAGTAGTCTAGCAGACTACTGTGCAAAGAGCCTAGATTGAGAACTGGCCCAGTCCCTCCATCAGTGAAAGTCTATAGGGCTTTTTTATTTTTATTTTTTGCTATTTTATCATGCATTTAATAACAATCTTTTGTTTCATTGCTCCAAGCACTTTTATCTAGCATTTTATTTATGTGCTAATCTCATGTTTTAATTGTAGTAATATTTTAATAATATTTTTTATTAATGTTTTTATTTTTTACTATTTTTACTTAGTTTTATTTATGTTAATTTTAATACTTTTATATAATAATAATTTTAATAATTTAATAATAATCATTGTAATAATTTAAGTACTTAAAAAAAAATTTTCAATGTAAGTTGTTAGTCGGATGTAGTTTACTTCGATTTATTACTTCTTTTACTTTATTTTAGTTAATTGTTATAGTTTTTCATGCACAAAAAAAAAGTAATTATTTACAAATCTATTTAAGCTACATTTAAATGATTATTATTTTTTTTAATTTGTCAACTAAATTTGGTTACTTAAAAAAAAGCTAAAATAAATTGATTGCAAAAAATTATAAAATTGTATTAAATTAAATAGTTTTTTTTTTTCAGTACAGTCCAGGCCTAGTAGCAGCACAAGCACCACCAAGAACATCATGCACATGCTGATCCGCATGTACACTGATGCCTTTGAGTGAGTGCAAGAGCCTCCCAGATGATCTTGAGCTCGCTGAAAAGATCCAATTGAGACACACCACTGAGTAATGGTGACTGAAAGGCTGCCAAAGCACTGGCTCTTAGAGTCGCGCTTTGCTTCTGTAATCCACCCTTGAGCCAATAGGAGGGGGCAAATAAATGACCGTAATTATCCTGAGAGCTGTTATTTGCATATCTTGGCGTCCTTTTTCTCTGACATTAGTTTTCAGTCACTTTGCCATTTAAGTTTCTATTTAGGTTGATTTAGTGTAAGTGTTGGTTACAGCCTCCGTGACGTTAATGCAGCGCCGCTCATAAAAGACGTCGCCGAGTGTGTAAGTCTTGCTGCTAATCTACCTCAGCCCACTGTTATTGCTCTTCAACACCGAGGCAACATGGAAGGATGGTGCCAGCCTGCCACTGTGCCCGCAGTCGGCTGCCTGACTGTGTCAGTGCGGCCTGCGAAACATTTTAGGGCAGTTTATAGAGGCATTAAAACACTTTCCCTCCAAACCAGCATAGTTAGTGTAATTAAAGTCTATGGCTGCCTCAAAGTTCCCTAATCATTCCTTTCCCCCTGGTGTGCTTTCTCTCTCTCTCACACACACATTCTAATTCTGTCTCTGCCTATATCGCTCATCCTTCTCTCTCTCACTCTGTAATGGGAAGGATTTAGTCGTCTGATGAATAGCACTGCACTGGCTAACTGATCCCATAGGGTCTGAAGGGATGCTGATTCTGGCCAAGAGAAAAGGCCACAGCCCTAGAGATCATTTGATGATGGCGGTCACACACTCCTCCAGCTGCACCACTTCAAGGCTCTGCGGCTGAGAGAGGGAGGCTACTTCTCTTTTACAGGTCCTCTCTTCTGCCCTTTGGGCTTCACTGTCATTAAGAGCGTCAAAATCCTCGCCACACACTTCATGCCACTTCGCTAAAAACAATTACTTCTGTGGAATTCAGATTATTTTATCTCACAATGGACGGGTTTTCAGGCATCTTTATCTTTATCTTTAATGTGTTCGTATTATGATCCCATGCAAGTGAGTTTGTAACTTTATATTTTATAAATTCATTTTCAGCTTGAATGAATCCGTTCATGTATCCAGATTTTTTAAGGCACGTACAATAGTGTTGAATGCAAAATACGTTTTAACAGAAAGAAATAAACGTGCAGCTCTACATGTAAATGTATGAATAATTTTATATATTTTAGGAAGTATTTTTATAGTATTTATTTTTTTGTACAAAACAGCATTATTTTCTAGATTATTACAGACATTTTGAATTCAGTTCTATTCAAATGTTTGTAAGCATATAAAGTAGTCCTATAGAATTAGTTAGCAAAATACATTTTGTAATTGCATTTGTCTTTTTATTTTCTCTTAAATTTGCAAAATGCAATTTAGCAGTGGGAAATAAAAAATATAAACCCATATTTTTGAGAATAAGTTTATCTTTTTATTTTGAATATTTTCCTGTCTTCTTCCTTGCATGTTATATGCATGCTTTTTCCTTTCAGGAAGTTTTTTATCTTTACATTTGCCCTATTTGCTGCCAACTTATTTCAACCTATTTCTTTTGTTTTATAATTTTTTTTCCCCAGTAGAAATGACTTGTTTGTACTAACATATTTTTTATATGCCATCCAATTATATGCCATGTGGTACTGCCATGGCACCTGTCCATCTTTTTTCTGCTTTTTAGTACTTTGTTCGCAGTGACAAACCCCTCACGCCAGCAGGAAAGTGCATTGTGGGATTGCATCTGTAGTCACACTGTCAGACTCATCCATAAACCCTAGTGTTCTTTTTTCCCCCTTCTTCCCACAAGCACAGTGATGTACAATGCAACCACATTCAGCACATAGCCCTGACCACAGACACATACTGTAAAGGAAATCAATACTTCATAACAGCTCCCAGGCAGGCAGGGAATCCTGCATCTGTGTCTACAACTTGTAGGGAGAGACAGAGAAGTTCAGGTAGAACAGGATCAATGGTAGGAACTATCACACACACACACACACTCACTCACATAGCGATAACTCTCCTGATATGATGCTGACGTGACGCTGGCCTGTGTTAGGGTGGAAGTAGACTGGCAGCATGAGGAAGAGCTGTCAGGAAAGCTCAGGAAAAGCCTGATATGAGGGCCAAAGGGTTAGGCTCGGCCCCAATCTGAGAATCCATTTTCTGCTCGAATTCTTCACAGTCATTCGTCACCTCTGTATTCAGAACTCTCTCTCTCTCTCTTTTACTGTGAGAAGTAATTGTGGTTTTTTCCCCCTCCTCATACCCTGGCAGTCCCTCTGACTGTGTCATGTGAAGAGTTGTTCTAATCTCTTCTTCCAAATTTTGTGAGGCTTTTTCCTCCTTTTATGTGATTCTTTTCAAGTTTTAATGGGCACATGGGCGCATTGAGTCTTTGAAGTGGGGTTCTCCACTCCATGTCCCATCATTGTTTCAAATTAAGGGCTTAAAGATAGTGCAGTTCCCTACATCTCAGCATTTTTGCACAGCCTCTCCTCTCATTTTTTTTTTTACAGCGTGCAGTCAAATTGAAGACCTCAGTGTAAACCGTTCTTAAGATAAGAGTGTCTGAAGAGTGCAATGGTGGGACTACTATGGATGCACGTGTATAAATATTCTGGTGATTTATTTTCATGTTGTAGCCAATAACTGATAAATGATGATATTGAGATCCTAAAATAAACAAATTAATTAAATAAATAAAAAATCTTGCTTTTTGCTTGCTTCTTTCTCTCAGTTTCTATATCAGTACCAAAAGACTGTGGAAAATGTTTATAACCCTCGCTCCACACCTACTGTTTATTCATATGTCTGTCTTTACTGTTTGAATTTTTATTGTGTTTTTTTTTTGTTTTTTTTGTGGTTTGTTACTGTGGTGGTTGTTGTTGTTGTTGTTTTTTTTTGTAATACATGTCAAACTTACTGTAATTTCTTAATTTGTTAAATCTTCACATTTTAAAGTTGTTACAGCTTCACATTCTCAATAAAAATAAAATTGAATAAATTGTATAAGTTAAATATTTAAGGTAAAGAAATTTAATGGTTTTGCTAAGTGAAGTTGCAACAATATTTGTAGCTATGTGTTTTACACTGGTAATTCTTAATCAAGTTGTTCCCAAACGACGATGTCACTCGCTGATTAACCACCACAGTACGATGCATTGTTTTGGAAGCGAGCTAGCTACATACGACTGTTTCCGAACACGGTCGCATCTCTGTTGCTCGATCCACATTATTTCAACAACATTGGACCATTGTTGTTGAAGTCACATGTATGTGGGGGAGGAATAACTTCTGCTATTTAACTGATTAGAGATCTCTAAGATGCTGCTGTTTTGAACATGACACATATTGACTAATTTACTATTTTTGTTCACTGTCATTTTGCTTTATTTGATCTTTGAATCATTGTGGGTTCCCTCTTACGCCATACGTCATAATGGTTCCCATAGCCATTTGCGCACATGCGCACTTTTCAAAAACAGCGTTTAGAATGGACGTGCAAAAATACATAATGAAAACGCATTTTATATTTAGATAGTAATACATGTTAGTTCGCTTCTTGTGCCCAACAGCATATTTATTTAAGCCCATAAATTTTACTAACTATTCTAACCACAGGTCCAAAGCTGTAGTCCTAACCACAGAACTTGCAACCGTAGTAAGCTAACTATACTTTTGGGAAACGCACCCCTGGTCAACCAATAAAGTCTTGTTAGTTAAGATGTCAGGTGGGGATACTAGAATGCAAAACAGCATTTGCATATACAGTACATGTAAATGTTCATGGTCTCAGGCCAGAGGTGTTAGAGATCAGGATTAGTTGTGCTTGGTTGAATGTTGGAAAGATGTATGTGCGTGGGCTAGTGGTGGGCAGGTTCATATAGGCGCCTCCAGCTACCTTCTACATTTATACAGCTCTGACTGGCCAGAACAGACATGTAAAGAGTGGGGAAGTCGAAACAAACTGTACCTGGGTACCAAAGTGAGCTATTTTGATAAAACTGAGAGTATAAATGACAGGGTATTGGTCTCGTACTGGTTAATTACAAAATATAATAATATAAAACGTTTTTAAGGATGCATTCAATTGATCAAGTGTAGCAGTAACAACATGTAATGTTACAAAAGATTTCGGTAACACTTTACAATAAGGTGTCATTTGTTACTGTATTAACTAACATGAACAAACAATGAGCAGTGCATTTTTTACAGTATTATCTTCTTTGATATTGTTAGTATACAAGAAAATACAGTTGTTTATTGATGTTAATGTTAGGCCTAATTGTTAATAAGGCTTCAGCATCAGCAGCATTGCACGCATATGCCTTGTTACTCTTCTTGAACCGTTTGGTAGATCACTTATTCAAACTTAGCATGGCCTGCTAAGACGTAGTTGGCTTCTTGAGGGGTTACTGAGAATTAAACTGCTGAGACCTGAAAGAGATAAATGAAGCAAATGGCAGACTGAGCTTGGATTAAATGCAGAACTGGGACGTCAGATGTGGATAATATTGTTGTTTGGTTTCCAATCTGAGGACACATTAATGCATGGACATCAGCCATGGGTTAATATCAGAATTGGATATCAGCTGATGGAATTGCGCCGCGGGGGATGGATGTAAATGAGATCTGTTTCGGGAGATGAAAGTAGTTAGGTGATTGGTATTTATTTAGGGCATGTTTGCAGATTTATTAAACTCTGACAGAAATAAAATGCAAAAGAAAAAATGGTTTTGTTGCAGACAAGCAACAGAGCTCAGCAATCACAATCGGATTGAGCGGTGTGTGAATATTCAAAGAGCTTCTTTTGTTTTGCAGTTGCAGCACGGCAGAGTGAAGTGCAAAATACTGAGTCATGAACCGAAGGGGAGTGTTTTGAGCGTCTGCTGGCATTGAATGCAGTTGCAGTGGTCTGCTGCTTGTGAAAGGGCACCCCGATGCCGGACTGGACTGTTGCATCACTATTCTAGCCATTGATTTTCTCCAATCGACATCCGCTCTGCGTCACACTCCGATAAATGATGTAGCTCGCATGCTGGCAATGTTTGTCTAAATTGGTTCCCTCCTCGCACATATAGTCTATAATTGTCATTAAATATTTTTAGATATAGGCCTACAGTGACTTGTCGCGGAGGAGCAGAGAAATTTGGATGTACCTTCTGTTCTCCTTTTCATGACTGCAACAGCTTCTAATTATAATATGGCTTTCAGTTTGCCTCTATTTTACAGTTTTGTTTGCTTGTTTTGTGTCAGCGCACCGTTTTATGAAGTAGCTCTTAATGGCGGATAATTAGGAAATGGTTTGTTTGCATGATTTGTATAGAAACATACTTTATGTAATCAGCACAATGATTGCCATTGTTGTGCGATTACATTTTACAAGGTACTATAGTTTCCAACATGCTGGTCTCCTCCAGATTAGTAACTATTAAAGTAAAGGTGTTATCAGCTGCCATATATTTTATTCCTTTGCTAACTGTGTAAATTAATGCAGTTTGATACGGGGCATTCAGATAAAATCGCCCTTTCATAGTGGGGCAGCTTGCTAATGCGTTACCAAGAAATCAAATCGAGACCTGCTGAGCTGTGCCCTTGGCCAGAGCCTTTGAAATCGGGATGGCTTGGTATGCCAATTAATGCTCCGGTGCTTCTGTTAAAGACGGTGTATTGATACTCCACATGCAACAGGGTCATACTGGTGAAGAAGCCATCCGTCCCATGTGTGTATAAACTGATCGAGCCAAACTACACATCTGCAGAGTTTAAGGGTGTTAGCATGGCACTGGGATGTGTTGTAAAAGCAAAGCAGGAGTACACTGAGCCGAGACGGTCTCTGCCAGTCAGCTTCTGGGAGTCTGTTTGATGTTCTTATTTGTCCACATGGGCCACAGACTACCGCCTGGACGTTTGAGTTCACTGTTGGTTGATGCCTCCAAATAACAGGCCTGGAAAACCGCCTTTTGTGCTGACCTTGCTGCTGTCATTATGTCCAAATCTGGGTTGTTCCATGCCTATACCTTGCTATTAGCAATCAACGAAGAGATTAGCCCAAATTACACCCCGTTCCAGTGTGCCGCTGCATGTGGCTGAGAGAACCGAAGGAACCGTGCCAGGGTGGGGCTGTTTTCAGTCCTGGTTCGTGGAAGGGTATTTCTGAGCATGGTGGGTTTTAGGATATTTACACAAGCGGAATGAACAAGCAGTCGTTCTTCCTACACAGACCTGCTTTTTACACGTACGCCCCGCGGTCCCGGCGCCCACACAAAGCTGTAGTTCTCCCACGCTGCCTGACTGAAAGGGGCGGTTATGTAAAGGAATTGGGACCCGAGTCCCAGACCACTTCGTATGCGAGGAGGCCACATGTTGAGCAATCTGTCTCACAAGCAGCACCTTGAGCATTCATTAAGAAATCCTTAGCCGAGAGTGGCCGCATCCATTGTGTATTCTCTCTAATTGCTGCGCTGCCTCATTTGTATGCCTCTTTAAACACTCTGCCTACAAGGCTTTGCCCCCCTCATTAATGACGGTTTCCTGTCGACCGAAAGGTGGTTGTTTGTTTGTTTTGATGTAACGGGTTTAATGAAAGAAGATGCGTGATGTTGTTCTCTGATACAGGCAAGGAGCCGGATTCATGAATATTTCTTTAAAGAAAATCAAAGAAATTTGTAGTCATGTTCCAGTTCTTAAAAAAGTTTACGTATATATTCTTAAATATGTTTTTCATAAGAAAAAGAAATCTGTGTTACATGGAGAATAAGACGCATGTTTAGGACTACATGTGCTTTATATTTAAAGTGTTGGATGTTATTAAGATGAACTGTTTTTAATAAAAGTCAATGTTTGACTATTTGTGGAGTTACTTAATTTTCAAATGAAACAATCAGGACATTATCAATCACTGGTCTCATTTCAGAGTATTTGAAGTTGTAGGTTATCCCAACCTTAAGAGATTTTTAAAACCTTTATTTCAGGAAATCAAATTATTTTTAGAATATTCATGATTTTTTTTTTTTTTTTTTTTGCTATAGAAAATATTAAGTTAGAATATAAGAAGAAAATATTAAATGTTAAGAAAAATTTTATTCTTAAGAATGTTTTCGTGAATTTTTAATTTTGAGAAAGTAAAATGATCAAGGCAAACTTGGTAAAATATTGACCTCCCAAAAACTTTACTGAACCTTTGGAGATAAAAAGATTTATATAGTTAAATAGAAATGTTCCAAACCAGTATGATTTACTTTCTTTCAGAAGATATTTGAAAATATGTTTTTTTGTTTTGTTTTGTTTTGTTTTTTTGCAGTAGAAAGAAAAGCATGCTGGTTTTACAATGGCATTGTTTTTTTAGAGAACCTTTCCTTTAAATAAATTAACTTTGTTTGTGTTGAATTTCTTTGAATTGCAGTTCAGTACACGTCTTTATGTCATTACAGTTCAACCTCTTGGTCCAATTCTATTCTAATTCCAACTCACAAACTGTAAATGAGCCATTTCTTCAGTCGTAAATTTTGCCCAGCCCTGCTACAGAAGAACAGAATGTGCAAGACTGAGGAGATGTGGGGCTGGCAACTGGAACCCTCCTTAAACGGGCCAGCTTTCGCTAGTTCAGCAGCGTGACTCTGTATCCCTCAGACTTAGGAAAGCATTTTCTGAGACAGTGCCAGAAATCCCTACCATAATGGATTACTGTTGACCACTTGATACAAAAGCCGAGGCCTTAAACCTTAAAGCAGCGGGCTAAGCCTGGCTTAATGTTTGCTCATTTGCACTGGTGAGGGCTGTGGGCCTTGGGCTTCAGAGAGAAGAGGATGATGCCAATCAGGCCTCGTGCCAACAGGTGCTCAGAGAGCTTGGGGCTGCGTTCAATAGGAAAAACGCCACAAAGCGCCTCAAGCGGAGGCTTATGGGGAATCTCAGTGCTCTTCACAGAGAATCCAAAACTGACGATTCTGAGCTTAGTCTACCAGCTGTGAAAGGCAGCTTAGTGCACAAATCACAGACCAGATAGAGGTTCAAATGCAAATCTTCATGCTTGAGGCACCAAACAATTAGAGCTTGTGCCCTCATATTAGTTAAGTTAATCTGTTAATGGAGCAGTTTGCAATAACGTGCCACAGCTAAAAGCAGATACAAAGCTTTAAAATGTAATTAATGTTTGGGTTTTTTTCATAAACTAAACACGTTATTCTCAGTAAATCAGCCTTTTCTGTAGCTTTGTATTATAATAGATTCTAAAATAAGGTTAATATTTTGTCAGCAAGTGGAGTTGATTAGGCAAGCTTAGCAAGGAAGAAGGAAGGAAAAGCATGCTTTTTGGTGACTATTTGGTAGATTTGTGCTACAAATGATCAGTCATGTTGTGGCAGGCCATGATCAAGGACTGATGATCGCCACTATCGTTACACGCTGGGAAAGAAAGCTGTATATGCTTTCAAGTTCAGAGGCTTCATAAACATTGAAGTTGTCACGCAGAGGAGTCGTCGTTTAAAGTCCCGTGCTCATGTTTCGTAGCTAGTTATCAAAGACTGTTTGAACTAGTTGCCTTCCCCATTCATCACAAGTGTTTGTCAGAAGTCTAAATGAGTTTATCTGAATGTTTTTGGGTGAGCACAGTGGAAAGCATCTAAGTGGCTTTAAATTACAGACCATATAGAGCGTGGAAATACGATGGAAATTGTGAACGCTTGATTATTGTGCACGGTTTTCCAAATAGCAACGTTTTGTCTTTAATCCATCTATAATAACGTATTCTCCCTTTGAAATGCAGGTAATTGGATAATGCTAGCAGATGGGCAAATATAGAGATGGACACTATTTTAGCAAACTCTCATTTGGTCTGGCTTCATTCTGTTATGTAATGGGCACTTTTCATAATTCAGACAATTACGATGAATTGTTCCACTTCAAATTTCTCCACACTGAACATCCTGTTTCACTCTGAAATGTTAGGTTATAGAAGTAAATGTATTTCAGAAACATGGTTAAAAAAAACCTACATGCTTGCAAGTCTTAATTGACCAAGACCTATTGATGAAGAAACTTTCTTCCTCTTGTGCTCAGTTTGTTTCTGTTTTTCTTAATATTTCTTCCTCTCTTGCCAGTATAGTTATCTTTTCTCCTCTTATTTTCTTTCCTTTTGTCCCGTCTGCTTTCTCTCAGAGATAAAACATCTTCTCTAATGTATTATCCTTGTGCTGGCTTTGCTGTGGTCTCTCTGACTCATGTTGGCTGTGTAGAAGAAGGTGTTGTAGCTCTGACAATCTACTGAGTGTCTCATGCAGACCTGCTCTTCTCCGCTTGGGGGGCTAAGCTGGGCTTATTTGTCATCTCTAGTGGAAGTGCTTTTCACTATTTTTCCCAGTAGCCCACTCAGAGCTGTGAGCAAGAATGGCTACGGGACCAGCCCCTTCATTAGAATGAATCACACAGGACAAGAGCGTTGCTCAGA
Organism: Enteromius trimaculatus; assembly: GCA_032361065.1. Classification (NCBI taxonomy): domain Eukaryota; kingdom Metazoa; phylum Chordata; class Actinopteri; order Cypriniformes; family Cyprinidae; genus Enteromius; species Enteromius trimaculatus. The sequence goes on from JAUMHP010000045.1 coordinate 3,576,107, forward strand.
GCAAAACCATGTACGAGAGAGAGAACAAGCTGAGCTATGTCTCTAGGTATGTGAATACTGTACAACTTGGTTATGTTTTCTGAAGTGTGGTTGCATGCATGCTTGTTGGACTGCATGTCTGGCTTGACAAACAATGAACGACTTCCTCTGTGGTTTCTATTGTTTGAAAGAAAGGCCAGGTTATGCGTCAAGTTCTTTCTTTCCATCTGTCCTTGGCACCTGCATCATTGTAAGGAACTGTGTTCTGTTTGCAGAGGTGATGAAAGCCCAGAGGCAATTTTCACTCAATCGAACTAATATCCAGATCAATTTTAATTCAGTTCGGTTTAGCTTGGACTCAACCTCCAGCAAGAAAGCGCAAGGTGATTGCAGAAGATATAAAAAAAACTTATAATAGAATGGCCAATGGATGATACCATTGGCCAACATCTAGTTCTTGGTCTTAGCAAACCACTTTTGATAAGTTCTGTGGTAAATAGCTTGAATAATGTGCACAATTTGCAGATTTTATGAATGCATAATATTGTAAAGAATTTATGGAATAACAAAAAAAAAAAAGAAATTATAAATTCATCAGGAAATGGCATTCTAGAAAGAGAAGCATTGTTCCAGTCTGATCCATGCATTATAACATGTAATTTGAGATTAATTGTAATGCACAATGAAAAGGCAGCATTTTTGAAAATTGTTGAGTTGTCTGTTTTTGCAAATGAATATATATCTTCATGTACAGTATACAGCTCCTTTTTTTTAATGTAAAGTATATATGCATGAGATAGTGTTGTCCCATTAACAAAATTTCTGTATTCGTTACCGATACCAGTGAAAATTCCGGGTTCTCGGCACCAATTTCAGTACCAAAGCAAAACACAAAAGCATTAAAAAAACACAATTTTTATTAATAAAGTCAAACTAAGATAAGATGTACAAAAATAAATGCTGTTCTTCACTTTATTTTAACTAGTGTTTCAAGTTTTTCCACTAATAATAAAAGTAACCCAACGGATTTGGGTTTCACCCAAATTTAATTTGTCTTTTAATTCATTAAATTTAAACACATTTTCTGGAGGTGTTGTTTATGTATTTATGTCCTCATTGAGACAACAGATGCTAAAATCACAACGAGCGTCACATGCTTGTAGTAAACAAAAACGCGCATCTCTGCCATTCATTCGTTAACACAGAGATGCACAGAACAAACTGGATTCATATTTCAGTCGACTTTTGTGGCTTAGTATTTACAGATACCAGTTCATATAGCAAACTGTAGGCTTCATTGCATTTTTAAACTGGATTCCAAGAATCCATCCGCTTTTCTGCATCACAGAAATCATGAGGGCGTACGATACCGACTTGGTACCAAAGTACCTTGGGCCTGTTCCATAAACCAAGATTAGAGTATAAGCCAGGCTAACTTCATTTAGTCTGACTTATTGCCAGTTAATTTGTATTAAAATAAGTCAGACTATCTGCCATAAGCCTGGCTTATTTGGTAAACTTGTTTTATGGAACAGGCCCCTGGTCAATTGACAACACTAGTATGAGAATGAACATTTGACATTTTAAACTGTTGATTTTTTTTTTTCTTTTTGTAATAATTTATATAATCTAAACTTGACCCCTTTTTAAACTGTAGCTTTTTCATAGTTGTAAAATGTAGTTCAGCTCAGAATTTATCTTTTTTATTATTATTATACACTGCACTATAGCATTCTATTTGCTACCTAATTCAGAATGATTTTTAAAAATTGTTAAAAAATGTCCATTTAATTGCTTTTTTTTCCCTGTTCAGGACTGAATGGCACAAAACCATTCTGTATCTCACAAATCAATGTGCTCAATTTAACCCTTTTACTATTAAATCAGCCCTACTATTTGAAAAGACTAGTAGGAAAACTACTATTTGAAATGTAACATTGGTTTTACAGTTTGTTGACAGTATTAAGTATAAAATGTGCGACATGCGCTGCGCTACTATTCTGAACAAAGCCCCAGTGTTCTTTTGTACTTGTCCAGAGATTGACCTTTTGAGCAGGTCAACTGTGGCTGTTTTTATTAAGATTCAGACACACACACTCTGTGAATGAGGATTCGATGTGGATCGCTGGCATCGGTTCAGTCTGATTGAGTAGCTTGTAGACGGTCACAGTGATTGATGGAGCTGCTCTCCGTGGTGTAGGAAAGGTCAGAGTTGGGTTTCAGCTCCCGTCCCGCATGCTATAACCAGCTCGCTAGCTCACCTTCTGTGTCTAGTCCGCACATGTGATGTCTCCCCACCCCCCAGCTCTCCGTGACTCATTCAGCACTGACGCTGCACAACCACCCAAGCCGAGAGGTCAGCAAGAGGGCTGCCTCCAGGAAGGTGACCCCTGCCACCCTGGGGCACAGGGTGAGGTAAACTTTGCCGACCTTTGCTGGGGGAAGCTAACTGTGAGGTGTTAAATTTGCTCAAAAATAGCATGAACAGTGATTGAAAGTGACTTCTGAATCTGCGGACTGCATGCATGCTTATTGCATTATCAAATGCGTTTTTTTTCCTCCACAAACTTTGAGGTGTCACATTTGGTCAGAGACTATGAGATTACTTATTGAAAGAGACAATTAGTTACTGGCCCATTGTCTTGAATCTTAGTCACATAGTTTTTTTTCTTTTTTGTATGAATGCTCTTTTCATGTCCACATCCATATGTGCACCAGCTTACACATCCGTTCCCCATGAGTATAATTTTTTTGCACAGTCAAAGCTCATATCTTGTAGCGTTAGGCTGAGTCATGTAATGTTTCCTGACATGCCTTTTGTGTCAGCTTCACAGATGACTGAAGTATTTATGACTCTCCTAATAGTTGACTAACAGTGTTTCCATTCAGTCCCAGTGCTATTAGTCCAGCAAGCTTTTGCTGAGATGCGTTTGGATCCAGGCGACTCACTTCACTTCGGAAACGGCATTTCGGGACATGCTACATGACTTCAGGGACTTGTGGATGACCATGTTGTACATGTTGAATTTGAGTGGATCTTAAATTATTATTTGTAGTGGTGCATTTTAAAAGAAAAACAGCTTTATTATTGTTCATCCTTGAGGTTAGGGTTGTGGTTTTCAGCTTTTTTGACTCCAGGGCCCCTCTTTGTTCACAACAACAGTGAAAGGCCTCATGATTTTTTCAGGATTTTTTTGTGGTTCACTGGATGAAAATGAATATTTTTCTCTCAAAGTTTCTACCCTATGAAATAAAAACATCTTTTTAAAATGTCTTTATGATTAATTATAAGAAAAACCACCATCATTTAAGGCTTTAATTAACATGAATTTGCTGGTATCCTTGGCAGTGCCTTGAGTGTGAATGTGACAAATTGTCATAAAAATATTGCCACAGTGCAAAAAAAGCCTTTTCATTTTCTATCCTCTATTTTTTCTTGAAGTTTTGAGGTGAGGTTATGCTCTTTAGTTTTATGACTTTTGCTCCACAGGGCTGAGATCGAGAGATACAGTTGGCCTGGATCAGAAGAGATCAGATACATAAGTAGTATTTTATTATTCCCACAGTATTAGCTGCTGGACTGTGGAGGCGGAGGAAAATCAGGACAGATTAAGGGTGTGTTGTTTGGTTTTAGATTTCATGTGTGCACTCTCCCTCCAACCTTATTCATTCATTTAAACCATTACGGTGTACGGTTACATATAACTATAGTTGTCAAACAGTCTCTGACGTGAGGCATTGAGAGAACAGGCAAAGCAGCATTCCAGCGCCGGACCGTTCCTCGCCGCTGTGCCAATGACTGCAGGGAAAGCTTCTCTCAAATATTTTGTCATTTATATCAGCAATCATAACCACCCGAAAACGCGGCACTGGAAACTAAAACCAAATCGCTCCTATTGTAATCAATAAAGCTGTGAACACTAGAAGTGCCTGTCTGCGCTCCGCTCTCTGTATTTGTCTGATTCTTTCCGGGTTGTTTAAATTGGGCGGCAGTGTTGACAATATAGCAGAATCTCTGCCGGTTGACACATTTTTACGGTATATACCATCATACCGCCCAGTTGTAGTGTTCGTGTGTGTGTGTGTGTGTGGCCTGCGATGTTCTTCGCCATCAGAGAGGCGGAAAAAGAGCCAGATAAAAGTGTGCTTGATAAACGAGTGTGCAACTCCCACCATTCCTGTGATGGATGATGCAAGAGCGAGGGGAGCCTCCTCCCCTTGAGAGAGAATACAGAAGCCCTGCGACTGTCAGGGTGCTCAGCGGTGCAGAGCAGGGCTCCCAGAGCACCTTGGGAAATGACAGATTTTTGCAAGCGATCGATAGTCTTCTCTCCAGCAGCCTAACTTACCTCCTGTGGTTGCTCAGGCTATTAATCCCAGGCACTGTAATTTCCTCCTGAAAGCTCCTGGAGGAGGAGCAGACAGGAGTGGAGTCTGCTCTAAACGGTAGCCTTTAGAGGGCCAAAGTGCGGGTGACGCGACAGGGATTTGTCTTCGAAAGTTTTCCCTCACAAATAATACACTCCGCGAGTTCACAAACAAGCTTTAATAAATGCTTTGTAGACAAATTGCACCATAACGGTAAGGAAATGAGAGTTGCAGCAGTGCCTCGTCTTACTTCCTGTCCTTATCTCCTTCTCTTTGATTTTTTTTTTGAGTTTGCTTGTCTCCATTTCCTCCTATTAGTCTTTTGCTGTGTTCCTTTATGTACAGCATCATTTAAGCCTGGAGCAGTAATCGGTGGGCAGAATGAGTCGGGGAAAATAAGAGCAGTTGATGGGATGTAGGAACATTTTGAGAAGTCGCGAAATGCGATGCAAGTTAGTGAAAACACGTCAAATCAAATCTAATGTTTAACTGGCTGTTGTCACATGTTTTATAAGACAGAGACATCCAAACTCTCAATATAATGTGTTGACCGTTTTGTATTCAAGCCTTATAGGTAAAACAACCAATCACGTGTTTGTTTATTCTAAAATGTGCATTTTAATTTAATATTTAACTTAAGTGTTTTTTAAAAAATGAAAATGTAGCGCGAGCAGTTATGGTCAACCTTTCAAGAAAATATGAGGCATGTTTGCATGGCTGAAAATCACTGCTAGTTTAAATGGCAGAATACTGAACTGATTTTTCAGAATTTAAAGTGCCCCTATTACGAAAGGTTCATATTTTGGTTTTGGGAGTCCCCAACAACAGATTGACATCCACGCAAGGTCAAAAACCACTTTCATTTACATTTATTTTTAGCTTACATGTCTAGGACTCTCAAACGATTCACTCAACGATTAATTTTTCCAAACCCCTACTTTGCGTGATGCAAATGTGTGGTGATTGGTCACTTCAGTGTTGCTTTGTGGGAAACAGCTATTTTAACGCTCCAAAAGCAGCACCTAGTGGCAAAGAATGAATTTGCATTTTCATTCAGACCAACATAAAAAGTCCAAGAAGTGGGCGGGCAATATTCTAATGTTTTATGTTGACATCAACAGGAATCAGCTTGGGATTTATTTAAAAAACGACTCATTTCAAGAATTCATAGTCAACTCTTTCTTTTGAGAGAATAACTTTATAATAGAGGCACTTTAAGATGTAACACCTGTGATTTAATTGTTTTCTTTATAAATATTAATCTCGGTTTTCTTATGAGCTTTATTTTACAGCCTTTGAACAATATTGCCAAGAAACTAGCCTATATAAATTAAATTATCATGTAATTACCATAAATGAATATGTATTGAAATGTAATTTATTCCTGTGATTGCAAAGCAGAATTTTCTGCAGCCATTACTTCAGTCTCTGTGTCACGTGAAAAAAAAAAAAGTTTAAAAAACATTTGACAATAATCAGCACCTTCAGTTTCGGTATGAGACTGAGTTGGCGTTTAACTTTGAGCTGAAATGGGTGTATGACTTGCTAATGGAATTAACAAAAGATATAAAGAGATAACACGAAAAAAAAAATGTGCACGTTTATTTCAAAACGCTTATTTGTAGGCAGTCATCCTGTCATGTCAGAGATCATATCCTCTCCTAAAGCATTCACAGCTACAGAGATGTCTCCTGCAATCATATCAGCGCTCGGGGCATGGCTGCAACCTCCTTCCTGTTGCACACACTGTTACCAGTGGAATATTCCATCAGCAGTGACACTTGCAGAAAACTGCAAAATATCAGAAATGACCTGAGGTCACGCTCCCAGTGAATTACTGCGTGGCTAAAGTCTGATGAGGTTACATACTCTTCTGAATAGTTTTACAGTTGCTCAATAATATTACTCATATACCAGCAGACACCTGTGTAAATATTCTTTTTTTCTTTTTCCAGCACACTAGGAAAAAATTGTTTTCTGAATTGTGAAACTGTGAGAAGTCCTGTGGACGGTTGCCAGGTCATTGGTATGCGGTTGCTAAGGCTGCTAAAATGTTGATACGCGTTTTCTAGGGTGTTTTATGGGGTTGATTGGAGGTTGCATAGTGAAGTCAAAAGAGCTCATCTCAAAGTCACTATGATATTCTTGTGTGCCTCCTTTGATGTAAAACTGTTAGATTTGTATTCACCCATTATATTGTTCGACCAAAAAATAGTCAATGATATGTCTGATTGCTCATACAACTAATTTTGTTTTATCTGTGTTTGGCAGCAGCTACTGATTTCATCTGTCGTCTTATTTCAGGACGGCTTCTACTCACATCGACCCAAGGAGAAAGTCCGCGTGGACAGCAACAATGAAAACTCAGTTCCCAAAGACTTTGAGAATATTGACAACAGTAATTTCGGGGCGCGCTCGCAGACTCAGAGACACGCACCCGGCAAGCACAAACAAGGCCTTCTGGAGAAGGCACATGCGCAGCAAAGCCTGAGCAAGACCTCCAACGAAGTCATTCAGTATGCACAGAACAAAGCTGGCTTCAATCGGACGCGCACAGAGCTTCAGCAGAGGGCCAATCCCACCCCTCGTCCACAGCAGTCTCAGCAGCACCGGCACCATCTTCAGCAGGCCAAGCGATCGGCCACGCCCACCGCCGACATCAAGTACGATCAGCCGCCCAAATGTGAGATCAGCGGCAAAGAGGCCATCTCTGCCCTTTCTCGAGCCAAGACCAAGGAGTGCCGGCAGCAGATAGCCGAGGTTTACTGCCGCCACAAAGAGCGCCAGCTAATGCCCGAGAAGGTCACCCGTTACTGCCCCGTAGAGGGTGAGTAGACTCTCTTTACACCGCGTACTCGATGTTAAAGACCTCGTAAAATCAAAATTGGTATTTTGTGGCTTTAAGTCCATGTTTATTAGCTTTGAAACCGTCACAAGGGGGAAAATTATCTTCAAGTTTGCATGAAATAAAAATTACAGCTGCGTTTGAAATGCATGTTATTCAACTTATTTATTTATTTATTGTTTTAATGTCAAATGATTTTTGATCCACAATATTTATCAAAATGTTCAAGATTGACAGACTTGTCTCTCGTGTTGGGGGATTTACTCTATTTTTCCCATCATCCTATCGTCAGTCTATGAGATCGCTGATGCTAATTTATTGAATTATTTGCTAGATTAAATATATATTTAATATGACTGAATTTGTATTTTAACATGCTATCAGTTTAATTACTAATTTATATGCACTTTAAAAAACACTCACGTAATAATAAGCCATCTACGCTGTATGATGAATAAATCTCTTATACCTAACTTACGCAAACATCTGCACTTTGTTGTTTATGATGAGAGAATTTGCGAGTTAGAATTCAGTCAGCGAGCTAACTCAACAACAAAAGTCAACTAAACAGTGGAAAATGAAACGAATAAGCCCTAATAATTAGCACATAAACATTACATTAAACATTTAATAAACTCGTTATCGTTTATTAAGGAAAAACAATATTACAATAACCCAGTCCTACTTTGATATAACTGAAGCCTATTTAAAAAATAAAGAATGGACAAGCTGTTTGATAGTCATTGGCCAAACTTCCTGTTTAAATAGGAAGTACATCACCACAGGAGAGAAAACTGTTCTTGTCAGGTCTTTAAATCAGTGTCATGGTGTTTTCTTTTGGGGTGAGGACTGATTATAATCATCAGTCTCCAATGGCATGAAGGGAAACATTAGCTGGAGTTTATGGGAATTTAAGATAAATAATGCTCAGAATAATGATGGTTTTCGCGAATTAATTGCCATCCTGTCTTTGGAGGTTTATGGAAGTAGCGCATTAAGAGTCACAGGGCTGGTAACAGACATTCACAGCACTTGTAATTACAATCAGAGACAGGCTGGAAATGAGATTCTGGATTTCCGCACAAGGTTAGACGGATGTAATTGCCGTACGGTGTCTTTTTTTTCCCCCCCGTCTCCATCTCCCATAGCTGACTACAGAAAACATATTCATGCAATTATGCAGTGCTCAGTCGTCTGCACACAAATCAGGGCTGTGGATGCGTTCAAATAGAACAGTGACAGATCTTCTCGGGGCTCGGAGCCTCTGCCCGGAGAAACTTCCGGAAACCGGAATGGGCTTTGACAGATATGACAGGGACATCACCACAGAGACATGAGTCTGGGACACGCGGAGGTTGTAAGGGAGTGGGGCGGGCCATGAACGCATCTATTTTCAGCAAGTACAGTAGACCGAACAAGCCACAGGGATGCTGTTTGTATGTATTTATAAACTCTAATTGCATTGTGCTGTAACAGACAAAGTCTTTGATGGCAAACACGTGAGCGCTTTGCCTCAGTGGTGCCAATTAGCACAGAAGCAACATAAATTTGAAACAAATGGCAGGTTTTTAATGAACATTGTTGGATGAATGGGTTTCAAATGTGGTCCAGGCTGTCGGTCAAGAGGTCCCACGAGGAATCTGTGCTTTTGTAACACTGTTGAAGGAAGTCTGCAGAAAAGATTTACACAACCCCGTGCTCAGTGAGACTCGGTGGCCCGCTTGGCTGGAGAAATTTCCAAAGCTGTTTATGAACATTACTTTTCTAAAATCTGACTTTCGTCGAAAGCTCTGTTATTTCCAGCGAGCCCTGTTATCACAGTGCAGTTAAAACTAGTAATATTTCTAACCAGAAGCTGAGCTTTTTTAACAAAAAGGTCAGAGCCATTTTACTATATAGATTTTTTCTTTTTCCTAATTTTATTGTTTGAGTATTTGCTCAGCTCAGCTCAGCTCCGCTCTTGGTATGCAATAACAAATTTAATTAATCAATATTTTTGGGGTCAGTGTGATTTTATGTTTTTTCAAAGAATGAATAAGAAGTGATTAAAAACCTTTATAATCTTACAGTAGATTTCTATTTCAAATAAATGCTTTTTCCTAATAAATATTCCGGGGGGGGGGGGACATGTTTGACATATTTTTGATTTTTAAAAATGTAGTTTTGTTAAGTATAAGAGACTTAAATATCATTTTAAAAAAGTCCTAGCCAGGGCTTAGCCTAAGCCAGGATTAGGCCATAGTAGTTCAATTACGACATTTAAGTAACTATCATAAAAATGCCTTAGAAAACAGCATTACTGGTGTGCATCTTAAGACACTGCTATGTTTTAAGGTCAGTCAGTTCTAGTTTCTTCAGATTTATGTTTTAGTCTAGGACTACGCTTAAACCTTTTCTGTGAAACCGGGGAAGCAGTAGTAAATTGTATAAGTCTGTTAAGAATGCTAAAGCTTGAATTGTGGGTTGTTGTTGTGTCACTCGTGATAGAGTGGTATCGGAAAGATCAAGAGGCAACACAGATGCTCCAGCTTTGAAAATGCTCGTCGCTTTGGGCGAAATCACACAACCCCGCTTTTCTTCCTAGAAGCCAGCATACTCTTATACTTACTGAGAACACACAGGAAGCACAGGGACAGATGATGGTCAGGCCAGTGCACCCCATAAAGACAGAGGACACGGAGGGGTTAAGATGGTGTAATTACATTTAATAAAGGACCTTCATGTCTTTCCCAGCCTCCGCCCATCTAGGGTCAGCCAGGTTCTCCCTGAGGGCCAGGAGATGTGCCTTTTCCTGCCCCCGTTCAGGCTCCATCACAGGGTCTGGGAGGCTGGTGCACTTTGAGACCGTAACGACAGACTCGGCTCTCAGATTATAGTCATTACCCCCTCATGGCCCATGTCTTCAGTCAGCATGGCCTTGCGCCAAAACATAGTGCCTTCAGTGTAATTTCATATGAGCATTTAAAATTAACCTCGTGGCCTATAATGAGTAATTCAGCTTGCCCTTCTTTAGAAGTGGCAGGCTATATCATGACATGGAGAGAGAGGCAGTCCGCCACGTATTTATTCTGTGGGCATTTTTAGAAAGCCACAAACGACCAAGGCTCGGCCCTTGTGGTCTGCGCCAAGCTATTTGTGAGTGCTGAATGTATGTCTGAAGGAAGGCAGGGGTGGTGTCTTATAACAGCCATTGTGGAGATGGTATCAGTGAAACACTTACAGGCCAATAGGTGATCATGTGGTGGATCGCTGCGGTTCTGGATTCCGGCGTTAGAGCAGTATCTCAGATGAATTGAGGTATCCTCTACTCGGTTTAAGTGTTACAAAGGCTGTTTCATCTGGACCGTTGAGGGATACTCTCCATCTCAAGGACTGCGTCACACAGGCAGTTTTTGAGACGGATGACTTTATTCATTGATAGGAATCTATTCTGAATTGTCCTGTTATTACAATAAACAAAGCCGCTTTATATTCCTGGAGTTAGAGATGTGAATAATGACTGTAACTGTATCGGTTATGAATGACTTGCAGCTAAAATAATGTGTGTGGGGTTTTTTTTTGTCTAATAATAGATTTCTAATAATAAAATGAATACTAAAATCATTGAAAGCATTGTTTTTAGATATTTTAGCATTATTTTAGCTCTCTTTAGCCTCCAACATTTTAAACTGCAATTATGTGGAAATCCAGACCACAACCAGTGAAAATGACTCTTTATAACAGCTATAATTGTTCAAATGAAAAATGAACACTGCTGTTTTAAAGCTTGGACTAATTGTAAGATTTCATAAAAGAAGTCTCTAATGTTCACAAGGACTAAATAGTATTATTATACATTTTTGCTATTTTATTGTATTTTAAAAAAAGCTTAAACAAAACAAAGCTTAATTTCTTTAATCATTACTCCAGTCTTTAGTGTCACATTTGATATGTTTCTTATTATCTATGTTCAACACAGTTGAACATGTATTATCTATGTTCAACACAACATAGAAAACAGTTCTATGACAGTTATTTATACACTGTGATGCATTACATTCAGGGTTCTAGAATGGTATTTATTTAAAATAGATATCCTTTTAAATAAAAATGACTTTTCTGTCACTTTTTTTATCAGTTAAATGTGCCAACAAAGAAATCTCAAACTTTTGAATTAATGAAATTAATAAATTGCAGTTTTTGTCAAACTGTGTGTTCGCATGAAAACAACATGACCTCACAAACATAATACCCATTACAAATCTACAGCGTACAAATTTTAACTTCAAGGTAATGTCTGGCAACTGACAAGTTCAGATGTGGCTAATGTGTGTGTGTCTGTGTGTTTGTGCAGGCAAAGTAAATATGAATGTGCAGTGGGAGGATGACTCTATGGAGACTGTGCCTGCGGTACCGGTGCGGATAGCCTTTATGTTGGTGGTCCACGGACGGGCCTCACGCCAGGTGCAGCGTCTCTTCAAGGCCATATACCACACCTCTCATTTCTACTACATTCATGTGGACCAGGTATGTCTTCAGCACTCATTTTTATAAACTCGTTTTATAAATATCATCTGTAATGATGAGAATATTCTGAGGTAATTGAGCAACAGAAGTTGTTTTATGTTAAAATACAAAATGTAATAAATAAAAAATATTTATATAATATAATATTTAAATATTATATAAAACACAACTCACTGGTTAACTAATTGTTTGGTTGTTGGGTGAATAGTTGACCATCGCCTAGAGCATTAGTGGGGGATGGAAAGAGAGGGGGATGCTGGTTAAATAGTGGGCTCCAACCCCTCCATTCATTGAGTAAGCTGTTTCAAAAGCCTGATGGAGGATTATTAAAGAGCCATACTTCAGTGTCTTTCACACCATTTACTCACCCAGCTTGGCAAGTGATAGAGTGTGAACATGAAAGGCTGTTTGTTCACACACACACACACACACACACACGTAATGCTGCAATCCCCCTCCCTTAATTGCACACACATACAAAAATACACTTAATGAGCCACTTGAATTTATGGCAGGAATGCGCAGGGTGAGTACTCTGTCTTGTAATTTCAAAAGAGCAGGATAAAGAGCTGCTTTTCAATCAGTCCATCATCATAGACACAAGTTTTATGACTGCAAAAAAAAATGAGCAGAGGAAAAGAGATCTAAAGGTGGGGTGGTATAACACCGAAATCACACAGGGTGCTTCACAATCACATGCCAAGTTTGTCACAAGCACACACACACACACACACTTTTTGTGTGCCCTCTAGTAAAATTTCTAAACATCCCAAAAACAAGATGTGTAATCTTCAAAAATAAGATTGTTTTGGATAAACAGACTTACATTATTATATATGTATATTAGGGGTGGCACGGTTTGTATCAGGTTTTTAGGGTCGCGGTTTTCGGTTCTGTACAGTTCTTGTTAATTTTTCTTTTAATCTTTAACACTCCAGAAATGTACTTCAGCATATGATATATAGCTTAATTATCCACAATTTAGGATAAAGTATTAAAAAAAGTTTTATCATGCAATCATCCATAAACTGAATTGGATGCGTGTTGCACAATACTTGCATATAGTCGCAGTTCTATCTATTGTTTTATTTCCGCTGTCATCTTAGGTAATAGAGCGCGGATCGGGACGCATTTTTCTGTCCGAGCCCAGCCCGCATCTGACAGAGCTGTAACCAAATTCTTTTCTGATACTAATGACACATGCACTTTTTTTGTGTGGAAAGCCCTCTTTTATTAAGCAACTTTAGGAAGGCAATCGGAAATGTCAACAGATGTGAGCATCAGCGCACACGGGGCAAAAAGTGCTGTTATAACACATTCGCGCTGATGTGACCGAGCCCGAGCATCCTATCTAAATATCTGTCCAAACTGTATCCATCCTCTAATAGGTAACATGAAATGTTCCCACACACCAGATTTATACGATGCTGGCGCATCCTCGAACTCCGGGCAGCCTTACTTTTCTCTTACACTTGCCATTTCTACACGTACAGTATTGTGACCTGCAGCACTCACTCCAAACCGTAGACACCTCAATTCTTTCGCGCAAAAGGGAAACACGCTGAGGCTACATTGCGCATGTCATGAAACGTAGAAACGTGCGACGCATGCATGCACCGAACCGAGACAAGCGTACGGTTTTTGTATTTTCTTTTGTATTTATACAAATGTATTGTTTAATTATTTAATATTTGGCTTTCGATTAAAATTCAATTTAAATTTTGCTTTTTAAGTAAAAGTCTGGAAATCCGTACAAATACAAATACACTGACCAAGGAAATCTGCCATCTGCACTCCATGAAACTCTGTGCAACCTTACCTGACTGTTTGAAAAAGCCTCATCCACTTCATTCAATCAGTTTTTCCCCACAAGGTGCCCTTAGTGGATGGTCAGACATTGTTTATCTCATAATAATGCTAGTCACGTTTGACTGATCCCAGATAAAGTTCTTAGCCTCCAAATTAACCGGAGTCTTTTTTTATCCCGCCACAGCGATCCAACTACCTGCACAGGCAGATGTTGGCTCTGGCTCGCCAGTATCCCAACGTCCGGGTCACGCCGTGGCGCATGTCTACGATATGGGGCGGTGCCAGTCTGCTTACTATGTACCTGCAAAGCATGAAGGACCTGTTGGCCATGCGAGATTGGTCCTGGGATTTCTTCATCAACCTGAGTGCTGCTGATTACCCAATCAGGTGAGTCATGATCAGCTCGCATTAGTCTGCTTTTGACTGATTATTCTGTTGATGTCATTTGCATTGCTTGGATTGTCATTGTTTTCTCTCTGGGAATGATTTGAGTTTATTGGTTGCCACAGAGAACAATTGAGTTAACACCTGACTAGTATTTAGCTGTGGGCTGCTGGGAGATTAGTTCCAAGCAATGTCACAATTTAGTTTAGCAAGGGATTATGGGTAATTGTGATCACCATTGACTGTTTGATTTGGTGTCAACAAGATTGATGCTTCATAGAACTATTAAGGGATTACATTTAAACATCTTGTGGAGATTGTACATGTTTATTCAGAATTAGCTCAATTTCAGATTTTCATATAGTTGTATCTCGGTCAAATATTGCATCCAAATCATATATCCATGGAAAGCTTATTTATTCAGCTTTCAGATCATGAATAAATCTGAAATTTCTCAAAATTAACACTCACGGCTGGTTTTGTTGTCCAGGATCACATTTTGAAAGATCCACAACAAAAAATTGAAATTGAAGATACTGAACTTAGAGGGACTCGGGAAATTGAATGAAATCTTATGGGCTATTTATGTAAAACAAAAAGATTAAACAAAGAGATTATGAATATTAGAAAGGAGCTGCACCAGAATATGATGCATAGTTTTTAAAATGGGTTTAAAAAATTTTATATTGAGAAAGAATATTATATTGAGAGAAATATACATATTTTGAATAATTTTGAATATTATTATTATTGTCATCATATATTTTATATTAGCAGAATATTGAAATTTAATAACAATTACTACTGGTACTAATTAATATATAATTTATATATAATTTTTGATGTGTTTCCAAATAGTGTTTTGGTACTAGATGTATATTGAACATTTTTTTTCGGTCCAGGATTTTTCTTTCCCAAATATTCTTCACATGAAATACTGACTCAGTATTGCAGTATCTCATCACATTACCTGTAACTCAATGTGGCGTTTCTGTCTGTAAGCTGAACTGCGTCTGAAGATTTGAATTATCACCATGATAAATGCCATTAGCGTGCATAACTCTTCAGTCCATAATGAGAGCAGGATGAGAGGTAGAGTAACCCAGCTACTCCCCCGGCTACAATCAATATTACAGCCATGTCATTTTCTGCAGCCCTCAGAAATCAGGGTGTTAGAGATCGATACAGCCCTGTGATGAATTCTGGCCTGTCCCGCGCTGCCGTTCAAGGTTAATCCTGCCTCTCTATCACTCGGCCGCACGCCACACCTTCAGACCGGAGAGGAAAGTTACCTATGAGCCAAAGCCCCTTTAAAGCGGAACATCAAAGAAAAATAAAATGATTCTTTTCATCTCTAGCTCGGAGTCGGGTTCAGGTGTGAACTATAAGTAGCCTTGAGTGTGTGTGTAGTGCAGTGCAGTGATGTAGTTGCTATCATTTGTATTATACTGTGCAGAAACCCCATTTCTCTAAAACATGAGGACAAATCGCTCCATTAAGGAGTCCGATCCGGCTCCTCCAGTCGTGGTGATGGAGAGTTATTTCTCAGTCCACTATCACAACAGAAACACAGGTCAGCAGAGAGGAAGCTGTAAGAAAAAATACTCAACAAAAGAAACATTGAAGACAGCATCCACAACATGAAAACGTTTCTTCATTTATGTTTAGAAGTATGCTTGTGTACACTTAATCAAAAGTTGCCACCAAAAGCGTCTTTTTCTGTCTGTCTGGGGTGTTAAAATGTACAGATTGCAGGAGTGGTTGTCCACGTTTAGCCATCTTTGTTTCTAAAGTGTTTTTTCTCTTTAAGAGTTGTAAGTCTTCATTTTTAAAGTTACATGAATGAAACCAACCACCTTCAAATAAAGCTACAAAGCTATGATTTGAAGCAAAGAAAATACATTTAAAACAGATTTAATGATGTAATATTGAAAAATAGAAATATCCATTTGCTTTTAACTTATCTAGTCAAAAGACAAAATAGATAAAAATGTATATCCTAGATTAGAATGAAGAATTTTAGACTTTAGAATTATAGATAGAATGTAATTTTTCCTCTCTAAATTCTACTTTAATTAAAGGTGTGTTTTTTTAAATAAAGTATTGTACAATTTTGTTTCTCACACAAAGAGATTGTTTTTTTTTCCTGGATAGTTACATACATATCTGTTTTATGTGTATTTCAGAATATGCATATTGTACATGCAAGTAGTAGTAGTTTAAATAATTCACAGTGCATCATGGGAGTGGGCTGGCACTAACATGCTTTTTAGCATGGTTTCTAAAGTGCGTAGTGTATATATAATACTATATATTATCTCTGATTGGTGGGGATTCCTTTGCGTAATCATGTGTAACAGATTTTTACCTGGGTTTTCTGCTGTTGAATGAAGTTTTTTTTTTTTTTTTTTTTTAAAGTTGAAATGATGCTGGCTGATGGCTTCAAAAAAAGCATGTTCCATCGATTAACAACCTCCTAGCTCCCCATACATCTCTCTGTAAAGACTTACCTTCAGTTTTCCAATGGAGAACTCAAATGATTGGGTTTTTTACTTTTAGAGCCCGACTGTGGATGAAAGATCTCCTCTGATTGGACAGAAGTGAGCTCAGACTGATAGGTCAAGTTTGGACTCCATTAGACCTAATCTCAATTTGTCTAGAACGATTGAAGTTATCTTCCTGACATTGAATGTTTTCTTCCTCCTCTCGCCCCCAATGGCCTTTGATGGAGGAAACGAGTGTGGAGATAGGAAGTGAGGTGAGAGACAGACAGAGACGAAGCCGAGCCGCAGACAATGTTCAGCTGCACGCCTGACTCCAGGGTGTTTGCAGAAGGCTGACTTTAGTGACACTGCAGACTGCGCTCAGCTTCATAGCGGCTGCTTCCATTAACGGCTAATTGCGTATGACAGCGCGTGTTAGAGGTCCTGGGGGGACGTCTTCAGTTTGGCCTTCCTAAAGACCTGTGCACAGCCCTTTTGCAGAATGCTTTGTCCGCATGTCGTGACTGCGGTGCAGAGGGACGTGCTGTACCTGCTTCTAGTGACTTAGCTGCTTATTTTCCCCTCTAATTCCCTCCTGATGTCCGTCCTTCTGCATGGATGACTGTGAAAGGGCCTGACAAAAAGCTCTCAGCTCTATAGGCGAGCCTGGACACCAGGGGCGGAGGGCTCTGTTACACAGTGGCTTTGTTGGGAGCGCCGGGCTCTTTTCTTCCTTTTATCCGCACCATCTTGCTCTTTTTCTCCAGCCCTGTTTTTAAGTCAGCACAGCTGTATTTATGGCCTTTTCATGAAGAGAGAAAAGGAGAAAACAATAAGTCTGGACTCTGTTGTTCTCTTCTTTCCATGTGGTCACATGGGCTACAGGATGCCCTCTTCTGGAACGGAGCAGCTCTACAAACTGTTTCGGGATTAAATTACTATTACTAGTACTTACTAAGTACTATGCTGTGTATACTCTAGTTAATATATATGCTATATTCAAGTTACTACATGAAAAATAGTAAACATTTCAAATTCAGGTATTGAAAATAAATACAAATATTAACCCAAATTATAAGGTTAAAGAGAAAATAAGTCTCCTATTGGCTTTCTTTTTTTGTCATTTGCATTCTGTATTAAGATTGGTATTCTTGCATTTATTTGTGCAGTTAGATGCGATTATTATTTTTATATTATTTTTTGCAAAAATATTTCAGTAACACTTTATTAGCATGCATATTAGATATTGGCCGTTTATTAGTAGTAATTAAGCACATGTTAATGCCTTATTCTATATCCATTATCCTACCCAATACCTATCTTAACAACTACCTTATTAACTATTAATAACCAGTAAATTTGGAAATTATTGAGGGAAAAGTCATAGTTAATAATGAATTCAGGTGAAATGAAGAGTTTCCTATTCTAAAGTGTTACTAATATTTTATATTGTATTATGCTACTTACCTCACTATGTTGTTACTGAAAATATATTTTATATAATTATTATTATTATTTTTAATTTATTTATTTTCATTTTTGGTACTCCTTCCACACTTTTCGCAGTCAAAAGGTGTAAAGCAGATATTATTTAGTTCCAGTTAATTCGTCAATATTGAGATGATATACAGTATAACGTCCTTGTGCTTGCATTCTGTGCAGTTGAAGCAGGTCGTCCAAGTATTCCATGCCTTGAGAAACTTTGCACACCATGAAGAGACCTCAAGAATGAAGCGTAAACATCCCCTCTGTCTCTCTCTTTCCCCTGCTCCCTCCCACTCGGACTGTTGCTCATTATTATTTCACAGTTTTGACGGCACTGCAGTCAGATTCCAAATCTCGCTGGTAGCTCGGTTACAGAATACAGCACTCTAATAGCCTGAGGTCTGAGTTTAGCCGGCGCAGGGAGTGACTGGCAGCTGTACATGCACTGAGCGCTGGAGCAGGGTTTCATTTCAAATGCCACACTGGGTTTCCTGTGCTGATCTTTGGCAAACAGGAAGACACAGTAGGTCAGGGAGCATTTGTGTGCGTTGATCTTTTTACCACAGCAGTTTAGCGTTTAACATGGCTGTATAACAAACAGGATGATAGCGCGTCTTAAGCTACTGAGATTTAAGAGACGTGTGTGATTGACGTGTGCGGCTGTAGGCATGTAGACGACATGATGCAAGTGATGAGGGGATGACAGGCCATTTACTACGGAGCTAAAAAATCACATGCAAACATCAACAGATTCACCTCAGCTATTTATAGCTGTTTGGTTGCAAACAGACATATGTTGCCTTCAGAACAGGAGACAGTTTTCTTTTTCTCTATTTTGATTTTAACTCTGAGGATTAAAATTTACACATACGTGATTTCCATTTATTGCTCTTTTTTTTCCCTGACCTTGTTACACTCGTGGTGTAAAAATGACCAGCCTACAAAACATTGCTTGTAAATTTCTCGTTTGGCCATGTTATTGCCAAGAACTTGCAATTAGAACAAATTTTATAATTGGTTTTTGGAACGGATAGCCTTATGATCTGAGCTTAGACACCACGTTTGTGGGGTGAACATTGCCAAAATGATCCACCAAAAGGAAAAAACTTTTCTTTCAATCAGCTCCAAAAATAAAAAAATGTGTAAGCTTTATAGGAAGTCGATTATTAGTGTATAATAAGAATTTAAAAGTAAAGTAATATAGGACAGCACCTATAACATTACAGTCTCTCATTGACTCCAATGTATGAATGTTCACTATTGCTATCTAACAGTAATTTGCATACTCTCTTGTGATTCTTGTTCACAGTCAAGGCTAGTAAGCAGAAAGTTGCTGGTTTGATCCCCAGAAATGTGAGCCCTGACTGCTGTTCCTTTGAGCAAGTCCTTTCTCAAATTCCACTTTCCCTGGTATTGCGATAAATAAAGATTTTATTATTCTTTTTATCTTCAGTGTGAAGTTCTTTCCTCTGTAGCAGAAGCCTGCAGTGGTAAAAAAAAAACCAAATGTGTGAGAGGAGTGTGTATGGGGAAAAATGACTACAGACGTTCAGGCAATGCATTGCGACAGGCGGTGAATGCGGGCAGCTGGCATCAGGGGCTGAGTCTGGCTCTGTATGTGAGCTTGGACTCACCCACAATCCCTCGTGCTCCGCGCTCATTTACACTGTGGCTCATTAGCCTGAGTAGCACACTCTCTGTTACTCTTTCTCTCTTTCGCTTGTTTTCTGGTTTCCCTTCCAATATTTTTGCAATGTCTCCTCAGGACCAATGATCAGCTGGTGGCCTTCCTGTCCAAATACAGAGATATGAATTTCATCAAGTCCCACGGGAGAGATAACGCTCGGTGAGTGCTGACGTGTGATCACGCTGATGGCTTATGGTGCCCAAGACACTCAAATGCGTGCCAGTCGCACAGAAGGGTGCCTTTTATAACCGATAAAAATAAATTTGTAATTTGCATTGTTGATAATTGCCAACAGATTCATCAGAAAACAAGGTTTGGACCGGCTTTTCTTCGAGTGTGACACCCATATGTGGAGGCTTGGAGACAGGAAAATTCCAGAAGGCATATCCGTGGATGGAGGCTCTGACTGGTTTCTGCTCAACCGAATGTTCGTGGAGTACGTCATCAACTCTCAAGATGACCTCGTGACCAACATGAAACGTTTCTACGCGTACACACTCTTACCTGCCGAGGTGAGACACCAAAATTAGGCCTCGAAACGTAGTACAGACGTCATTAAAGTAGTCCATGTGACATCCGTGGACTGTGATCACCACATAAGGATGTTATTTTTGTTTTCTTTGTGCACAAAAATGAATGAGTGAGTAATTAATGACAGGATTTTGAACTATTACTTAAAAACAATGTAAATTTACTATATAAAGACTAAATTTAGCGTTGCATTTATTTATTCTTATATTGAACAAATCTTAATAAATTTATGAGTGGAGTTTAAAACAAGTTTAATATATATATATATATATATATATTCTCTGAAAACAATCATCTTGAACAATTTCCATTGCGAGTTAAACGTGCTGTTTTAAGGATATTTCAAAAAACTTTCTACATAAACAAGACAATAATAATCAAGAAAATGACTTTGCAATGCACAGTATTCCAAGGATCCTGCTACATTAATTCACTAGATTGGCGTTTCATTAATATTTCTCACTTATTCATGAGTTTGAAGTTTGCGATGATGAACTGAGTAAATTTCCAAAAAGCGAGATGAATTTGCATAGCTTTATTTGCTCATTTGCATTGTGTGTTTGCTCATTTGAAATGACTGTGTCAACGTGTTAGTTTTAATGAAGGGCTTTTTGCTGTGCCGCGGCGAAATTGGATTCTTCGCTCTGTCTAGGGCTAGTTATTCACCGCTGAGATATTGGATATTGTGGCTTGAGAAGCCAATTGGCCCTTTTTCACTGATGTAGACATTTAACACACTAGACCTCCTGACAGGGCCATTCTGTTAGACATCCGTCTTCATTTTATCAGATGTCATTATTCTGTTTCAACCTCTTAGTCATCTATTTTCTTCTCTTTCTCTTCACCCCTCACCGTCCCTTCCTATTTATCATCCTCCTCCGCGGTCCTCTCTCTTGTCTTCGCAGTCGTTCTTCCACACGGTCCTGGAGAACAGTCCGCACTGCGAGAGCATGGTAGACAACAACCTCCGCATCACTAACTGGAATCGAAAGCTGGGCTGCAAGTGTCAATACAAGCACATCGTGGACTGGTGCGGCTGCTCGCCGAATGACTTCAAGCCCTCCGACCTGCCCCGTTTCCAGGTGAGTGTCTTGCATCTTTCCCGCCGTGCTCTCAGCCCTCTCGTTGTCCGACTGTATCAGCGCAGCCGACGGTAACAGGAACAGTTCGATGAACCCGATCATTAGTTAAACACTTTTAAAGCTTTTTCCGTGACAGCACTGACCTCACGCCCGAACGAGACCTACGCCGCGTCCTGCTTAGTCTGAATAAGCACAATAGGCCTTTAATTTACCTTAAACAAACACCTAATAGTGTGAGACAAGCTCTCCAGTCAGTAGCGATTTCAATCGTGATTAGAAATCCAATGAGACTCAACTAAAGGAAAGCCTTGCTAACTCGTGCCTACACAGGGGATCTGTAATTAACTCAGGCCGGCAGAAAAAGACGATGAGGGATCAATTGCGAGGCGGTCTCTCATCAAAAGGATTCTGGGAGCGAGTCTAGTATAGTGCAGTGAGGCTGTGAAGCTTGACCGCAGCAGCCCCCCCTCCCCTACCTTTTGGTCTGGAAGTCTCTCATTAGCCTCCAGTACTGAGTCAATCCTAACGTGGTCATGCCCGACCCCGGTGACTCACTCGCTCTACTGTAAACGGAGCTCAGAATGAGTTTGAAAGTTGTCATTCCCAGCCTGGTGATTTTTTTTTTTTACATAGTTGGCTGTGCTTTATTGTTTCCATTCCGCTGCAGCAGCACTTTGCATTTTCATGTCGCGTTGCTTGCGGTATGGTTTTACATTAAACCACGCGGCGGTCTGTTTGGCAGGCCGTTTTTTCCTCATAAACTCTCTACTGTGAGCTTGTGTGCCAAACCATGACATCATCACCGTGTGCCACATCAGGCAGATGTGCCACTTGCTTGCTTTTTCCCCGAAACCTTCCAGCTGGTGAAGCCACTTTTTTAACCACTATGGTGGATCATGATGTTCATATGTTTGAATTGAAGTACAGTTATTTTGGCCATGTTTTATTTATAGCTAGTGTTTCCTGTTCTGAATATGGGCTGAAACCCCAGCACCATCATCGGCGTATTTCAAGCATCGCTAAATGTTTACAGCCACGACGGCTCTGCATAATGGAGTCCTTTCACGGAGCCTGCGGTTAACTCATTCAGGCCTGTGCTGGGGGAAGGGTCTGCGAGCGTTTAGCGGGTCATTATCACTGAACGCATGCCCGTAGTGAGCATTGAGTAATTATTCTGTGACAATACCTCCTTTCTCACAGACAGCTCTGAAGAAAAGGGACAATGGGAGAGGAAGGGAGGCTTGAAATGTGTCATGGCAGTTCAGTTTGTATCCAAACATTTCTCACCCATCACCCTGTTGAGGTCCAAACCGTATAAAAGAGCTTTCTCCACATGCCTCTCCAAATCACTTTATGATACTTTTTTATGCTGTCTCTCATGTTTTGACTTTTTTCTTTTAAATTGTACAAACATTTTAAGAAGAATTGTAGGTTACATTTTATTTTGATAGTCTGCTTTAGACATTCTACTGTAACTATAACTTTGCAACTACTGTGCATGTTTACTAACTCTCAGACTGTTAGGGTAGGTTTCGGGTTAGTAGAATAAGTGGACATACAGGCAAAGTTTATTATAGTCAGTATGCTGTATGTTGTGGACCCGTCAAAATAAAGTGTTGAAGATATAAGTATACATTTACTAATGCTCTAATGACTGCTAGTTGACATGTAGTCTCAACGTTGCTTACTGTTAGTAGTATGTCTAAAGTGAACTATCGAAACAAAGTGTTACCGAATTGTACTGGTCACTTTTTTCTATGTTATAATAATAAAAAGAATCACATGCTGTGATATCCTTATCCATCAGTCCAGTTTAACCATCTAAATGATTTGTTTATAGTTGAATCAGATCTTTCCAGTGAATCATTTGATTTAGTTCACAACACTAATCTATATATATGTTCTCTAATATAGATCAGTGGTTCACACCCACAGTAGACTTTAGTGCTATTTAACAACAGTTTTTACAGTGGCTTTAACCATTGTTTTAAGGAGTTTTTGAATATTGTAAATAGATTTGTTGTTTCTCAGAAAGACATGTCGTCAGCTGAACAATCGGTATGTTGTTAAATAACAGTACAATCCTTTGAACGCACTGCATTTCTATCCATCGCAATCTTGTTTTCCTTCCTGTCAGAAATGATGGCGCTACAGTACCTTAGCTAGGGTATATTAACGGTTTGAAAGATTGGCTTACAGATCATACTCCTCTAGCTTTTCTGAACTTTTTCTTTGGTGTTGCATGAAATACGGAAAGTCATATGAGATGATTAAATGATGTCAGGATCTTAATTTTTAGGATTTTTTTGTTTCTTTTGTGACTCGTGTTTTGATTATTTTTTTATTTGATTTTTTATTTTTTCATCTTTTAGGACGTTCTCCTGAAAGTTGTCTGTCAGGGGGCTGATGTTGCCTGAAAACTATTTCAAGCATGAAGATTTTTGATATTTTTGGCTCTTCACAGATGTCGTCCTTCTTCTTATCTGTATTATGTTACACATGTTAGTCTGCGGGGAGGCAAGGTGGATGTGGATAAAAAGCAACACCAGCGTTTCATGCCAGACATGTGCCACTTTGATTTTTATTTTTTGCCGTCAATTATCTCTGGAGAATTTCCGTTTCTGATTCTTTTAGCTTTTTCCCCCTTCTAGCACATCACACTCGATGGTGTTCCATGCTTTTCAGTTTTCCGTCTCTCCGCTCTATTGTCACTATCTCTCTTTCTCGTCCTGCTTCTCACAGTCTCAGCAGGTTGTCTTGTCTATCAGCATCTCGTTGTCTTCACACTCACGCTCTCTGTTTCTTTCTCTCTCTGTCTTTGTCAGCAAACCACCAGACCCACATTCTTCGCGAGGAAGTTTGAAGCCAGTGTAAATCAAGAGATTGTGAATCAGCTGGACGCCTTCCTGTTCGGGAGTATGCCCCAGGGCACGCCGGGTCTCAAGGCCTACTGGGAGAATGTTTTTGATGAAGCGGATGGTATTCACAGCCTGTCCGATGCACATCTCACTCACTATCATGCCTTTGCCCGATTGGGTCTGGCACGGACTGCCAACTCGTTACAGGGTGACACCAGTGACAACAGCTGCAGGTCAGTACACTGAATATCGTGTGTTTCATTGAAGTGCAAAATGAGTTTGTGTTTAGATCACTGTTCTTCAAGAATGGTACTCAGTTACCTGTGAATTTCTAGGGATCCTAAAGACTTTGAGCTACCACAGGTGTGTTTGATTAGGGTTGCAGCTAAACCCTCCAGGGGAAGTTTTGAGGGAACCCTGGTTTAGATTATCTAAGTCTATCATATTGACTTGTATGGGCCAGGGTTTTGTTGTAAGAAAAAGCAGCTTGCACCTCTGTGAAGATCAGTGGTTTTGCTTCAGGACTCAGATTTTACACTGAAAATCATGAGACTTGTTGATGGTAATTTAATGAAGATTGTTTGATGCTCTGCAATCAGTACTTCATAATGGCACTTTAAAGTAGAGATAAATCATTTTTAATCCTGCAAGATAACCTGTTTTTAATGTAGTTTCACTTATTTTTGCTGGCATCTGGATATTTTGTGGTTTTCAAGGATTTGAAGATGACAACTCATTTGGCTAGTAACAAGTAACAGATGAATTTGCAACAACAGGAATCCGATTGGATGCACAGCTTTTGACATTGTAAAGAACAAAATAATTGAAATACTGTAGAAAGTCCATTTTCAAGCCATTTTTCAATTTAAAAGGGATTTTGAAATGATAGATTAATTAAAAGTGATGGTACTTTACCCTACGTTAGATTTATATTTAAAGAAATTTAGTAAATAATTGTTTTTTCATTGAATACATTTTCAGCCTACTGCGTTTTAATACATTTTGACTATAAATTTAGATATTTTTTTAATATTCCAAAAAACTAATAGGTAGGTCTAATAAAGGTAACTAATATTTTTATATTTTATCTGTTTGTTTTTTATGTATAATACAATTAACAAAATCCAAAAATGCTTCTATTTTTAGTTTGCTCTATTATTTTTCTAATTTTTTTTTTCTTTACATTTTTTTATTTTAATATATATAATAATAAAATAAATCTGGCTATGCGTACTGCGTTAAGCTAACTGAGACTTGTCATAGCATTTGGGTGTCGTTGCTCTTTTGTTGTTTTTGATTGCTTCCGATCATCCTTTCTGATTGACATCCCACCAGTCCCTGCTCTAAATGAATAACATCATTTAAAACATTTGTGTGTGTTCATGTTTTTCTAATGTAAAAATGTTTTGTTTCTAACCGTATGTATTTTGGCGCTCTGGATATTCTGAAAGCTAAAGAAGAGCACACTCATTTGTGCTGTCTGCCGAGGGAAGCGCAGCTTTGTTTGATCTCACTCGCCGCAGATCTGAAGTTCCTCAGCTGTCCAAACATCTGTCATTACTGAGATAAAGAAGGGAGAGAGAGAGACGGACAGACAGAGCAGAGAGAGGATAAGGGACAGAGAGTTTGTCAGTCTGTCTGCAGTGTTTATATGTTTATCAGTGCAGTAATGCCTGGCGTCGCTGCCGAGGGGAGCCTCGGTGCGTTCAGACAGAGCCTCAGTATTTGGACCCTGCAGAGGGACTCGTCAGCACAAGGAGGTGGTTGTTGCGGGCCGGTGGGGGTTGGGTGGTGGCGCTGGGGGTCCACGAGTGAGGCAGCGCTCTGTTTTTCGCTGCCTTCTGTGACATCAGCGGTGAGAGGCTGAGGTGGGCCGCTTCAATAGCTGCTCTGTTAGTCCCTGCGTGCTGCCCACCTCCTGCAGTGACAGAGGACGGGGGCGGCCGCACCGGTGTAAATATTTGCTGTTCTGCTTGTCAGAAGAGCGGTGCTGGGATGGAGCACCTCCAGCCTGTGCTGGAATACTGATGAGAGCGCCGTGAGAGCAGCCGTCCGCTCCGCATGGCCGCCTGCGTCTCTATCAGCTCCTGCTGCTCCTCCTTCTGTCTGTCTGTCTCAGAGTCTCACAGCCCAGCGCTTCACTCACCTCTCTACAACCCCACGTCTAGAGAAAATAAACTTCACTCGGAATACAAAATCGTTGGTTTGGTTGCTGGCAAGTTTTTTTTCTGCATTTTTTTTTTTCCAAGGGAAGAGCTTGTTAACAAAGCCAGAAGAAACTTTTTAAAATACCGAAGACAGTTACTGGTTGATGAACTGGTCTTAAAGACTATCTGTATTTTGTTAGAGTGCAAACTGTCTAATAGTTTTTATATATATATATATATATATATATATATATATCAGTTATATTAGTCAGTAATATTTTTATATTTTTTTATATTTTATATTTATATTTTTTCTCATGCTTAACAGCATTTATTTGATCACAAATACAGTAAATATATTAAATATTATTTAAGAAATTGCAGAAATGACTTGCGTGTCACATGATTCTTCAGAAATCATTATAATATGCTAATTTGGTACTAATGAAACATGCTTATTATGAACAATGTTAAAAACAGTTGCACTGCTGATTTAATATTAATTTAAAATTGTGTTTTTTCATTGTGCATTCTTAATAATCTCAGTCAAGCTTTAGTTAGGTTATTTTGATTAAGTAAAAAATGCATACTAACATA
>JAUMHP010000045.1:3606788-3622429 GCA_032361065.1 Enteromius trimaculatus
AATGATACATATACTGATATCAACATGCTCACAGATGTTTTTGTGTGTTTGTTTTGTTTTTAGTGATTAGAAACCTGGATGTTGTATACTCGAGTCTCTTCGAGCTGATCGCCTCTAGGGAGTGCTGTACCAAAATCAGATATTCTCCACTGATATCCTCTGGTAAAACAATCTCCCTGAATACTGATGGTGGTTATTTTTTCTTGAATTCATGGAATGCAGCAGCAAACACGCAAATAACAGGTATTTACAGGGTTCACTTGTTTTTAGGATTAGGATTTAAAGTATGTTCACTCTGTAGCTCTGTACTCAATAATGTGTTTATTGTGTATATTTTAATTATACTGTGTTATAAATAATGGAAATAAATGAATGACAGCTTGAGGAAAGAGGGAATGTTTCACACTTCTAGATAGACATTGTCATTCCAATATATATAATATCTGATAAATCCAGTACAAATACAATAATAAACAGTAATACTGTAAAACATTGTAACAGTAAAAGTTTTCTATTTGAATACAAATTAAATTAGTCACATGATGGCACATGAAGCTTAATTGTCAGCATCATTATTCCATATTTTGGAATGTAAAAATTAAACTATTACATTGTATTTATCTGTCTATCTTTCCTTGACTGCTTTGTACTCATAATTTATCCATGTTTACAGTCACTGGCTATTTTTTGAGATATATTAGTATATGCTGATGTGTATGTTATTTCTTTGTCATATCGTGGAAAATGATGGCGCTGTTTGTGCCAAAAACTTTTGATTGTTTTGCACAATATATTTAATTTGTCTACTGATATTGTTGTTTCGTCCTCCCTGTGGTGTGTTCAGATCAGGTTTATCATTTTTAAGTATCTGCTCATTTTAGAGATATCCAAACAAATAGAATGCTTAGTTTTTGTAATAATGTGTTCTCACTCTCAAGGCAAGAAGACGAAAGTACTATAAATTAATTCATGTTTGCAGAACAGAAAGATAAATGCATCAAAAAGTTTTAGAAAACTTACTATTGCAATGATCTAAAAACCTTTTTGACATAAGAAAATGCCATTTGAAATGCTAATAATTTCAAATAAACTGAATTAAATGCATCTTGCTGAACTAAATTAAATCTTACTTAACCCAGACTTTTTTGACGGGCTTGTTAATCAAAAGCAAAATGTTTTATTTTGCTATCATTCATCTAAATGTAATAACTTCACATATCTACACCGCTGAAAATATTTTTTGTCACAAAATTACGTCATGTTTTCATCCACTGGCTTCAGTCAGAAATATAATGGCACCTTTGCAAAATTCAATCAAGACAATGCATACAATAAAGCCTTGTCCTATATTTTTGAGATGCAAGAGACATTATGTTCAATGGGTGTATCATAAACCAAGACATAAAGCGAATGTGTTTGAGCAGTTTAGATTGCACGTGTTGTCCAAACATGAACGAAAGAACTGAGTGCTTTGTTTTCCAATATTACACACTGTTTGTTTCTCACACACATGGTCAAAAGCACACGTTAACACACATCTGCCTGTTTGTGGAGAGCTGGCCTGCACAAAAGCCAGATAGAGGTTGATTGAACACAGCAGATGTGAAATTACCCATACCCCATTTGGGCCAATTTCCTTGTCTTTTACTGGCTATCTGAAGAGAGTCAACACATCCATTCAGTCTCTCTTTTGCACACATTCGAATACACAGTCTACGCAGACTGTTCTTTCTCTTGTCTCGCTCGTTCCACATTGTAAAAAAAAAAAAAAAAACAGCCCAGTCTACCTGATCATTAATACACAGCTTCTTAGAAGAGAAAATAGGTGCCTATTAACTATAGAATAGGGAGAATAAAAGAAAACAAGACTGACAGGCTGTTTTGCATGCAAGCCTGAGAGAGATGGACAAAAGGAGGAGGAGGAGGAGGGGAGGGAGAGACAAAGAGAGCAGGACAGACAGAAAGACTGAAGCAAAGATGGATAGATGGTGTGACTGTGCCGATAATGACAGACACACAGCACACGCTGAAGACAAATGAGTGATGGCTTTTCCTTGCTTTCTTAAAAGCCGACTCAAAAATAATCCTGTCATTATTGACACCCTCTTGCTGTTTTTTTTTATTTTTCTTTTTCTTACATGGTTCATAGCACCAACAAAAAAGACAATAAAACACACTAAAAAGTCTTCTGGCTTAAAGTTTAGACTGTTAATTCATTATATTGCTTTACTCGATTTATAATGCTTTACAGAGCCCAACAATAATGGGCTTATTATGTCACTTCCTGAATGTTATTAAAAGATATTTATTTTTAGTTTAAATGATGAATGAATCATTGATTCTGTGCTTGTATTTGGTTCTCAAGGCGTCAGTTCATTTAGGTTGAAGTCACTAAAATAAAAATGTATTTTGATGGTGCTTTTTAAGCATTCTGACAATAAGTTACGCTGCACATACATGTCAACTAACTCTAGAGTATTAACAGACTGTCTGATTAATATCTGCTGTGATGGTCTCTCAACAGACAACCTACTGACTATAAGTAACTTTGCAAGTAGGTGTCAACTTATTCTAACCCTACCAAGTCTACTAATACTCTACTAACACTTTAGTGAGGGTTAGTAGATATGTACGTGCAACGTTACTTATAATCAACCGAATGTACATACATACATACATACATCTTTTGCACTTGCATTTGCACAATGGAAAAGGTTCTATAGATGCTACAGGTTCTTCACCTAATCATAGATGCCAGTTAGGAGTGATGACAGTTCCAACAGTTAAGAGTTCATTAAAACAGAAGAACATCAGTGAAAGCAAACATACATTTCTTTTTGGCTTCAAAAGACTTGGAAAGTAGCACATACGATTTATGAAACACTTTATATTGTTCTTTTTAGGATCTTCAAACATCACTGTTGTCTGAAAAAAGACATGTTAACATTCCTCAGAATTCTCATTTTGAGCTCCACTAGGTAAAAGCAGAATAAGGGTTTGGAACAACATTAAGGTACGTGATCATTTGCATTTTTTTTGTGAGCTGTTCCTTTAATTAACCCACTACAGTCCCTCGTTGTGTTTTATATAGTAAGCTATATACAGGTTCAGCATGTTGTTAGTGTGGTCAGATGAAAACTGGGTTTACAAGCTAGACACAAAAAGGAAACCACATTTTTGAATGGGTCAGCTTTAGCATCTGAGCATGAGTAATTAAAAACCGTGTTTACCCACGACCGAACGAGGAAAGGAATTTGGGAAATATAGATTTGTATACGAGACAAGTCTGTATTTACATTCAGAGCGGTTTTATAATCCTTCTGAAGTGACCATAACCATCCACTGGGTAGGAGCTTTCATAGCATCTGGCACTTTCAAGTCTTTGTTGGACTGTCAGGAATGCCTCTCAGTCTCTATATGTGCGCCGAGTCATTTTAAACTAACGGCAGGAGGAATATTTGGTTTTTGCCTCCGTTCATCCATCTCCATTCCTTCATCCTCTCTTTTGCACCTGGCTCTCTGTGAACACACACAGAGGAAGTGCTAGAGAGCGACTTACACAAACAGACTTAAACACACCTATAAACCCTGCTGACATGATTAATCCTGTCTGATAAAGCCAGTCCAGAGCTTGACACACACCAGCAACAACATCTGTGCCATGTGCGCTCACGCTCAAGCTGTAGTTCTGTCTGTATTTCTGACCCATAGCTGTTGCTAGGCTCTATTTAGGGTCTTCCACTGTAAACCCTTCTTAAAATCTGTGGTTAAGCTATGTGATCCCTTCTCAAATCTGCTGTAAACTATTTGAAACGCTAATTCAGTGGCCATTGTACACTAAACTTCATATTGGTCCATGTCGTCAATCTGTAGGCCTACATATTTTTCTTCTCACACAACAATGCTCATTTGTTTGCCGTAATATAAGGATAATGTGCATTCATTCACCTATAATAGTAATAAAAGGTGCAATGCCATCTTACTCCAAATATGTGATTTGCAAACTTAAAAACACGAACACCAATCCCAGGAGGACTTGAGAGCACCCGATTTATAATAAACAGAACGTTATCATCTGTTAGTGTGGACACTGATATCCCGAGTTTGAATCTCTCTCTCTCGCTCGTTCTAAAAAATATAACGAGAAATATTTGTCACTAGACAGTGACAAAGCTATTAGACCTAAGATTTGTTAGACCAAGTCATGCGCAGGTGATGTAGGCCTACTCTCAGAGAAAAAAAAAAAAAATAGACATGTTGAGAAAATCAGTATGCTTCGTAAAGGGAGAGACCGTGGCATGTTAGCAGTTAAACGTGCGTCTGTAGATCTGTGATTCAGCTCTTCCTGTCTGTCTGACAAAATTTTAGCTTTGACTTTGAATGTCCTTGCTAAAGTCTGTGTAAATGAGCAGCATGTGTGTGTGATTTGTTCTGCAGGCATTGTGTGTGTGTGTGTAAATGTGTGCTATGGGCGTTGCTGAGGCACTGATCCATGCAAAACCACACTGGCACAACACTACCCTTTATGTCAACCCCAGGCCTATGGCTCTGGCTCTCTTTTGCTTTGATTACATTTAACATTACATGAACACAAGAGTATTTGGTCAAAGTTTGTTTGCCCTCTAATTAGCAGTTACTTGCCCAGAGAGTCCAGATTTCCCCAGTTGCACATTTGATTACATTTACTGTACATATATAATAAAATCCATATTTTTCTCTTGCCTGAAGACCTTGACACACTCTGGAGAACAACATACACATCAGCATAACATACTTTTTATGCTCTGGTAATGTTCATAGCATCACTAAAGTTTGCCACCCTGAGGACTTAAAGTATTAGAAGAAAAACCTGTGCAACTGAGCTCATGGACATTCAGTTAGTTTTGAATCCATGTGCTGAGTGAAAGAACATAATGGCTAGGACGATGAACTGTGAACATACGGTAATAGACTATTGACTTTTATAAAGACAGGCATCACTTACTTCCTTCTTAACTTACAGGTTTGATTCAAAGCACAGGAACTAAAACCTAGAACAAACCAAAGAGTGTTTAAACGAGAAATTACATGAGCAAATAATAACCGATCAACTACGGGTAACTGACAACAATTAATACGAACGGAAAGCAAGACTGCGTGGCGCCATCTAGCGGCTGATGCCAAACACCATCAACCGTCAATCTGAGAAACTCCTCGTTTGGAAATAAAAAGCTTATCTTGAAATGTTCTTCCTGTTTTCTCCTCATGTAAACCTATGACTGTAGTCTTTTTTCACACACAGGTTCATAACACTCAGCATCCACTTGTGTAGCAACTATAAGGATGAAACTAAATACAGTACATAATTGTTTTATTATACATGTGTATAAAAAAAAGATGTGATATACAGACTCTCATGTGATAAGGTTAGACTATTAAAAAGACAAACATTATAAAACATTTTATTTTATTTGCGCTATAAACAAACCTGTAACCAGCCTGTAAATAAAAGGCCCACAGATTATAAACGGTTTTCACATTTGTCCTCATCTGTGAGTCACTTAGGATAAAAGCAACTATTAAATGAATATATGTAAATGTTCAAGCAACCTGAAAGCGACAGTCTGGGCAGACTAAAGCTCAATGGGTGCCATTAAGAGCTTCAGGTGCATTTAGAGACATTTTGCACAGTAATGTTAACAATAACTAATAATCAGAGAGCAGCACAGTCCTGATCCAAGAGACGGTCAACAGAATAATCAAATGAAAATGTTATAAATAAACATACAGTCAAGACATTTAACACACACAGTGTTTCTTAGATAAAAGAAACTCATACATGACAGAAACTACTAAGCAAATCCTACAATTTAAAACTATATTTTACGTACAAAAAGCTTTATAAGGGGGTTCCCCAGCTGTCTTTTGACCCTCACAACCAAACTTAAAAGCATCTACTTGCCCCAACATCCATGAACAACTATAATGAATAATCAGCATAATCTGGATGGATCATTTCATATTCAAATGATGCTAAGTAGATTGCGATAAACAGTAATCAATGCAGTACTTAAACTGCGAAATCTGACAGTGTGACTGTTGCACTGTGTTGCCTGAGTTTAAATGTCGTGTCAGTTGTCTAAGTTTAGGTCAGGGAAGTGGCTGCTCATGTCCTCAACAAGGTCAAACTCTTTCACCTGGAACTCGACATCTTTCCAATACTTGGGAGTGGATTTGCCTCCAGGAGTCGTCAAGGAAAAGCTCTCTGCCTTCAAGCAGGGGAGTATTACCACCTTCCTGTACTTAATCTCCATTCCCCAGTCCTGAGAAAGAGAGAGACGTAAAAGTAGGTCAGAAAAAGAAATCTTCTCATGTTTGTTTGGATACATTTATATTACAACATGTGATCTACATGTGTAAGATAACACAATCTGTACCTTTCCACAGTTCCTGCAGCTGATAACCCGTCCAGGCTCCCAGTCTGTAAAGCTCCTCTCCAGAAAGACCTGCCCACCTGCGCTATAATGCCTCCTATGAATTACACCATCACAGGCATGTTTAGTGTGAATCATTATTCTGAGCTAAATGACATTTTCTGTCCCAAAAGCTATCAAATAAACCCTTTTTGCAAGAATAGCAAAAAAGAAATGCAAATTGCAAAGAATTTAAAACAAAGAAACTATTATTTTAATATATTAAGCAGCAAGGGTGCATTTCAATTTTTTAAAGTACCGGTAAAGATTTTTAGAATGTTGCAAAATGCTTCTATTCAACAATTAATCCTTAAAGGGTTAGTTCACCCACAAATGAAAATTCTGTCATTAATTACTTGCCCGTATGTAGTTTCAAACCCTTAAGACCTTCGTTCATCTTCAGAACAAATTAAGATATTTTTGATGAAATCAGAGCCATCATAGACAGCAATACAATGAAATGATCCCAGATCCAGAAATGTAGTGAAAAACATCTTAATCGGTCCATGTGACATCAGTGGCTTAACTTCAGTTTTGCAATGTTATGAGAATATTTTTTTTGTGCAAAGAAAACAAAATTAACAATTTCATTTACTCAACCCTTCTCCTCCCCTGACTAACGCCACATATTACGTTCATGTGTGTGCTGTCAAATACATTAAAGCAAAAAAAAAAAAAAAGGATTCTCCTAGCGTCGCAAATCTGAAGCTGATCCACTGATTTTTACGTTTCTGGATCATTTCAGTTGTATTGCTGTCTATGGAGGGTCTGACAGCTCTCTGATATCCTCTAAAATATCTTAATTTGTGTTCCGAAGATGAACAAAAGACTTACAGGTTTGAAACGACATGAGGGTGAGTAATTAATGACAGAATTTTCATTTTGGGGAACTAATCCTTTAAAATAATACATACATCACAATTTCCACAAAAACATTAAGCAGCACAACTGTTTTCAACGTTGATAAGATTCAGTATATTAGAATGATTTCTGAAGGATCATGTGACACTGAAGACTGAAGTAATGATGCTGAAAATTCAGTTTTGCATCACAGGAATAAATTACATTTTAAAATATATTTGAATGTAATTTTAAATTAAATTGCTATTATTTTAAATTAAAATATTATATATTATTATTATTGCTTTTACTTTATGTTTGATTTAATACAGCCTTGTTGAACAAAAGAGAGACGTCTTTTAAAACCATTAAATCTTTCTCATGCACTCTCCTTGGATGCACATTTTTTTAGAATTGTTTAATGTCTATTATGTCTGTGATGCACTCAAGAATGACTCACTCAAAATCAGTGTTGATATTGACATGGTGTGCATTTTCTATTTTTCTTAGATCCTCTCCACCGCAGACACGCAAGAAGCATCCTCTGCACTGAAACTGAACCTGACTAGGACTATAGCGCTGCTTCTTCTCATCCTTCTTCTTCTGGGCCTGGATTCGAATCATAACAGCTATTTGTTGGAGCTCGGATATCTGACAGGAATAAAGACAGACAGACGTTCATTAGGAATTTGAAATCTGAACACTTCAAGTTCTTATTAGACGTGAATTGCAAACCTTTTGTCTGAACTCCCTGGGACTCATTTGCTGCACTTGGTCGATAGCTTTTGAAGTCAGAATTTCTAGATACTCATTGATATGTTCCCTGCGCATTTCACGGCCACCTTCTTCAGCCACCACTGAGTAGACACTGTTCATAGCTCGGGCCCGCCCGCTGGCCTGCTGCTGAGCGATCTCATTGGTCAACAGCCCATAACGTACAACTAAGTTGCATTCTGGGATATCAAGACCTTCCTCAGCTACACTGGTGGAGATGAGGAGGTTAAGGATTCCTTTTCTGAAATGTTTTATGGTTTCCTTCTGTTCATTCTGAGAACAAATACAAAAAAACAGACATAAATATTAAGTAGGGAAAATTATAACTAAATTTCTCCCTGTAAGTACTGTACATTGAATGTTTGTCTTGTTTGAAAGTACCTGGGTCATGTAATTTGCTCCTGAACCCGCTCCTGTGAGAATGCCAGCTTTGATGTTGACCCTCTGCAGCTCTGGGTTGGACTTCACCCAGTCAAGCAGACAATGGGTGCCCCTACGGGTCTTTGAGAAGAGGATACCGCGAGACTTTTCATCCTTAAACTCATCCTGCAATGTGCGTTGCAGCTGGGCCAGTTTGGGGTTTTCATAATAGGCATTCGATGCCAGATGTTTAAGCTCCACACGGTTCTCTGAACAGAAACAGAAGAGCGGATCATCAAATCATTTGAGTGAATAGTTGAGATAATATAAGCTGAATGTTAATAACAAAGACAACGTAATTAAATCTTGCTTCAACAAAGAACATAAACAAAAGGATATTAATCTAAATATGTAATAACATTTTTTTAAATTCAAATAAAGCAAAATTATCAATAATAAATGGCTTTTATTAACACACTCAAATCAAGTGGACTAGATTTATTAAGCTTTTTTTGAACGGATAATAATTTCGGCCAATAATTACTTCCATATGTTGGTCTATAACCAATCAATTCTTATTTTAATTCCATACTATTTAGTCTAAATAATCAACAGTCATACAGGTTTTCAACAACCCTGAGGTCAGTAAAGGATGAGGAGATAACTGTCACAGAGCATCACAACAATAGTTAACAGCACAGTAAACAATGCACACCATCAAAAAGTCCCTGGAGAAAGAAGTCTGTTCCATCCAGCAATTTGGTTTTCCTTGAATTGTAGAAGTCGTCTAGGCCCCGGAACGCGTCCACCATACGAACAGTGTCATTAATGAGAAGAGCGTCGTTGTATTGCCGCAGGTGCAAAGCACACTGAGCAATCAGTCTGTTCTCAGTCTTTACGCCTGACAAACAAACACGCCATCAAATCAAGTCATGTTTTTGCTGGAGATAGTAGAACTTGAAGTTTTAGTGTCATTAACCTTCTTTTTCTAGTTCCACCACATCAGCTTCATATTCCTGGGTGCCCATCTCTCGCAGGCTGCGACTCATCGTTGGCGGCATAAACTCATGAATCATTTCCATCATTTTCTTCAAGTGGTCTCCAAATGGATCCTGTTACACACAAACAAACACACACAAAATGATGAACTATATATTTAAGCAATTGTAGAATACAATCACATTATGACTCTCACAAACAGAAGAAAAGTACCAGAGCTCTTTTTTCAACAATATCATATTGCTTTTTGGGTTTGGGGACGACTTTCTGCAGCACTTGAGTAAAATTCTTGGTGGACACAATTACTGAATCCAGATTGGCACAGATCTGAAGAAAAGAGATTCTTTCATTAGCACATAGCACAAAATATATGGGGTATCCTCGCGTCGTTCATAACCCATAAGGCCTCACCCTGACATGAGGGTGAGTAGAGACAGAATTGTTATTTTCTGGTTAACTATTCCTTTAAGCTTTTGGTGTGAAATATGTAAAAGCATGACTTATTATTAAAGTAGTATTAAATTTCAGTTCGTGCATGATTTTTTTTTTAAACTGTGTTGTGTCTTGTTTTTTTCTTTTTTTATGCCCAGTCTTATGTAGATTGTACATGTACAACACACCTGCAGTACATGTTCAGCAGCCTTTTCCAGTGTCTTACTTTTCCCTGTACCAGGTGATGCTGTGAGACCCAAAATCTGAGGAAGATTCCCTTCTTTTCTCACTTTCTTTTCAACATAGCGGCCCATTATCTTATTATAGACACTCTCCTTTTGTGTATGGTGACATTCGTCTATTACCAGCAGGGTAAAGTCTGAAAAGAGACAAATAAAGGATACAGTTAAAAGAATGAGAAGTGCTTAACCTTCAGAATACTGGCTATGTTAGAAGAACCTTAAAAATTTTGCCATTTCATTTTTAATCCTTTTCCATATAAGGTTTTCAGCCCCCAAAAAAGGTTTCAAATCATGATTTGTGTGATTTTACAGAAATGAACTAGCATTAAAATTAAATATACAAAATAATTAAATAAATCATATTTCAAATAAATAAATAAACTATCCCAGAATGGGTCAAAAGCTGCAGATTTAGCCTATATAAGGTGATCACTTACTAAGTGCTACTTGGTCAGTAATTACTGATAAAGTTATATTTCTGGATTAATAATTAAAAACAACCTAACCCCTTAACAATGGTTAAAATAAGTTAATCATAAGGTTTTTACATACTGGTTTGCATACCGATTCAACTGTAGTTATAACTGGTAAAAGCAATCACGAAGGTACATGTAGTAATGTCTCTTAATCTCATAATAGTTCTCACTACGATAAAACACTCATGGACTTTGTGTAAAACTGTAGTAAAGCATTATGTGTCATGCAGAATTATCTGTTACCACTGAGCTCCACGTGTTTTTCTTCCTCCATGCTGATCAAGGCATTCTCCAAGATCTGAGCTGTGCAGATGACCAGGTCTGAGGCCCTGACTAGACGCCCAAACAAGTCTTTCTCATTACTGTCCCCACTGATTGCGGTTATCTTGTATGTACTCCCAAGATAAGGCTTGAATTCTTTTGCAAAGTGCTGGTCCACCAGATGCACCTGAGAACAATGGGTATGAAAACTCTTGCAAGCAACAAGAGTAATGAAGAAGTGATGAAGCACTAATCTGGCTTTACCTTGTTGACGAGCACTGCTACTTTGGCATTGGCTGTGGTCTCCAGGTGTTTCTTAGTGACGTAAACAGCAGCACGGGTCTTTCCTCCACCAGTGGGCAACCAGATGATGCTGTTCTCTCCTCTGAGTGCTGTCTGCACCACCTCCTCCTGGTACGGTCTAAGATTGCAGTCCATCTACATTCAAGACGGCGGAGTATTAAAGACAGCTATTTACAGCGTCAGAAATGATCAGTATTCATGAAACACATCAGCTGTGACTACACATACTAAAATGATTTGACTGAAATGACTGACAGATTTGCTAAAGCTCTAGACACAGATCTACAGATTAACCAGTGTAGTGTGTTAATGAATAAACTGATCCAGTGCTATTCAGAAGATACAGTAAGAAACAGGTCGAATGTGCAAACCAGAGAGAATGTTTTAGAACCAAATTTCTTATAATCATTTAAGTCGAAATGTTAGTAGTTTAAATATTTTACTTTGGTAAAGAGACAGTTTACTCAAAATTAGCACTCAAGCTGTTCCAAACCAGTTTGTTTGTTTCTTTTTTGAACACATTAAAAGATATTGTAAAGAACGTTGACAACCGTTGCTGGTAGCCACTGACTTGCACAGTATGGAGAAAACTCTATGGAAGTCAATGTTTGGCTACCAACATTGTTCAAATCAAGTACTACTTTAGTTATGGTTTTGAAAGATTATAAAGGACTGTAAACTACAAGATCAAAATATTTGCACAGGTCAGTTTTGTGTCAGTATGTTCACTCACCGGTGCTGCCGTCACTGTAGAGCTGAGGGGTCTGTGTTACAGTACTTGGAGAAGCTGAACCTCATCTGGTCTTTAAACCCGTTCCTTTATTAACCTGCTGAGCAGGAAAAACGAAACCGAAAACAGAGAAAGGGCCCGACGGGAGGAGATAAATGACACACAACAAAATAGGGGCCAAATTCAACGACTGCAGGCATCCGTGCACTGTAAGAATAATAAATAAAAACAGCTAAGGTGTTTTAGTTCACTGTTATCAGAGATTTGATTTTCTGGGCCCATTGGCACAGCAGTGATGTGGAATAAAATGATTTTGATTCCTAAATGTGGAGAGCAATAGCTGCAATGAGGGCAGAAGAAAGTGATGGAGAGACCTCGATGGGGCCCCATTAGGCAGCCGGTGATGTTAGGAAATCAAAACCAAACGAACTGCATTTGTCATCTGGTCTATTAGTCATACTCTTATCAAAGCAAACACATTACGGAAACAGAGTTTTCTGTAATTTAATTATTATTACTTAAATTACCGTAATTAAACATTAGAAATGTTAAAATATTATTCTTAGATAGTTGTGGAATGAGCTCAAGTGAGTCATTCACACAAGACGTCCTAAGGATATTGGTGAGTTCTATAAAGAAGAAATGGTCCAAAATGACTCAAACTTAAAAAAAAAAAAAATTTATTTAAAAAAAAAAAAAAAAAAAAAATCAAAACCAAAACAATTATAGTACATAGAACCGTAGCAATTTACATGCATCTTCCAAATGTAACCACGGCCAACCGCTTTCTAGAACCCATCTGTCCTCTTCCTCTTCTCGAGGGTCATCGGCGTCCATCAGTAAAAACAAAAATAAAGAACCCTGATAATACATTGACATTGCAGCAGTTCATCAAAGTCATGATTCAAGTAAATGCCCATTACAAGAGACTGAGAAATAAACCAGCTGTCTTGTTCCATGTGTGTGAACGGTAAACTTGCAAAGAACATGCGCTATCAGAGCAAAACGCGCGTACATACTTGGAAACAAAGGGTGTGCAGATGTGCAGTCCGAGTACTTTAGGTAGTAGCAGACAAATGTGTTTTTCAGTTATGACTGAAACGGAAATAGTTGCTCCTAAATGGGTGTAAAAAGCAGGCTGCAAAAACGGGGAATGGTTGCACCCGGGGTCATGACACGCTGAAAGCTTTTAAAGATGACAAATATCGGTTTGCAAACAGACACTTTACAACGACACTGACAAAGCCTAGTGGACAGCATTAATTTCCCTGGAGAACAAAAACAAGGCTATTGTTACTTGAAGTGATCTGTCAAGGAACGAGCGGTCTTTTCTTCAATAAAAACCATGGATGAAAAAAAAACAACAACAACACATTTCCCTCATATTTTCAGATTTATACTGAATAGGCACGTCCTGTATATGACTAGCCGGCTGTTCCGAACAGCTTTGGCAGTGATGGTATCATCACTAGAGGCCAAACATTGTCCGTCTTTGGCTGCAGCATCTCAGGTCAGTAAATGTCGCAGAATAAGACTTTGTTACACAACCAAATGTTTGTGTACAGTTTGTAAAGCAACAGCTTGTGCTGTTCATGAGTCATTCGTTTAACAGCGCATGGGACAGAAAAACAGAACTGCTAATAGTGACTTCTGCCTGAGCTAACGCCCACATCGAACACACTTTCAGTTTTCATTTTCCCTTAATGCACTGGCACAGCAGAGTCATACACACCAATATAACCTTGAGTTTTAGAACTATACTGAATAAGGGTGAAAAAAAAAAAAAAAAGTAACAGAAAGCAGCAACTTTCAAAACTTTGGATGTCAGTCCTCCAAATTAAACGTGTATGTAATCACACTCTCTATAGTAACTAACTGGTCCCTTGTCCTAGGCTAGATTCCGTTACTTGTCGATGAGCCCGGCCTCTTTCAGTTTGAAGTAGAAAAACTTCTCCAGCGTGTTGGCACATTTGCAATACTCGCTGTCTGGGGGGTTGTACTCTCTGCAGTTTGTGATCACTCTCTGCAGGTCGGCGATAAACAGCTTTTTTGTCACATAATAGCGGTTCTTCAGACGCTCCGTCATCGTTTTCAAGTCT
This sequence comes from Enteromius trimaculatus, assembly GCA_032361065.1. Taxonomy (NCBI): domain Eukaryota; kingdom Metazoa; phylum Chordata; class Actinopteri; order Cypriniformes; family Cyprinidae; genus Enteromius; species Enteromius trimaculatus. The sequence continues at coordinate 3,620,757 of JAUMHP010000045.1, forward strand.
GAGTAGGAGGAGAGGTTTATTCAATTGGATGCAATCTGCTGTTGTTCCAACTCTATAGACCTTTACTGATTAATATTGGCAGTCCAGCATGCTTAACGAGTTCAATAGCGGCTCTTCAGAATAAATAAATCTCATTACTGTACATGCAGATTATATTAGTACCCACCAATGGGGAAACGGATGACCTCATAATAGTCTGGAGCCTCGGATTTCTTCACTGGCTCCATGAAAGGCCAGGCATCCGGATGCGTCTGTTCACACACAGATCAGATGGGGGAATTTATAGCCGAATATTACTTGGTTAATGTGCTAAAATTAATTTTTGAGTGTCATAAGGTCTCTTACTTTAATCTGTGCGAGTAGATTCTTTAGCATGTTGTAGAGCAGATCTGGATCTTTCAGCTCTTTACTGCAGGGATAAAATAAGAGAGGATACACAAATAACACACATTAAAACACAAAATCAAGTAAAATAGCTGCTAATTAGATTTTGAACTGCTACATAATTCTACTCTTTTGCTAAGACTGGTTCATCTTATATCACACACAAAGTGTTAATTAAAATGTATGTACACACACGATATTTGCTGAATAAAAATAATAGCATTTATTTGAAACAATAAAGGCATTAATAATAGATTTCTGTCAATTTATTGCATTATTGCTGAATAAAAGCATTAACGTCTTAAAAAAAAAATCTTTCTGAGCTCAATCTTTTGAAGTGTAAACTTGCTATCACTGTAAAATCCTAAGATACGGTTCCTCTATGATCTAATACAGACAGATGGTCGAAGATTTCAGCATAAATATGCATAAATTCTCCTCTGACCTCTTCTCCTTGGCACTAGGTTTCCAACCAGTCTCTCCTGATAAAAAAAAGGAAGTGAGAGAGTGTGTGAGAATGGAAGACATTTGTATGTGCATCATAGTTGATATTAAGACACGAGCGCACACTTACTGATGCCTGGTATACTCTCCACAGGAATCTGCCGCACACCCTCTTTAAAGCAGGTTAGCCCTGGGTACACTTTCCTGATCTGATTCTGTTTCCTTTCAATTAGTTTCTTGATGATCTACAGCAGATGACAACAAACCCATAGTCGCATAACATTAGCCTGTCTGTCTTAATAGAGCAGACAACTTGACCAAACGTTAATGTGTTCAGTCAATTTGAGATATTTTAAGATATATCAAAAAAGTGAAAAAAAACAACAACAACATACAAACAAACAACTGGATAAACCAACACAAAGTATTCTTCTTCGGCAGCAGAGAAAATCTGTGCATTCTCACCTCTTTCTGTCTCTTTATAATGTGCGAGAGTTCGGTGTAGGGTATTCTGGGATTCAGCTCACACTCCATTAGAGTAGCTCCCTCATAGTCTTTGATGTAACCAAGGTATCGGCTCTTCGGCACTTTGATGTCTTTGGAGAAGCCCTGCCGACAAAACGAGGGTTCAACAGGTGAAGCTGCGCAGTGGGAAAACAGAAATTGAAAAATGTCTGCACATGAGTGGTTGGTGCTGTACCTGTTTCTTGAAGTAGCCGATGGCGTATTCGTCAGCATAGGTGAGGAAGTACAGAATGCCATGCTTGATATGGTACTCCTTAAGATGATTCATCAGGTGTGTGCCATAGCCCTGAGCATGCACACACACAAAATAATATTATATA
>JAUMHP010000045.1:3625451-3651115 GCA_032361065.1 Enteromius trimaculatus
TGATCAGGGAAACGCCAGTAGGTGGCAGTAGTGAGTATGTAATTGAGTCCCCCTTCATTCAAACGATTTGTTCAAAAAGCAGAATCATCAGATGTTTATGCATGGGCTAATGAAGCTTTGACTCAACCGATTCAAAATACTAATGTTGTAATATGTCAAAAACATATTATTAAAATGTTTTTATTGTTTGTTTGTTCTCTCAGCATACACAATTTTAAATATGGCTCATAGTTTGCAAAAATGATGTTGCATGTTGATTCATGTTCAAATCCATTCTTGCATAAATGTGCCATCATGATACTGCACACCACTATGGAAACTGAACATTTCACCTTCAAAATCAGGAAAATGACTTTGAAAAGGTGGGTTGTAATGTCTTCGCAGATTTGAAGTCGATCAATATGACAAGATGACTCTCTGACATCTGAACTTTAACATTTGGCCCTTGAATTTAAATAATTTTTCCATTCTTGCTGAAAGCTACTTAACAGCTTGAAGAGTCTAACAAGTGAAGGCCACAAAGGGAACTGTCTGTTTTCAGTTTATGAAGAAAAAGACAAACTCTTGTTTGTTTTCTCAGAAACATGCTGTTAGGAAGAGTGGTTGAATAAGTCACTTATCAGAAACCATTTACAAAGGACTGGATAGAAAGAATATAACCGGTTTGTAATTTTAAAATGTCAAGGTGCACAAACCACCAATTATGAACTCCCAGTTCCACAATCATTTCATTCTCACAGGAAAGACAAAGTGCTCAGACCACTTGTGCTGGAGTCCAAATTATCAAAAAAAAAAAAACTTTATTGTCAATTCAATTGCTTTTGTCTACTGTCAAACCATAAACATGGAACAAACACAAAACAGAGCAGAGCTGAACATGCCAACACACACACACTTACATTCACTCACACACACACACACTCTGACCCCTACAGTGAGAAACAGTCTACACAACAACATAACAGATCATTTTGAAAACAAAGACAATAAAAAATGATAAAGAAAAAAAAAAAAAATCACACAACTTCCTATGTGTCTCTGCCACGACAGAGAAAGAGAGGGGGGGAAACCAACATTCACTGGAGGAACAAACTATCCTTTAAAAATTAATACAGGCATCTAAACGTGGGTGTCATTAGTCAGGTTTGCAGGTTATGCATACAGTAAGCACACAGGAAATGTCTCTTCGTGCTAGCATCACTGTTTGGCTTTGTCTTCCATGCGAAAGCTCAGCTGAAATCTGAAGTGAAACTACAGAGATGGTAGCGACCGACCCCTTTGTGCAGTTTTCGAGTACTGGTTTTGGATCAGTACATCACGGCTCCTACCGACAACCGGACACGGTAAAGCGGTGGAGCCATCTAGCGCCCTACAATAATAAAATAGAAATATGTTAACAAAAAAAATAATAAATTTCATATATACTGGGTATAGGTGCTTTATTTTAAATGTGTTATTTCTTATTTACTTATGTTTTATTTTTATTTTTTATATTCATCATCTGTATTTTACATCAACTGTACGTCAATGTCCTGAGTGGCCAAGGCTTCTGTGCAGAGTACGAGAGAAACAAAGATGCAGGTCAGTAACAAGGTAACATGCAGAAATGTGAACCTATAGGATGGCCAATTATAAGAGCATACGAGGAGCAGCATGTGTAACCATGACGACGGGTTCTCTTGTTTTGTTCCGAGAGGCAAGCATGAGAACAGATGAGGTCATCACCTGTTGTGCTGCAGAGAGACAGACAGAGAGCGAGAGACGGCCTGTGTAGTGTAGCATGAGGTGGTGCTCAGCGGACCTCTCTCTACCCCGTGTGTTTCCAATGTGTGCCTCAGTTCCGGTGATGTGAGTGAGTGACAGGTCGTGTGCTGCTGGTTTGGATGCAGGTTTAAAGGAACGCACCGCTTTTTTTATTTTCCAACTCTCCTAGAGTTAAACAGTCAAGTTTTACCGTTTTTTGAAGCCAATCAGCCGATTTATGGGTATGGCGGTAGCACTTTTGACTATAGCTTAGCATAGATCATTGAATCAGATTATTATTAGCATCAAGTTAAAAAATGACTTGACTCTTCTAAGTTACACTGTGTAGTAAGAAAGACGGAAAAAGAAAAGTTGTGATATTCTAGGCTGATATAACTAGGAACTACATCATTATAAAGGAACTTTGCTGCCGTACCATGGGTGATGATATTATGCAGCGCCTGAAAATAGTCCCCAGTAACTTTTTATTTTATGCCTGTCTTGCTACATGATGTAATGATAGTCAAGTTTTAAACAAGAAAAATATTCAAACTCTTAGCTTTGCCATTTTTGAGCATGATGCTAACGGTCTAATCAGATTCAATGATCTATGCTTAGCTAAGCTAAAAGTGCTATCGCCAGAACCAGAGATTGGCTGATTGAATTAAAAAAACAGTAAAACTCAACCGTTTAACTTGTTTGAGCCTGTTTTCAAAAAGGTTTGGTGTTCCTTTAACTTGTGTTCACAGTTCAGATTAGCACAGACATAGATGTAGCTGCACTGAATGTTAACAGCCTTGCAACCTAAACACTCTTTAGTGTACAGAAGCATTACAGTGCAATCGCCATATGGTAACATTAATGTCATCGTCTGCAAGAAAGCATTCGTTTAAGAGTGTAAAGGATAATATGCATTTACTTCAAATGCCGTAGATATCTGAACACCCTCAAAATAAATTGACAACCATGAAACAGTTTGAAAGACATAAAAATGTTCCTTACAGTAGTACATCTCGGCTTAAGGGTTTCACAGATTTGTTCTGTGAAGAGTCATTTTGAAACAAAACAAAAACAACACACGCACAAAGGAAAAGAGATAACATGCATCTCTCTTGCTCTCGCTTTCTTTCTTTTTTCTACAATACTGTTTGGTGGTATTTAATTAGAGGAAGGCTCATAGTATTTTTTCTTCTTCCATTAGCTCCTTTCTCTTCTACAGAAACGAGGGATAGGGGAAAGAAAAAGAGGTGTGATGATAGAGAAAAAAGGTCGTAAGGACCCAAACTGAGAAACAAATGGGGAAAATACACAAAAAAAAAAATTATTAAAAAAAAAAAAAAAAAAAAACATGGTTGAGGGAGAGAAGTCACAGATGAAGGTCAAGAGGTCATGACTGCTGGCCGCTCCACTGGCCCTCCATCGGTCGACGGAGCAGTTCCTCTACATGCCTCGCTACATCCATGGTGTCGTCCAGATCGAAATCGCCATCAGCGTCAAGCATTGGGTCTCCACTGAGAGAGAGATCCAGTAATGTTGAGTAGTTTGAAAACAATCATCTTGATAATTCATATTCAGTTACATCAATTCTGTAGTATATACAGCACATTTAATATGGTTGTTTACTATATTACAGCATGTGCTCGTCCAGAATACATAAACTTTTTTTTACTGATTTGAAGGAAAAAACTGCAGAATTTAAGTGTCGTAAAAAAAAAAGTGCTAAACACATATTGCAATCATAATTAAAATACTTAAAGGGTTAGTTCACCCAAAAATTTCAATTCTGTCATTAATTACTCACCCTTCTGTTGATCCGAACCTGCAAGACCTTTGTTATTTTATGAACACAAATTTACATATTTTTGTTTAAATCTGAGAACTTTCTGACCCTGCATAGACAGCAAAACAATTACCAGGTTCAATGCCCAGAAAACTATTAAGGACATACCGTAGTTAAAACAGTCCATGTGACATCATTGGTTTGACCATTTTATGAAGCTACAAGAACACTTTCTGTGCAAAAACATGAATGATTTCTTCTTCCAGGACAGTCCACTGCTTTAATGATACCAAAACAACAGAAGGTAGATCAGAAAGCTCTCAGATTTGATCAAAAATATCTTCAATGTATGTTCTGATGATGAAGATGTTACAGGCTAGGAATGACATGAGGGACATTTTAATTTTTGTGTAAACTATCCCTTTAAAAAAATTACAAATGTGAGACTAATCATGGTGGTATGACTCTATACTACGGTATGTAGTAAGTTTCAAATAATTTTTTATTTTAATATATTCTATGTTATATATATATATATATATATATACCTTTTTAGTATTTTTTTTTTAACAATTTTGTGTTTTATTATTCTATTTAGCTTTATTTTTTATTTCAGTTATATGTTAGTAATATTTCAGTAATATTAGTACTTAACCATATTGTATAATATTTATATACATTTTATTTTATTTCAATGAACAAAAATTCTTTTTTAATAGTTTTGGTTTTGGTTAACAATATCAACCTTGATGCAGAACCTACAGGCAGACAGAAACACTCACATGGGAGGATAGAGTCCATAAGCATGTGGCTGACTGACAGCTGGAGACGCCGCATGGTCCATGTAGGTGGGGTTTGCTGCAGGGTCGGGGTTAGGTGTTGCAAACCTACATAAACACAGACACACACATGAATAGTCAGTTACTTAACACCATAAGTGTTATTTTAGGATTATTTATATACTATTATAGTATTAAATCTGCTTTTATTTTTAGATTTTCCTTTTTATATGATACTTTTGTGCTTTTGGTTATTTGTATATATATATATATATTCAAATTCAGTTTTAATTTATTACATTTAAATTAAATTTTAGTGATTTTAGTCTTTTAACTTTACAATGATATTTTTCAACATTTCTTTTTTATTTTTTCATGTATAAGTTTTTATACACTTTTTATTTATTATTGAGAATTGAGTCTAAATTCAATCTCATATAAATACATCTTCTGTTCTCTCCACTTCAATAAAACGTTAGAAAGCTACAAAAATAGCTAACAAAAGATGTTCATTCGGCTCAGTTCTAGTTCACAGCTTGTCGCTCCTTTACACACTCTAGCGGGTGCTAGCGGTCAGAACTCTCGCTAACCCTCAAAAATGAAGAACTACCAACTATCTGATAATAACTCCCTCAGAATGCCGAATGCTGAATTATCTGAGTCTTATGGTGTATGAATCCCTGCTGAGTCTGACTGAAGTGGAGGGCTTGCTGACAAGACCAACGGGGTCGTCTACTTAGATAAATAATGCGGCTAATGAGGCTAATGGAACTAAGTATATGCTGAGGAGTGGAACGAGTGCACAGAGTCTCAAGTATCCATGGCAACCAATAACATGCCCACAGAGCCAGGCCAGCGCTAATATGCTAGTGTGCAATTAGGTTTACCGCTTGGAGTTAACAAGTTAGCTCTTGAATGTCAGAGATGTGAAGACCTGTACCGAGAGGTCAGAAAAACACACCGAGACAGTGTGTGTGTGTGTGTACTTACTCTGGCACTACTTGTTTGATCTGTGGTTTGACGTATCCGTCCACAGCTTTAGCTGGAGAGGTGGGAAAGATAAACAGATTATTCTTAAAGCATAACATAACACTGGCTCACACTGTGTGTGAATGAGAACACACACAGACAAACACAACCGAGTGATAGCCTCTCATTTAAACCCAAGGACATTAACACAAACACGTGCAAACGCACAGGCTAGCGATGCACTGATTTATACTGCCTATATGAAATTAAGCAACATTGCGCATACTGTGATGATTTTAGTGTGCTTTTAATGTAACAATCATTTTTCTAAAGATGTGTCACAGTCAAGTGAGTATAGGCATTTCAATAAGGTAAGTTTAGCTAATTCATTTTTATAAATTGCTCCATCCTATTCTTTTAAGTAAATATTAAGAACAAAATAAGATTTTAAAAATCCTTTAATGTTTAATTTAATATTTGTGCATTTAAATCCTTTTGAAGAAATATTTAAAAATAAATAAATAAGTACATACACATTCACATTCATAAGTTTAGGCTTGGTAAAAAAATGTTTGCTTTTTATGTCTGGTGTCAAAGCTCACCAAGGCTGCATTTGTTGGATCATAAATACAGGTAAAACAGCTATATTGTAACATATTATTACAATTTAAATAACTGTTTTCTGTTTCAATATATTTTAAAATGCAATTTATTAATTTTCAGCATCATTACTCCAGTCTTCAGTGTCACATGATCCTACAGAAATCATTCTAATGTGTGTTCAAATGTAATATAGTGCTATGTAATATTTTTGTGGAAACTGATGTCAGTAGATGTCAAAAATGATGTAACTAATTAAAAATCAAGCTTACACAGTGGAGGGGTGTAGTATTTGGAGAAGACCTCGTCTTTGGGCCGGTCAGGATAGAGGAACAGGAGATGATTCAGGTCGCTGATACGATCCGCCAAGGAGCGGATAGAGAAGTCTTTGGTTGTGTATGGCATGAGGTTCCACACCATCCTCTCTCCTGTTAGGAACACACACACACACACACAGAAGATTTTAACTTGTTTTAGGAGCATTTAAAGCCACTGTAATGAAAAGTGCTTCACGATGCCATAGAAGAACATTTTTTTCTTAATGGTTTCATAAAGAAGCTTCAGCATCTGAAGAACCTTGCTGTTTCACAAAAAGTTCTTTGTGGTGAAAGAAGGTTCTTCAGATTATAAAAAGGTAAGAAAGAAATGACTGAATGGTTCTTTGGGGAGCCAAAAATAGTTCTTCTATGACTTTGCAGTGAATAACCTTTTGAAGCATTTTTTTTTGTGAAGCGTGTAAGTGATTTTGGTTCGTGCTGAGGAACAGCAGTGGAGGAGCAAAGCAATGGTTCTACCTGCTTTATTAGGGTTCTCTGCCACCCAGGCTATGGTGATGCCGCCAATTTCCGAGTCACTAAAGCGCAAAAGGAAGGTACCGTTGGGTTTGGACATCAGCATGTCCTGAGCTTGCTGCTTATTCACAAAGCCAAGAATCGCCCTGAGACATACAAGCATATGAATGCATGAACATGAATTCATAAAAGGACGTTTACACAAACAAAAACAGAGAAGTGGTTATCTTGAGTGTACTGTTCAGTTTCATCATGATTTGTTAACAAAGGATTACAAGATATGGATGACTGGGGGTTGAACAAGACAAAGATAAGCAAAAACAAAAGAGCTAGATCTTATCAAAGCCGCAAGAGGTCTCTCAGATTTTACTTCTATGTTAATCCATCCATGGTTTAATTCCTTAATGTAAACTCTTAAAAAGCACTACTTCTCAATCAGCCAGTTGCCATGGCAAAGAAGCACTTCATAATGAAGGTTGTCATTATATACTGTACCACTCTACAAAAAAAGGGGGGTGAGGGTGAGGGGTTGGACCCAGATTTAAGAATTTGATTTATCATGACTAACATTTTCCAGGTGCAATGTACCAAAACTATCAGAAATGTGTTTTTCTTTTCCGAAAGCAATAAATGTGACATTTTTCTTGTCTGTTAATTAAATGCATTTTCCATTGAAAGGCACATAACTGAAATACGAACGAGCGTCACTGTCATTTCATTGTGAGATTCACCCCGCTGGGTCATTTGGCATAAATGCCAGCATTCTCAGCGGAGTGTGAGATATGTCATTGTTACGTGAGGGCAGAGAGGAGCAACAGCACTTATTCTGTTTCTCTCAATTCATTTCTTGACTGAGCAGCAACAAAGAGATTATTTTTTATTAGCTTTTACACATGGATGAATTTTCATTAACCTTAAATCTGGAAGAGAGTGATGTTTCTGTTTGTTCTCACAGAGGTCAGGTCTTACCCATCATTCCAGTGAGGCTTCAGGTGTTTTTTAGTAAGCTCCATCACACCATCAAACCACTGCCAAAATGTGAAGTTCCTGCCTGGTAAACTCTCCTACAATGACAAGAAACAAATCAGGTTTAAAAGAATAACATGCAGGGTAAACATAATGAGGCTAAATATTAACTAATACAGCTTCATATATTTACTGTTTGGGGTTTGCAATTGACTTAACTGTTGGTACATTTAGTAAAATGTGAGATTAAAATAAAGGTAAGACTTGCAATGCTCTTAGAGTTACTTCAGATTTTAAGTCATGTCAACTTCAATTTTTTATGGGATAGTTCACCCAAACATAAATATTAAGTCCTCGTGGCATTCAAAACCTGTACAACTTTGTTTCTTATTATACAATGAAAGATACTTTGAACAATGTCTTTTTGTTTTCTCCATATAATGAAAGTCAGTGGTCACTACAACAGTTTGATTACCAATATTCTTTTCATATCTTCATGTTCCACAGAAGAAAGAAAGTATCACAAGCCTGGAACAACAATTATTAAGAGAATTGTATTTTTTCATCCCCTTAAGTTCACTGACGATAGTCACCCACAAAATTAATTTCATCAGTTACATCTACTTTTTGTAAAGATCTACAGAGTGTTAAATAAGCCCTAGTAGCATGTTGTAAACTAGAACCTGGTCAAAGTATGAGGCTTGTTTTTTCACAGGCGTGAAAAAATAATTCATGAAAGTATGAAAAAATAATCTGCTGAATTCCCAGTACGTGTTCCTCGCAAGTGATGCATTCATTGGAAAAGGACATGGAGTTGACATGAATCAGACAGAAAACAGCTAGTGTGTGGGGGGGGGTTTAGGGCTTGAGAAACACAGGCATGACTGGCTGAACGAGAGCATGATCCACTGCCTCATGTTCATTCAGTTTTTAATCAGACATCCACAAGCAAAGTCACATTACTTAGTAGTGAAGACAGGAAGTGTTCGTCTTCATCTCTTTCACTTTAATCACTCTATTTCTTAGAACACAATGTCCTATGTCCAGACCGTTTCAACAGTTAGCATGGCAGATCACACAGAGACACAAACACATGGATGTCTCTTGAACTTGTACAATCGGGTTCATATTTTAAATTTAGAATTGAATTTAAACATAGTCATAGGTCATAGTCACGCTCAGGTCACATTTATGTACATAGCATTGCATATTAATAGAGATTGTAGTGCTATAAACATCATCGGTTTTAAATTTCAGTTATAAAACAGCTCTAACTTCATTTGGCCGATACACATATATATATATATTTGAGCTCATGCAGCTGCAGTGATACAGTGCATTTAAGCAAAAGATATATATTTTTCTGTTTCAATTTTGACTTAAATTTTTCAAACCACGAATAATGTAATCAATTCAACTTGTTTTTAATGCAAAATTGTATTTCTTTAGCACCCCTGTGTATGAAAGCATCAAATCATTAGCGTGCTTTCAAGATAACTTTCTATTTGTAAGAGTGTGTGCATACGTGAGTTTTATAACAGTGACTAAATAAACAAAGCCATAACCACAAACGTAACCTTAATTCCAAAGGCCTTCATTGGGAACACTGCCCGCTCAATGTAGCAGATCAGCAAAGGGCCGTTTCAAAGGCAGCCACAGCCTTAGGCCTGCCTGCACATCAAAAGCTCTCAGATCAAACCTTGATTCCTGAATAAACATTAACTACTGCAATGTTGATCAGATCGGCTAACATTCTGCCCCAGGTTGACAGATTGCCACTTAAAATTAAGAATAAAGAAATCAGAATGATGAAAGATTAGTTTGGGATTAAACCATGTGTTAGAACATTGCTCGATAGCGGCAGGAAACAAGCAGCACAGACACGGACAGAATTTGTTAGAAAATAATAAGCCATACTTTTTTTGCTTAAATAAAACTCAAGCAAAGCTGTCAAAAGCATTATTTTATGAGTAACTAATTATATTTAAAAACTGAAAGCTGGGGTCTTGATTTGCATTGAAAAGCATGGGATGGCTAATACTTTTACTGATTTAAAATTGCAACTTACATTTCATACCAAATATTGCTGTATTTATGTTTTGACTTAGAATGTTTCTTTTTAAGGACTCATTAAAATAAAGGCTTTTACTTTTTTACATTGTTAGAATAAATGCTATTCTTGAAGATTTTTTGTTAATAAAAACAATAAGAATCACGACATTAAGAAGCACACGTGACACTGAAGACACTGGGGTAATAGCTGCAGAAAATCACACAAAAGCTTTGCCATCACACAAATAAACTGCATTATGTATTTTAAAATACAAAAAAAAAAAAGACCTTCCAAACGGTGTGTGTTTTATGTATAAATACCTACAAAGAAACATCAATCAAAGAAAACACTAAAAATAAGCAGACAAAACAACCTACAAAGCAAGATAAAAACTATTTGACTGCTGGTTTGTTGAGGGGTTTCAACCTGCTAAACCCAGTAAGTTACAGTAGTTCAGTACGGTAGTTGAGTGTGAGAGGTGTTTTTACCCTGTTAAACTGTGACCAGGTCATGGTCATGTTGCGGTAGTCCTCCGGGTTGACACTGGAGCTGCTGAAGGCTTTCTGAGCGAGAAAGACGAGATTCTCCTCAGACAGGCCTCGATTTGATTGCACCTCTGCCTTGTACTTCATATTCAGAGCCTCACACAACTGTGGCCACAACACCTTGTCGGGCACAATAAAAGGCACCCGTCCCTGAGAGAGAACAGGAAAAAAAAACATTATCATAAACTCTCTTTTCACGAGTTCACGCTTCCTTATGATAACAACTAGAGCGTATTTGGCGTGCTGTCCGGGGAGCGAGACCGGATGTTGGCGAACCCCGAGCCCTAGAAGATGGAACCCTAGGGGGTAGAACCTTAACCAGGGCTGAGCTCGACGTCCGACTCGAATCCCCCGGGGAAGACACGAAATAACGGTGGAGAATGGGAGGAGGAGGGATGCGTAACGAGATAAAGAGAAGAGGAAAAGGTGCCTATTTAAGGGGATGGTATATAGATTTGATTGGCTGGAGAAAATAGCCTGATTAGAAGATTGAAACAGCTGAAGCTAATCATAGCGTCATTGCTCCTCCCGAAACTTGTTTTGTCAAACATCACTTAACCTTTTACAGTTGAAAAGTGCCTCAATAGCTGGGCTCTCAGTGGGTCATAATCACTGGTTGTTGTTTTTTTAAGAAAGCAACAATGAAATTTCATATCAATGTAGAGGGATATAGACTACAACAACAGCTCTTTTCCTCACCACATCCAGCTTGACTTTGATAAACATCTAACATGTTCTGCATGGATTCCATTTACCGCTGCCTTGAAGAAAACCATATTTGTGATATGATCTAATATTACACCTGCAAAACCTATATAGTCTTTTACTTTAAGAATGCTTTTATTATTTATTAGAAAAGAAAAAAGCCGTACAGGTTTCAACGGTGATGACAGGGTTTAAATTTATGAATGCACTGCTCCTTTAAAGTAAGGGTAGAGGTATAATAAGGGTAGAGTATGTACATTAAAGGAACGTGAGTCATATGCCAGCAGCCATCCAATCAACACCCACGCTAGGACAGTTTTTTTTGTTTCTTGTAGGGAGTTTGAGATCCTGGTGAGTGGCGAAGAAATTACATTACGTATGATTTAAAGAAAACGTCTTGCATGTCGTCAAGTCAGGGCTGATCTTTGTGATGTTTAACATAGTCAAGTTATTGGACCTTTATTTATCGCCACATGACCTGGGAATTTGTTTTCATGACTTTCATGTGATATTGCCATACAACGGCCTATTAGAGACACAACCGACCTGGTATTAAGCACTTTGCTCAAGGGCACAATAATGATGGCCTGAACTGTAACCTCTTCCTCACACCTAGCACCCAAAGATGCATCGATGTTCCAGGAACTCACCGGTTCAGCGAATGCGTTGTCCCACAGAACAGTGGCCGTGGCATTGTTGTCCTGACTTCCATGGACAATTACCACCACAGGCAAAGAGAGAGTCTGGAGGAAAAATTAAGCTGTAAAATGGCTTTAGTATATGTATATATATATATATATATATTTATATAAATACTCTGGAGCTCCAGATTAACAGAATGATTTTTGAGAGATCATGGCTGCTGAAAATTAAGCTTTGCATCAAAAGAAATTATGGCATTTTAAAAATTGAGCTTCGATCAGCATATGATACTTTTTTTCAAAAGCATATAAAAAAATCGTACGAACCCCAAACATTGAATTATAATATATAGCATGAATATAACACCCACAACTTTTTTTTTTTACTGCAAAATCTACTAAAATGTTATTTTGACCGAATGAACTGAAATGTAACACTGGTCTAAATTTGACATGGCGTTTAATGCATGTGACAATCTTTGTGGCTAATTGTTATAATTTTGCTGCGTTGCTTTAAGTGGTTCCTGACAGATAGCATTTACTAATGGTGATTGGCTAATGTGCTCACCTTAACTTGAAATACCAGCTCATTTCCCCCAACACTGAACTGTGATTCAAACAAAATGGTAAACTTTTCCTCGGTAACAGACTCTGCCCCTCGTCGATCTGAACGCCTGATCCGCTTCAGGGACTACACACGAGAAAGAAAAGAGTAAAACATAAATGTACATGTTAAGTAGTTAAATTGGTCCTGCTTTATATTAGGTGCCCTTGAAATTAATCATTTGATACAATACACTTATTGTGTACACACAAGTTTTTATATTGTATATTTTCAAAAATACCTGCATGTAATTACATCTGTAATTAATTATTATAATAATTACACTGTTGACCCTAATTCTAACCCTATAGTAAGTACAGTTAATGTAGTTGATAAATACTTCTCAGTATTACACTATAACAAGGGCAGTTTTCTGCAGTAGTTTTCTAATACAATACGAAAACAATAATTACACTGTACATGGCATACAGTATGAGTAAAACTGTCAAATTAGATAGAAAATGATCTAAACAATTGTTTTAAGCACTATTTTTAGGTTAAATATTATAATCTGTTAATTTATTCAACATTTTGTTCAGATATTTTAACCCTACACTGTATCATATTTATCTAAAGGTTCAATAAGTTGGTTTATCTTTATGACTACTGATTCATGCCTGGGTTTACAGGGTCAAATTTTGCTCAACTGAATTCATTGTCGATGCATAACTGAGAACACAGCTCTGTTCTCTAAGCAGGTACAGAATAAATTATGAACTTAAATCATGGCTGTCAGTGTACTTCAGTCAAGTTCACACACTAGTCTTACAGGTGTCAGGCTTAAGCCGGTCACACTGCACTCACCATGTTTCTAAAGTGTGCACTGAGAGTGCCTGTGGTCTGGTGGTACTCCATCACACAGTTGTTATTCAAGATCTCTCCACTGCTGTCACTGTCAGACAGAAACATACACATACAGAGAATATTACTCTGCATATAGTCATACAAAAAATATTAGATTTTTAAACAAGATCTAGGTCCATTAAGTACAGATTTAGGTAAAAGATGGGTTTGGGCATACAAATTGTGCATTAGTATAGTAGGCGCCTGATACAACTGAAACCAGTTCACAATGAGTCATCAAAAACACCCAGAGGAGTTACTAAATACAATGTGTTGTGCTCACTTTCTGGTGTTTTCGTTCTTGAGCAGGGCCTTGGCCTGTTGTTCGCTGATGATGGTGGCTTTGACCTGCGGTGGGTTCATGTGCACGTTCAGTTTGCCACCTACCAGCAAACGCACTGTCGCCGCAAATTTAGTTTGTGTTTTCAGCACCTGAGGAGGCTGCTTTTCGATGATGAAGGTACTGCAGACAAAACACACACACACACACATACATGTACTTAATGTACATCCATATCCATAAAACATACTGCATATTAAAAGCAAAACATGTATGTGCACCATAGTAAGCTTGGAGTCAGTTTTTTTTAAGAAATTCATTTTTATCAAGGATGCGTTAAATTAATCAAAACTGCCTCTATCAAAAGATATTTAGGTTCATCACTGATAATAATAGCAAATGTTTCTTGAGCACTAAATGGTCATACCCTATGTGACCCTGGACCAGAAAACCAGTCATTAGGGTTTTGATATTTATAAATAATCTATAAGAATAAATAAACTTTCCATTGGCTTATGGTTTGTTATGATAGTAAAATATTTGGCTGATATACAGCATTTGAAAATTTGAAATAAGAATGCAAAAAAAAATCGCCTTTAAAGTTGTCCAAATAAGTACTTAATAATGTATATTACTAATCAAAAATTAAGCTATGATAATATTTATGGTAAGAAATGTACTGTATCTTCGTGGAACATGATCTTTACTTAATATCCTAATGATTTGTGACATAAAAGAAAAAAATCGATTATTGTGACCCCTACAATGTATTGTTGTATATTGCTACATATATACCTGTGCTACTTATAACTGGTTTTGTGCTCCAGGGTCACATATTAGAATGATTTCTGAAGGATCATGTGACACTGAGGACTTTTATCCTGTATCTCAGAGACATCTATTTGATGTGCGTGTTTACATCTGGAAGATATATTTTTTTTGCTCATTGGCAATACGACAATAGGACATTTCCTGTTAGGTGTCAGATAGACATTTACAAAATGTCTTATAGATGTTTATGATTTAGAATGTATATAAAAAACACATCATAAAGATGTTTATAACATGTTTGTACACCGCAGATGCTTTACAGATGAAGCAGTCAACATCTTGCAGATGTGCTATCTGGGTATTCTGAACATTTTAAAATATATTCCAATAGAAAAGCATTATTTTTAATTATAATAATATTTCATAGTATTACTGTTTATACTGTATTTTTAATCAAATAAATTCAAACCACTTTTCCTGCTAAATTTACGCTTGGCAACGTGCAATCGCATGTTACTTGGAGACTTGCGTGGGTTGAAAAATGAACCCTTTTAAAAAAATGAATGCATCATAGTTCGTAATTATTTGATTTAGGGACCACAAAACAAATGCTAATTCATATTCATATATTCATTTCCTAATCTAAATTAAAAGAGTTTTGATTTAGAGATAAAGCTTAGTTAGTAGTCATTTGCGGAAGTTAACTGGTTTGTGGGAATCCAAATTTGATTCATTTAAAAATGGTTGCACAGCCAGCGTTACACTTCTCAGGTTGATGGAGATCCATTTAGACACTGATGGTTTTTAAAAGCATAGTTCCCATTAGGCTCAGTGTTTCAGTGACTGTATGGCCTGAGGCACCAAACACACACACACACACACATTAATTCCCTGTGGTAGGTGTGAATGCTGACAGCTTGAGATATTATGAGCAAGAGAGTGAAGGAGAGCAGACGTTTGTAGACACTCCACTGTGTGTGCTACCAAAATGATCCAGCACACGCAGGGTGAGTAATACATAAACACTCAATCATTTGGTACAGAGATGTTCATTTCATAAAATGTGTGAATGTGAAGGGATAGTTCACCCGAAAATGACAACTGCGTCATCATTTGCTCCCCCTCTAATGACTATTACTCACACTCATGCTATCGCAAAACTTATTATGACCTTTTCTGTTCCTTCCGGATTTCAAACTTTCAAGCCCTTTGGGTTTTAACAGACCAAGTTTGGTGGGGGGGTAAATGAGGGAAAGTGACTGCAATGCCTCCATTGCGATATGATTGGATACGACTGCTCATGTATTGGATGTGATTGGCTCATGCGATAAATCCCGCCTCTAACAACTCACACACTTTCTCTATTTCATGTATGCATTATTTGTTTCGAGTCAGTTTTTTTTTTAAATGAATGAGCTAATCCAAATCACTGAATTATGTATTAATTACACTTCTCTTATGAACTAAGGCAGAGCATTTCTGTGCTTTTAATAACTGTGCTTAATAACTGTTAAACACACAAAGCCATAGACATGTTTAAAGACTGAGTATTTCCTGGAACTATGTCTTTAATAATTCTTTCTAGATAAGTACCCCTTCCTTTACATCCAAAACAAAAAACTATAACCACTTAGACTCAACACTGGGTGAAAAAAATACACATACAGTATGGAGCACAGGAAGAAAGGCCATGTTACTGCATTTTGCTACCACTTCACCTTTCCCTCTCACACACAAACACACCTGGTGACTAAAGCTGAGATGATGTCCGTGATGGTGCTGTTGAGTTCGGTCAGCAGCTCTTCGATGGGGCCGGGAATGGGCAGCTGCTGTCTCAGATGCTCCGCCCTCCGGATCTGCTGACGATTCTGCCAAATGGTTTCTGCTAGCTTCTCACACCTGTGCACAAACACACGCAGAAATAGCAAACCCAAGCATAAACTACAGAGCCGCTCTCCGCATTTGTTGTTTGTGTAATGTAAACACAAATGTTCTGTGCAAAAGCAAAACGTGTGCCTGCCTCTGATTATTTGCATAACTGTCTTATTGTGTGCACTGCTGTATTTAGCCATGCACTCGGACAAATTAGCCCCGGAAGATAAATGTAGGAAAACCTCCCTATGGGAACATTTGTGGAAAATAAAATGAAATTAAATTAAATAAAAAACGGAATAATATAAAGGCTTAAACTGTAGGAATTATAATTAGCTTTATGTACAATAGAAGCCTATGGTATGTCTTAAATTAGACTGCTAAATATACATGTGTACGCACCATGACTGTAGTATGTCCAGTCCTCCCTCGGGCGGCCCGCCATTGCCAGCCAGCTGTTGACGTCTCTTCCACTGAATCAGCTCGTCGTCAAGAATCACCGTCTGCTGTTTACGAAGCAATGCCAGTGTCTTCTGGTGTTTCTCTGCCAAGCCCTGAACACATATACATACTGTAAGCTCATATAACGCCACATGTGCAAACGTGAACATATGTGCTGTACTCATGTAAATAACAATGGCCCTCAGGTTTAGTTCTGTACACAAATGGACAACATGAGTTGGAAGCGTTGCTTTTGTTTTAAAGGTATTATACATACAGGTGCCCTAAAGTCGTGATGAAACGGATATAGTGAAAGACTTTTTTCTTTATTGTGCATTCAGATACTGAGACATAGATCCAAGTTAGATAGATTATCAATGGTTGTATTAATTGGTCACTGATTAGGTAAAGGCAGATCTAAATGTAAGGGGCAGATTTTAAGTGGGCGTAATGACTGGAGAAATCATTTACCGGAAGCTCAAGTAATGACATTTTGATTTTGAGTTATGAGGTTAAGACAAATGAAACAGTCGTAAGAGCATTAGCACGCTGACTCTACATGTTCTTTGGTTAGCCAGTCACAACAGAGGTAAATTACATTTAGATGGCCTTAATTTACAGCAACAAAAACTGTTTAAATGTCCAGAAAAAAGTTAATGCATAACGAAATATCAAAAAAATTCTTCCCATAAAAACAAGAAAAAGCATGTTAAGCCACAAGCCATTGAGCTGTGTTTTTGTTTTACGATACGCCTCTTTAAAGCGTGTGTTACTAATATTACAGTCTGAGTGTTGTATTATGTTAATGATAAGTACATGATTCACTCAGAGCGTGTGTGTGTGTGTACCAGTCTGTATTTCTGCAGGGTGTTGGCCTCTCGGGTCAACCAGGCCTCTACTGTGGCTCTCTTGTTGAGCAGGCTGGGCTCTCGTAGCTGTCGGTCTGCTGGAGGCAGTGTGGCCAGACTTGATAACTGAGCTGCACACAATAGAGGATTTAGCACACAAAGATCAGCTTTGCTGACAAAACAATGGAACATTATTTTACATGCAGAATAGCCATCTGGGTATGAAAAAGTGGGTTGTGAATCTAGCAATTCCTATGTGACAGCTTTTTCCTGTGCTGATGTGTCAATTGCATGATCAGTTTTTTTCCTAGTGCAATTATCTTTACGAATAATGCTGATTTATACATTTTTACACAAAGAGATGAACACTTAGGTTCAAGGAGAAGTTCACCCAACAACAATAACATTTCTGTTATCATTTACTCACCTGGCCAAACCTCTAAGAATTTCTTTCAGCCGTTGAGCTTCTCTTGAATTTGGGTAACCAAACCTTTGACTTCCTTATTATAGAAACATTATACTGTAAGTGGGCAAATATAATGAGGAGCAGTAACTGTTTGTGCCCCCACGTTCTTCAAAATCTCATCTTCTATGTTCAACAAAAGTTCCCACTGATTTGAAACAACCTGAGGATATGTAAATTATGACAGAATTTCCATATTTTGGGTGACCATCTCTCTAAAACTGGTCTGATTTGTCATTCAGTGGTATTCGCAGGAATTATGGGAGCTCACAGGCTGTTTTAATGAGATTATTTTCACAGTAGTATATACTGAATGATAAAATAGTCTGTATATACTGTATGATTGCATACAACTGTCTGCTGGTGTATTCTCAGGGAGTACTTCCAGCTGATGAAATGTGAATCTTGGTGTTGCTTTGAATAAAATTGTCTGTCAAACTGAGTGTGGCTGCATACCCTGTATTCTGAGGCTCTCCTGGTACTGTATAATAAAGTACTCCTGGTTGTGCTGTAGTTTTCTGAGGTCATTCTCTGTGTCCTGAGTCAATATTCTGAGCTCCTCGAATGCCTGGTTTATCTGATGGTACTTCTGCGACATGCTGTCCATCAGGCCGCCCACCGGTGAGCTCGACTGACAATCACAGACACACATGAGTGACAACCAAGTGCTGTTTATGGTTAGACATTTCGGTTTCAATAAAATTACGATCAAAAAGTTGAAAAATGCAAGGAAACATGAAATAGCTTCATTCAGACTTTGTAGTTTTGCTAAACTAGCAAGATGAAGAAGGTTTGATGACAAACTATTAAAATCCAACTACCCAAAGCATTGATATGTACTGTAGGTACAGTGTCTTATCATCCCTGTCCTGTTGTGTATCAATAATCGACCCGGATAAGGTTATTTGTCTATAGCACGTGTACTGTATGTTTGTTTAAACAAACTATTGTTTGTTTAGTGCATGCATGGTATGCGAACATAAATATTTTGTCCTAAAGTACAGGTGTGTCTGTGATAAGTAAGCATTTTCATGTGTATGCAAGCTTCGAGATTTATGGATATCTTTTGTGATTTTACGAGTTTCCTCTTTTACTCTCTTAAAACTAAGCGGGTATTATGAATTTGCGTGTAGGGGTAAATATGTATGTTCCTCTGTGCATGTACAAAGCAAACACATAAATTGTATTTCTTAAGATTGTAAAAGTGAGTCATGTACAGTAGTACTGCTTATCACTCATGATGGTTTTTAAATTTGAATGAACTCACTGAACTTGACGTTTGTTTAAACCAAGAAGACAATGTAATCACTATGTGTAAATAAATAATTTAAATGCAGAGAGAACACTGGTCTGTGAAATAGTCACAGACATTTTAACCAATGAAATTTTGTGGGGGAAATTTTTTTTATAGAGATCATGTGGGAGGTTTTAGTATGAATTGCAGGTACTTAAGTTATTTTATTACTTATTGGAATTAACAAATTTGCTACTGACTACTATTTAACCATTACAATTGCAAAATATAAATATATTTCAGTTTAAAATTGTCTGGTCAGTAAATTTTTGGTTTATAAGAAATTAATTATTTTATTCAACAGGCATGCATTAAACTGACCGAACATCACAGTAAAAACAAAAATCACTATTACCAAAGTTTCAAGATAAATGCTTTTGAATTCTAAATCCTATAAAATGCATCATGGTTCTCACAAAAATATTAAACAGTACAGTTACTTTAATAATAGTAAGAATTGTTTCTTAAGCATCAATCATATCATGTCAGAATGATTTCTGAAGGATCATGTGACACTGACGACTGGAGTAATGACATCAATGGAATACATTTTAAAATATATTACCATGATATAAGTCATTTTAAATGAATAATGATAATATTTATTATACAATATTTCACAATATTACTGTTTGTACTGTATTTTTTTGATCAAATAACTACAGACTAGTTGAGTCTTCTCTCAAAGAAAAAAAGTCTTGCTGACCCCATGTTTGTGAGCCGTTGTATGTATTGTATATATACTTTATGTGTATTTAATAATTCTTTAGGCTAGAATTCACAACTTTAAAAATTCTCTCATATTTCCAGGTTTTCCATTACTGTGATCTCTCACTTGAAAACAGGGCTACACTTTAAAATAAAATGTAACCAAAAAGTGTAAACGGCAGTATTTACCTAATTGTGCTTCACTACAAAAAAGGAAAATCATTCAAAACAACCCCTTATTTTAAATAAACTGCCTTAATGAAGCGACAGTCTGAAATAGATCTGCCACCTCTATGTCCACTCACATTAGTCGCCTCTCTGACGAGTCTTTGCTCTGTGTACAGGATGTGTTTTATGCATCTCACCAGCTCCAGAGGACAGCGGTCATACGTGCTCTGAAAACACACACACACACACAGTCAGAATAAACATCTGCTCTGCCATGTTTTACTTTAACACACTCAATTACACCACAACACTAACGACAGTAAACACTGAGGCGGCACTATCCAGACCGACCTGTTCTTAGTAATAGCTTCATGCACTGATGTGCTGTATGCCAACAACTGCCTCATTAAGCTTCCTCTATATTCTCTCATTTTATTTCTCCTAATTTATGTTAAGAGAACCTATGCGAGTCTCCATGTGTGGATTTTCGCAGAAGCATTTGGATGCATTTTATCAAATCAAACCTCCTTTATTTGTTACTTGCTTTCCCCTAAATCTTTCCTGAGTTGTACGCATAGGCAAAGAGCAAGCAGAACCTTTAGCTGTGAAGCATAATGTCCTAATTTAATCTTGAGTAAGAAGCCGTCTTCTCCCACTTGATGCTCCGCTTTCTTCTGTAGTTCCTGGATCAGGCTGTCCAATAAACGCTTGGCTTTAATTTCCTCCTGAGGGTTCTCTAAATCTATCGCATCCCTGAAAGAGGACACAAGGAGAGAATTCACACTGACGTATGAAGAAAAAGAAAAGACTATACGGGAGGTCAAAGTCTTCACATACCAGAGTTGTCCCTCTATCCACTGGGACAGGTAGTGTCGCACCTCTATGGGGAAGTGTTGCCCGTAGAGAGATTGCATCTGGTGTAGAGCATCTCCCTGCAGCTGCTGGGCCTGGATCCACACTGCCATTTTCACTCTGAGGAAAACATAGGCGGGGAAGTCAGGCACAGCACAAGACTCAGACGAGAGCTGCAGAACAGGAGAAATGCTGAAAGAGGGTAATTATGTTGATTAACTCATTTTTACTTCATAAATGTACATTTAGTCAATTAGCATATGCTTTTATCCAAAGCGACTTGCAAATGAGGACAATAGAAGCAATCAATTCAATAAAAGAGCAGTGATATGTAAGTGCTCGGACAAGTCTCAGTTAGCTTAATGCAGAACGCGTAGGTCTTTTTTGTTATAAATACTGTAACAAAACAGATAGAATAGAACCAGAATAAAGCACGCTGGTGTTTGCTTTTTGTTATTTGTATAATAAAAAAAAACCAAATACATAGGATACAAAAAGAAAAGACAATTTAGTTCTTTTTAAAGAAAAAAGTCTAAAACATGCACATTTTTTAATGTAAAGCTGTTAATATAATAAGAACAATGCTGTGAATTATAAATAAATCACAAATAAAGACGTTACGTACTGTAATCTCCCACATGAACCTAAATTCAGCATGTTAAAGACCAGGCCATTACATTAACACTGTTACAGGAGCGTGTCTGATCTGTTTTCAGATTGCACAGTTTGACCGAACATCTCTTGCGTAATATAGATGATGGTGGGAACAGTCACAATACAAAGCATTGTGGGCTGTAATGTTGTGTCCAATCTTTTCACTCCTCGTGGCTTTCTGAGAAAGAGGTCTGTATGCTTTTAATGGATTTGTTGTGTCAACGCAGCCACTTTCATGGCATGTGTGAGAGCTCAAGGAGAGACTCACAGAGAACAGAAAAAACACATGAAGAGGAAGGAAATGATGATGAAATGATGTTGAAATGAATCTCATGCACGTCAGAGTCGGACACACTAAGATCCTCAAACTCACTAATTGTGACCTGATCCAGCAAAACGAGTGACCCAAATTTTAAAAAATTTAGATTTTGGTGTCAACGGAAAGAAGTGACCATACTCTTTAAAATGATACACTAATCGAAGTGGTTTCCTTTGGATTCATTAGGTTTTTATTTATAAGTAATTGAACTGTATTTGAAGGAAGGCAATTTGTCCTCTAGGGGTCTCCAATCTGCAAGTTCAATTTAAAATAGTCCCAGTATTTCAGTTTAACACCTGGGCAGAATAATAAATAATTATTATTGAATTTGTTCACAATCCATAGTTTCCCAGCTCCGCATTGAGCTCGCTGCTGTCGTGCTAGGGGGCAAGGAGCATTTCACATTCCGAGCGCCCTCCTTCAGTGTGTTTGGAAAGGCAGAACTCAACAACGATTGGTCTAGGCCAGTGGTTCCCAACCGCGTTCCAGCAGGCTCCCAACACTGCATGGTTTCCATGTCTCCTTAATCAAATTCAGTTCATCAGCTCATTAGTACAGACTCTAATGCTGCATTCCAGGCAGGTTCTTGCAACAGAGAAAACCTTCATAATGCAAGAATATCAGCATCAGGCTGAACAGACATTACTGTCAGGGTTACAGACTGTTTTGTTGTGTTTTCCCTCTTCTCCACGATCCAAGATTCTTCCCAGTCTGATTAGTTAGTTGATAATAATATACTTCATTAGGTTTAGTATATAATGTGCTAAGAGTCTCCTATGCTCCCTGTGTTCCCAGTGATTGGATTTGTTCTGTTGAAGTTATTCCTGCATCTGCTTGCTTCCAGCGCCTGAGAACCGTGACACTTCTGCTTTTACATTTAATTTAATTTTGTGTTCAGGTGCAAAATATTGGATGAGGAAAAATCAGTACAAAAATGTAACAATGCCAATATTATTAAATATGACATTAAGAAGTGTATAAATCACTAGTTTTTCTAAAGAGACATTTTCCAATAGCGACACCAGCCAAGTCAAGTTAAAGTGGCTTTAACTGAGCTTTAACAAAGTTTGCTGAGAATGAATATGGGAAATTCCCAACTCTTGTGTGAATCAGTCTGAATGAACAATATAACGATGTTAATTTAAAAAGTCAACTCACACAACTCACACACTTAGATATAACCACTTTATGTCAAAACAAGACTTAAAATGGCAAGAAGACATGATCTGTGGGATGTTTTGTGAGTAAGTGGTGGGGATTGTAGGCGGGGGGATATTAAGTCCAGCGCTTTCTCCACCTCCAATAACACGACTAAAGTGAGACCCTTCAGCAAGGCACTGAACCACCAACTGCCCCCCAGCATAACGGCATTGGCTGCCCACTGCTTCGGCGTGTGTTCACAGTGTGTGTGTGTTCACTTTGGATGGGTTAAATGCAGAGCACTAATTCCAAGTATGGGTCACAATACTGGGTTACTTTACTTTCACTTGTTTGTGAGCAATATTTACAGAGCTTTGATGAAGTCCACAAATAAAATGTATTTTACTGTTGTCGGTAATTATTTTAAGAAATGTAAAATGCTTAAAAACACTAACTTGATGAGATACTTGGCTTTGTTAAACAGAATATTGATTACACTGTTAATGTAAAAATATAAAATAGAATTTATTGATTTACTTAATTTATTGATTGATTATTGATTTAATTTATTGATTAACTAGTTC
Source organism: Enteromius trimaculatus (assembly GCA_032361065.1). NCBI lineage: Eukaryota > Metazoa > Chordata > Actinopteri > Cypriniformes > Cyprinidae > Enteromius > Enteromius trimaculatus. The sequence continues at coordinate 3,648,865 of JAUMHP010000045.1, forward strand.
TTATGTCTGCTAGTGTTAATAATGTTTATCTAACCAAGCAATGTGACTGGGACATGAATTTACCTTGGATTAAACTGACTTTATTTTCAGAATTTTTCTGCCACCAGAACAGAATTAAAAATAAAACAATCAAGATGATTGTAAAGTGCAGATTTTAAGCTCTAATTCAAGGGGTTAAACATAAAATGTTTATGAATTACAACCTTTTTTATATACATTTCCCAATTTTCAGGGACTCAAATGTAATCGGACAAATAAATATCATCATAAATAAAATATTAATTTTTAATATTCAGAATCTGTTGCCTTAAGTCTGGGACTCATTGACGTCACAAAGGTTTCCTACTTTGTTATTCTGTGCCAGGCCTTTACTGCAACTGACTTCAGAAGTTGTTTGTTTGTGGATTTTTTTGTTTTATCTTCAGCAATTAATATGCATGCTTAATTGGGTTGAGATCAGGAGATTGACCTTACCATTGCAAAATATTGCACTTTTTTTCCCTTCAAAAACCTCTGGGTTGCTTTTGATGTTTTGGATCATTTTGGATAATTGTCCAATGTACTATGAAGCGCCACCCATTCAACTTCGCCCCATTTGAATCTGGGCAGAGAGTATTTTTTTTTTTTATTATTATTTTTAGTATTAGTTTTTCCAGCAGTTTCTGTCTTCTGTCATGACATCAATAAACACCAGTGATCCAGTGCCACCGGAAGCTATGCACACTCATGCCCACACACATTTTTTTGTTTCACAGATGATGGTATGCTTTGGATCATAAGCTGTTCCAAGCCTTCTCCATCATTTTTTACTGGTGTTTACTGGTGTTCTTCCTGTCTTTCTGGTACAGGTTGATCTTAATTTTAGCCGTCCGAAGAATGTTTTCCAGAAGTGGTCTGGCTTTATTAGATGTTTTTTGGCAGTCTAATCTGTCCTTGTTTGTACCTGGTGAACCCTCTCTATTAGTCTTCTCTTGATTGTAGACTTTGACAGAGAGGATAGATAGACCTCCTGGTCTATCTATCCTCTGTGTGGACGTCCAGATCTTTTATGCCGCGGAGCTCACCAGTGTATTCTTCTTTCTTTTCAGAATGTACAGGATGGGCCATTTATATGGGTACACCTTAATAAAATGGGAATAGTTGGTTATATTTGAAACTTCCTGTTTGTGGCACATTAGTATATGTGAGGGGGGAAACTTTGCAAGATGGGTGGTGACCATGGTGGCCATTTTATTAAGGTGTATCCATATAAATGCCCCACCCTGTATATACCAAACTCTTGATTTAGCCATTCCTTATATTCCTGCTATCTTGGATTTGTTTTGCTTTTGAAGCCTAACAATTGTCTGGCTTGTATGGAGAGATCCTTTGACTGCATGATGCGGATTCTCAGCAAAAGTTTCCAAATGCAAATGGCACACTTAGAAACATCTCCAGAACTTTAACTTGCTAAATTGATGTAGAACTAATAAAAGCACGTAGAAATAGTAATAATAGTAATAGTAATAGCAGGTAAAGTCATAAAGTCAATTGTCCATTTACTTATGGTCCCTTGAAAAAGAGAGTGATACAGTACATCAATTCTTTAACATTCCTCCAATTGTGAAGAAAATACCCTTAAATTACGTCAAAGCATGCACTTTAAGCCCATATTCATTATATAACTGTAACTTCAGTATGTTTTGCTCAACAGCTAAGATAATAAAAATAGTGCCCAAATATATATGGACCTAACTATACATAGTAAACATTATCAGCCCATATCATTGCTAAAAACCCATACTGGTCAGCCCTAGTCATTTAAGCAGAAGCGTTGGCTTGTCTCTGTGTTTGTGTTTGCTAATCTCATTGGTATCATATCCTCAGCATGGCTGCATGCCTTGCTTGTCTCTAAACTACAAGTCCTGCATAAAACATAAAATTCCTTGCACATAAACATACTTAAATCTACATACTGAATTATCACTCCCGGCGGGGTCATCTGATTAGCACACTGACAGTTTTTATGATGATGACTGCACAGGCTGAAATAAACCAGCAAAGAACCTCAGTGATGTTAGACTGAAGCATGATGCATTAAAGTGGACATATTTTACACTTGAGTAGCATTTTATTTTTCCCCTAAAGCTCACTTAACTTTTTTCCCTATGTGGTTTCCCAGAAATCTTTAGGTGAAACTGATAGATAGATAGATAGATAGATAGATAGATAGATAGATAGATAGATAGATAGATAGATAGATAGATAGATA
>JAUMHP010000045.1:3652292-3670012 GCA_032361065.1 Enteromius trimaculatus
AGTGCATACTCACATTTACTCACAGATTTAAAATAAAAGCAGAATCAAATTAATGTGGTACACAAATACTTTACCATTTAAATGATGTTAATAAACAGTAAGAAAGTACAAAAAGTAAGAAAAGCTTTTTCCCCTCTTGACTTTACAGTGAAGTGTGATATTTTGTATAGACTTTGTGTCACTAACCTTTATAGTCTTAAAATATAGATATGGGACAGGAAGAAATAACCTTTACCATGGATAAAAAGTTCTGGCCAAATAAGGCAACAGTCTCCGCCCGCTGAGAGCAGCAAGCCTCCAGCCACGCCCCACCCTCCATTATAGCTGAGCACCAGAAGGACCAGACAGAGGATGGGAGCGGCCTTAATGCCAGCAGCCAGAAGAGAGGGGGCGGAGTCTGGGATCCACAGGTAGAAGTATATCGCACAGAATGCCAAAAAAGGGAGGAGATATAGAAACAGTACACAGGTCTGGAAAAGAAGAGATGGAGAAAATAATTAATAAAGAAATCAATACAAAAAATATGTAAACTTCAATCAGTAGGCCTATTACAATGCTTTATTAAACATTAAATGCAAATATATTCCTTATTAAAAAAATTACAACTCACTCAGGATGTGTTTTTCTAAGCTAGAAACATGATTTTGTGACTGAATGAGAATCTAAATGAGATGTGAGAGAAGTGCACAAATAAACCCACAGCAGCAGAACACAGGTGTCTGTATTTGTGCGCAGGTGTGTGTGTGTGTGATTACCGTGTTCCTGCGCTGTCTGCGGTCGTAAGCACTTGTTTCCAGGATGTCCATCTCTGTCTTCTGGCCTAAACAGTCAGATGTGGGCCACCTATTCCACAGCTGGGAGATCTGTAAAGCCTCTGTCAACTATGTATGCCAGCGTGTTTCATTCGCTGGAGTAGGTCTGGACTTTGGACCATTATGAGTGATGCGTTATCTGTCAGATTGTTCTGTCATAAACAACGTACACCCCTCACTCTCTCTCCATGTTCCTGTGCCTGTCTCTCTCCCTGCCTATGTTTCTCTCTGCATTATGGCCGATTGACATCATCGCCAAGAGCAAAGGTTTGCTGATTGAGACACAAGTTCAGAGAGATAACGTTTCAGTCATCTTTAAATAATGCTAGAAAATGATCTTCCCCAGTGTGTTTTATGTCTTTTTAGCTTCTTTCAGCTTTATTAGCTTTTTGATGTACGTGTAGGTGTCAGTCAGGTTAGACAACACATATCATATTTATAAATATATATTTTTTACATTTTGTAATTATTCTAATAATTACTTTTTCTTTTATTAGCTTCACAGTTAGTGGTTTTAACAGCATTGTTGTAAAATCTTTTTCACGCTTGAGGGCGCCACAGAGCTGCAGTGTTATGATATAAAAAGGAAACAATATAACATTTTTGTCATAAACTTGTTAATAAGTGTGATTTTGTTACTTGAGAATGCCTGAAGTAAATGAAAAAATGCATTTAAATATTTTAAAAACTGGATGTAGTAAAATAACAGACAAAAAATAAAACGAGAACAATAAAATAAATACATATATATATTTAACAAATGATAAAATACATCAAAATCTTTAACAAAAATGAAACAAATTGATGATGATAATGATGAAAAAAATGATAAAAACATAAAATAAATCAAATTAATAATAAAACGTAATAGTATCTTAAAAACACTAAAATAACTAAAAACTGAAAATCAATTAAAGAAAAATCCAGTTTCAGGATTACTGTTTCCATAATAAAAAATGTGCAGTGCTCCTTTGAAATATCCAAACGCTGGGGGATTCACACAGAGTCTAATCATTAACAGTCCTGTCCGACATGCACTTTAACCTGCTCTATCCCACAGTTTCTCAAGCTCAGTGACGACACAGATCGACGGACATCGGGAAGAAAGCGAGAGTGATAAATAGAGAAAAGGTGAGGAATTAGCAGGTGAGTGAAGGTTGTGAGGACAGATCGTGTCGGTGAGATCAGTGTGTTCGAGATACAGGAGAGTGTGTAGTGTTGGACACGGAAAAGGGGAGGAGTCAAAGATTGAATCAGGAGCATGTGTGGGAGGATATAAAAGCAAATCGAGTACATGCTGGTTTGATGTTTCTACAGTATTACAGTTGGTTTTCTTGCTGCTCTAGTTGTGTAGAAGTGAACAAATAGCTAATAGCAAATTTGCAAAAATGATTTCATGGTTCCTCTGCTAAATCCCTTATCTCATTTTGTAGATATGGCTGATAAAGCTTTAAAGGTTGGAATTGTGGGATATGGACATTTAGGTGAGTACTCCAACGAAAACATGTTTCGACAGCCACAACTTTCTGTACTTTAATTAAATTTGCACTTCAAATCTAATATTGCAAAATTAGAAGGTCCCATACTGACGGTCATTACTATAATAATATAGTAAAAAAATAATACTATTTTTATTTTTCTCAAGGAATGAGCAGAAAAACCATACATGGTTGCCTAGATCATGTCAAATCTAAAAGTATCGGGGAATTTTGAAAATGTGTTTTCAAGGCCTATAATTCTATAATTATAAATTATAGAAAGTCATAAAAATGTCTACATATAGTAAATATGCAGTTTCACATATGATCTGCAAATAATCTTTTTAAGATTAAAAAAAATTAATCTTTTCTCAATATTCAGGTCAGTTTCTCGTTGAGAAGATCCAGAGGGAAGGGCCTGAGGCAGGGCTGCAGTTAGCATTTGTCTGGAACCGAAATGCAGACAAACTTAGAGATTCACTGCCGAGAGAGCTGATTCTACATGACCTCTCAGATTTCACATGCAGGTACATTTCTATTTGTTTGTATACACACGTTGCATATTTGTTTAAATGGAAGAGAGGTGGAAACGTGTTGCTGTTGCACTTGATGTTTCAGAGACACCGATGTAATAGTGGAGGTGTGCCATCCAATGATAGTTAAAGAGTTCGGGGGCAGATTTCTGTCACATGCTCACTTCCTGGTAACTTATGTCTACCTTTATATTATCAGCTTAAATCCTGTCTGCCATAGTATTTACATTAATTTCATAATGTTAATTAGCTGTATTGCCCAGGTAATTGTTAAAACTGTCTCTATCATGTTTTTCTCTTCCTCAGGTGGGCAGCCCTTCTGCCCTCTCTGACCCCCAGCTTGAACAAGATCTTCGCACTGCTGCAAAACAACATGGGAAAACACTTTATGTGCCCAGTGGTGCATTATGGGGTGGTCAAGATATTCAAAAAATGAATGACAGTGGAACTTTACGGGTAAGATTATTTTCTTCCAATTATTTTTCAGTACAAGCACTACAGCACTGTTCAAACTTAAATCTTAACTGTCCATAAAAAAATTTATTTCCAACATCTTGCCTGCCTAAATAAAAATGATTAAATATTATCCAAAACTCATTGTCCCTGCCGCATGAAAAGAGTATATTTCAAATGTCTCTCTTGCAGGCTCTCTCCATCCGAATGTCTAAACATCCTTCTTGCTTTCGGCTGACTGGTGGTCTGCTCTCTGATTGGACGGAGGGAGAGGGGAGGCGGGTCTTGTACCACGGCTCAGTATCAGAGCTCTGCCCCATCGCCCCAAATAACGTGAATACTATGGCAGCTGCAGCCATAGCCGCATCAAAGCTGGGCTTCAATGGGGTTACTGGAGAAATTGTCTCAGACACTGCGTGAGTCTCAATCTGGACCTCAGAAATCTGACATTAACACAATTTAAAAACTTTCCTTTACACAGAAAACTGCCTCCATACATAGACCAGGTGTTCAATCGATCTTACTGTCAATGACTCATTCATGCATGTTCCCATTTTTGAAAGGCTACTTCATTGTAGAAACTAGAGGAGAAAAATATTTTTACGCTTTCCAACATAAAGGTGCTTGCTATGAATTTGGGGTGGTGCTTGAATGTTGCTATGTCCTGTAATATCAAAAGGATTCATAAAGATTTTTATTATGCTGCTAGGTGGATCAAGTAAAGAAAATGTAATACTTCAGCTTTGGGTTTTATTCAAATCCCTAACGGTTAGTATGAGCTATAGGATTTGTAATGTGAGTGTTCCTGGAATCTCTCGTTCTCCTTCTCTCCAGATTATCAGACTACCATATTGTTGAGGTTGAGGTAACTGGTCCAGATGGGTTCACAGTGAAAACAGTGAGACAAAACCCCGCCAAACTAGGAGCTGTAACAGGAAATGCCACATACAATTCCTTCTGGAGCAGCTTACTGGGTATGTATAAGAAAGACAGATGGAGTAAACTGATGCAGTCTATTGCCAATAACCCCAGTACACAGAGTTTAGACATAAAAAGACCGTCCTTCTTGCTTTGTGTTCTGCTGAAATTTAACCAAAAGTTCAAAATGATACATGAATATGCGGTTACATATCTCTTGGTCTTATCTGGATTTCTGTTTGTCTTTTTTCAGTTTGCAAGGGTCATGGAGGGAGGGTATATCTGTGTTGATACCAATGGAATGCTGCAGAAAGTGAACAGATTAACCGAAGAAAAACACGTGATGAATTAATAAAACATGTCATGTTAATGATGTTGTAGACTTTAATTTCGGTTTTACAGCTGTGACAGACATGACAAACTCTCTAACAGTGCTGGTGTATCTTTGTATTACAGTACCAATGATGTTCCAGTGTATTCGTTTGGCTGGTTCGCTTTAGCTACATCAATTGCTTGTCATTTAACTTAAACCGCTTTTTAAAAAAATAACTCTAGAAAACTGCTGGATAGTCACTATGTTTGTGACAGTACATAATACTGTGAGGGGTAATCTGGCAGTGAGAAAAGCACTGTAGAATTTCTTTTCGTGAAACACATAAGGAAAGGTTCAGCTCCTTGACATTAGCAGTGAACGTGTATAACAGTGAACTACTAATGATTTAAACTAAATAGCTTAAATTCGGGTCTGTTCTTCATATAAAGATACTCTATGACTTCAGAAGACTTAAAGTGCGAGTTGTAAGGACTATCTGTATGATATTCGTAATATAATTATTTGGCCCTGAACATGAACATTCATCAAAACCTCTTCTTTTGTGTTCCATGGAAGAATAAAGTCATACAGCTCTTTTAAAGAGTGTAGAAATAATGTATTCTTTAACTATTCCTGCAAAGGTCTCTTTAAAATAAGTTTTATTGTTTCACATTTACTTGTACTGTCTTTAAACAGTGGCCATTTGAATGTCAGCTTTAGATTGGCATCACTGGCACAAAGCTAGATGACAATTCGATATAAATCCGTATTAATTGACAAATGAATAACTTTAGCTACTATATAATCCTTTGCTCTCTGTTGTTGTTGTTGTTTTTTACTGGGCTTCGTATGAAAGACACCAGAGAAATCTTTCAACAGAAAGTCTTAAAATCACACTATGGCTCACAAAATACTTAAATATCTTATTTATTTCTCTTCAGAAAACCAACATGCAGACATACTGTTTGCAGGCTTTACGTTCACTTTTATGGGAGTGTTATTATGTAAGGTGTATATGTAAGGTGTGTGTGTCACAGTGTTTGTAAGTGCCTCACAGTGTGTGTGTGTGTGTGTGTGTGTATATATGCATCTAGGGGTGTTTTAGTTTTTCTCAGGAAGACCAACTGTCTGATTCTTGTTCCGGTTCGAGGTGTTGAAATGTTGGCGGATGTTGACCCGGTCTTTCTCCGCCTCCAGATCTTCATCATATGGCTCATCTTCTTCCTCAGCCTCACTGTGATGAGGAGACGAGTGAAGCGAGTGGGCAGGAGATGGGGGCACCGAGGCAGGCCGCGGGTAACGGAAGCCTGTGGCCTGAATTGAGCAAATGAAAGAATGAAATGTCAACAAATATTTACATCAGGTTTTTAGACAGCTGTCCAGACCGGTCAGAGGTACGCTTTTTTGACAGCTTGGCATAAGTAAATAATTAAACTTAGCATGGAAATAAGACTTTATTCATTTAAAAGTGATTAGTCATCAAAAATAACAGACTAAACCAAAAAAGTATCTTGACTTATAACTATTCTAGCTCATGGTAACGCTTGTGTTGTCTTATTTTTAATGAATTATTTTAAAATCATGCTGAATCTTAGAATGGTAGTGAATCACTGGTCTAGATAATTCTTAAATAAAATAAAATAAACTCAATTCCCATTTTACTCTTCCATCATTTTAACTTACCGAAGTAGGTTCATGAGGCTCATAGATGTATGTGTCCGGGAAAGCTTTCGCTAAAGCCATATGGCGGGCAGATACGTAATACTAAGAAACAGAAATGCGCTATATTAGTTCATGAACAATAACAATAATAATGCAGAAATGTAACTGGATACAATTTGGGTCCTTGGTGATCAGAAAAGCAATTCACTGTGTGTTTTGTGTCTGTGTGTGGTATCTGACCCTGCCCAGATATCTCCAATCTAGCAGGTCACTGAGTCGCTCTGTTCGGTTCCTCTGAATGATCCTCTGCCTGCGGCTCTGCTGACAGAACTGAAACAGGAAAGACGTCAGCTGATTGCAGGACTCATCCACGCCACGGTACCGCCGATCCAGAATATAGATACCTAAAAAAATGGGAGGGAGTTTAGAAAAGTGAGTGAAACTAAATAAAGCTGATTCAAATAAAAATAAATATCCTATTGTATATGTACGACTCTCACCATAAGCTGATGGGTCAGCAATGTGCTCCTCCATGAAACAGCCAAACCCAGACAGGTTAGTGGAAATGGACGGGATACCCATCACTGTACACTCAGCTGAGAGAAAGATATGTGCATTGTGTTGAGTGGACATTATTAATACAGAGATTACGAACTACTGTTCAAAAGTCTGGGGTCAGTTTTATGTTTTTGAAAGAAGTCTCTTAAAGCTCACCAAGGCTGCTTACATTTGTATTAAAAATACAGTTAAACTAGTAATACTGTAAAAATAATATGCTTTTAAAATATCAAATGATCATTCAGAAATGATTTTAACATGCTGATTAGGTGCTCAAGAAACATGTAAAAACTATATTACCATATTTTCTGTCACTAAATAACGTAATGCAAGTATTTCTTGTTACTATAACAAAACATATAATTTCTTGTTTATATACTAACAATTTTTTTTTACTGTGTTACTGCTCAAACTTTTAAATATTGTACATATAAACCGTGTAGTATGCGTGTATGTAAATACACTAGGAGTGTGTGTGGTTTTACCAGGTGTGTATCCCCAGGGCTCATAGTAGGATGGAAATACTCCAAGATGGCAGCCTCTCACAAACTCCTCATAGTCCATCGGCAGGAGAGGAGAAGTGGAGGAGAGAAACTCTGGATGGAAGATCACCTAGCAGAAGAATATAAGGCATTAGATGTGTATTAGGTATTTTTTACATAACAGATTGCCTTGAATATATCCATTTTAGTATATCGTTTGGGTGCGTGTACCTTGACTCTGTCCTGAGCTGTATTAAAGAGGCCGATACGGCGGATGCAGTTGAGGATGGGGTCACTGCTGTCCTCCAGCATGTTGTGAGTGCAGACGGGGGGCAGGCACTGGCGCTGGGTGGCGAAGATGGCACGTTTCATCATGGTGAAGTCCTCTTTATCTAACATCTTAGACACATCAGGCAGCTGCCCTCTAACAACAAGAAAGAGAGCAATGTCACGCCACAGGAGCGATGACATCATACAGTCGAAACACAAAAAACAACTCACACTAAAAGTGATTCGTAGAGTTTCTTCCCAAAGCGCTCCTTCACCGTCTGAGCAGTGTCCCTGACAATACAACAAAGAAGCAGTGTCACAACAAAATTCATTCAACATTTCAACAGTCCTCGAGTCCAACTCAGATTTGGAAAAAACTAAACAAAAAAAGTAAATAGGTTTTAAACATCAGTGTGAGTAAATAAAACATTTTAATAATTTAACTACTCTTTTCAATTAGATGAGATTTAAATAAAAATACATTCCTCTCTACATCACACATAAAATAAATAAATATATAGATTCCTTACTACATCACCACACTTTCATCTTTCACTGCAGAATGGCAAAAGAAAACAGGTAGTTGTGTTAGGATGCTCTAGACCAGTGTTGTTATGGTTAAGTAAAACTAAAAATGATCAAAAAATGTTTTCATTATTTTAATAAAAAAAGAAAAGAAAATCTGAAATACATAAAATATATTTATGATGAAATGCCATCTAAATTATTAGATGAAAAACCTGGAAAACTAACTAAAAAAAAAAAGTAAGTTGACAAAAAAAGCTGAAATACTAAAATTTGATTTTATAATTTTAAAATTATAAAGTTTTTTAGACGACTTAATTATATTGACTTAACCTAACTTAACTTAATTGAACTTGATTATTTACATTAAGTAAGTAGGTTAAACTAAACAGTTTCATTCAGGTTAGCAGTCCTCACAGTGCAGTTGTCATGGTTACCAGAGCTGTTTCCGTACGGCTTGGCCCTTCAGGGTCTCCACGTTGAAGTTGTTGGTACGAGCAGGCATGATGAAGAACGCTATTATTGTCACATCGCTGTGATTCACCTGAACATGCAAAAATTTCGTGTCAAATCTAAACCTTTTCCATCAAAGATTCTTCATTGTGACATATTGTAATATTTAGTGTTTTTTTTATGGACATACATGCTAAAACACAAATGCTTACCCTCAGGAGGTAATTAAGTCTGGCCAATGCTTCAAGAAAGATATCGGCTCCTTTATTTGAGAATTCATAGCGTCCCGCAATGAAGAGAAACACGGTCTTGTCAAGGTTAAAATCTAAATGCCTGTACACAAAACAACAAGAGAAAACATGCCTGAGAGCGAATTATGCATATATATGGACACATGAATATGACTGCGTGTCTAATGAGCTCTGACCCGTAGAAATGGCCTCTGACAAACTCCTGGATGCGCGCTTTACTCTGAGCGTGGAGGTTCTGGAACTCGTGCATGGCTGAGAACTTCTTCACATTCAGGCCGTTTGGAGTCACAATATCTAACAGAGAAAGATGAACGTGGGTATCTTTAGCAAACGGACCAAACGGGGTGAAAAAGCAGCAGGTTCCTGGCAAAGGTACAGTTATGAACTAAATCAGGAAGCATCCACGCGAATGAAATAAAGCCGGAATCCCTTTGTAATACCAGATTGTAAATTCTGTCATCTGACCGTTTTATGACTACATTTCATTGCCATTAGGATGTAGAGGAAACAGTACAAGCAGGAACATAAGTCACCTGGTTTCCGCTTTAGTAAGTGCTCAGCCTCGATGGCGGTGATCTGAGAGACGGTGGTGAAGACGTGTGCACAACGAGCTGCTGCGCGCTCCAGACAGTACCGATGATAGATCTGCCTGTCACCTGCCTCTTTATCCACATTAAACTACGCAGGGAGAAACAACCACAGACACTTCAGGAAGCTGTTTATCCATATCGAGCATCATGTTGGTGTCAAACGTTTTCAGTTGAACAGTATAAACAGTAATGAGGACGTATCCACAAAATCACATTCTCTAAATCCCCATTCTCTCACACAAACCTCAGCGAGGTTGTTGTAGAAGTCAACGTTCCCAGCACACAGGTATCGGCCGAGGAGTGTGGCGTGTGTGGTGAAGATGGTCGCTACAGGTAACTGACGCTGCCTGCATAAGACGAGCCCCAAACCCGCAAGCCACTCGTGAAAATGCGCTACGATGTGAGGAGGTTCATCACTCTGAGCTGCATACTGAAACATATTCAAACATGTTATGAGAGCTAACAATAGGCATAAGCACATGGTTATTTAAAAATAACCTTTTTCCCCATTGAGTTTTGTTGGGGGGAAACAAATAACATGCATATTTACACTCATAAAATTAATATTAATAGAGATATTACAAAAAGACAGAATGACACACACCTCCCATGTTGTTATAGTAAACTTTCTTTTGGTTAAAATAGATTCGAAATCAATATTTGAGTAGGTACATAACAAGCCAGTGTTCAAAACTACCGCCTTACTTTAACCCGGTTCACAACATTTAGTTTATAATAATGTTGGATAGGCTTTCGTGGGAAATTCACGCATGGCACTGCATCATTACGTCACATCTGTAAACAAAGCTGTCCTGGCTATTAGGCTATCACATGTGAGGATCCTGCAGGTGGCACATTATGGGCTTTTCTCACACCAGCCGGAATAATTAAATGTCAAAGAAATCATTTTGATGGCAGACTGTAATCCAGAAAGGATTATATGAAACACGTGTGAATGAAATTAAATTATATTCCAGTTTTAAATGTGCTTCTAATTACAGCCTGGGATTACACAAGATTATTATTTTAAAGACAACCAGTTCAGCTTGATTTTGGGTTAAAAGATTTTCTAAATATGAAACTCAAATGATGTGACAATTAGAGATTAGACTGTACATTCATTGAAATCTACACGCTAATGCACACTATACTCATAGTCACGCAATGCTAATGTAGTTAACATTAATAATTTAAGAATGAAGTACAATAATAATAGTAGTTTGCACTATTTAATGTGCACAAGTAGCTACAATTCCAGGTTTTTAAACATAGATGGCAACAGGGAGACAAAACTCACAGACTGCAGCTTTAACTAAAATTAAAAACTAAATCCGAGATAAAACCCGATATACATTTCAGACGAAAAACGCAAACTCAAATAAATAACTTTGATGCCAAAGGACTAAAATTATTACAACTAAAACTCAATTAAAAATAAATGAAACTTCAACAGAAATATATATTAAAAAAAAAGAATAAAAGGACATAAAATAAATAGAACAACCTAAAATTAAAATAAAACAAAAACAATTACAATATATAAATAGATTCTGCAGCAGTATATAAATACAACTTAAAAAAGACTGCACACCTCTCCCAGTAGCCATGCAGTGAGGAAACCAAAGAGAATAGCATCGTTAGCCTCTCTGTCGAACCAGGGCACGCCAATACTTAAGTTCTCCCAGAGTTCACTCTTCCAGCGGTCCAGAGACCAGGCCGTGAAGCCCACGTCCAGCAGAATCACATACGGAGACCCTTCGATCAGCCATCGCCCAAAATACACCTAGAGGAAGGAAATGAGAAACTTTGTCACTCCGCTTAGAGATACTAAAAATTCAAATACTGACACGATTATTAAAATGATCACAGTTCAAACTATTGGAAAAGCAACTCCTGGTTTGTTAGCCTGACAATGTCAACATCATATGAAATCACTCAGACAAGACAGCATTATACAAACTACTTTAATTTCTGTTCATGTTGACAGCACAGGCACCAGTTTACACAGCGTCTCACAGGGGGGAAATTTCCTCAAAGAACTGAAATAGACCTGTCTGGCTGTTGGACACTGATATAGCCTTTGACCTTTAACGCACACACACTACAGACATGTCACACAGACGCTCTCCAGAATGAAGGTTTAGGGTTTCACTGTGGATAAGAGCAGATTAAATCGGGCTGTGTGGTGTGTGTGTGTGTGTGTGTGTACACATTTGTGTGGGTAAACAAGAGGTGAACAAACCTAAAGCAAAAACGAAATTTACCGAAGTGTGTGAAAGAGAATACCTTGCACCCGCTGCTGTTCATTTTATCGATGGTTCTCCTGAGTGCCGCATTGCAGGGTTCGATCAGTTCCACTTGCGTCCTGACATTGGACTCCATATACGGGCCCACCAGAAAGTAGTTCTCGCCCCATTCCTCACAGGTCAGACGTGCCTTGGTCTGGATCACCGTGTAAATGCCACCAACTGCCACAAAACAAGACTGGTTAGTTAACCTTAAGTAGATGTTTAGGTCCAGAGAAAAGAAGGACAACCAGTCTTTTAAACTCAACCTCCATAACCTTTATCTAATCTAGCTATCGCTAATATTTAATATTCTCAAAGTGCAGCACATGCCAACGCCAAAATCACATGACCCTTGCGCCCCTGAGTATGTGGTTACAGTATCCGTGAACGCTTGGCAGTGGAGTCATGTGGAGTTTAGGTTTTTGTGTTGTGACAACAACAACAGTATCTGGTTTCTCCACTCATTAAGTCCCTTAAAATAATTAGAATTCAAATGTTTTATGTATAACATTTGCATTATATCAGAAACCTCTAGTTTAAAATATTTACTGAGTATATGGACACTTTTTGTGAAAAATTCAACAAGCATTGTAAAATGCAATTTTGAAAATATGCCAAATATGATAAACTATTTCTCTCCCACCTGGTGCTCAATTCTAACAGAGAGATTCTTATAATATTTGTTTTCGGTCCACAAAGAGTAAATGGCATCAGATGGTGTCAGGTATCAGTTCCATGTTTAAAACAAACATGACATGCCACAAAAAATTATAATACGATACTGTACTTCTCTTTAGTATAATATTATAGTTCAACTACAAAATGATACTTTAAGCAGTTTTTTATTAGTGCACTTATGACTTGTCAATTTAACAATGCTATAAATACCTTAAAACTAAACTTAGACTACTGCTCAACTTATTTAAAAAAAAAAGGAAATTAATATCTTTATTAATCAAAACAATATTAAAATGGGTGACAGTACAGGCATTTATTATGTTTAAAACCCCTGAACTTTATATTCAAAGAATCCTTTTTTGAAATGAAAAAAAACAATTAAGCAGCTTAACAGGTTTTAATATTGACAACAATAATGAATGTTTCTTGAACAGCAAATCAGCGTATAATAATTTCTGAAGGATCATGTGACACTTATTTTAAACGGTTTTGACATTTCCCAATATTACTTTATATAATATTTATATTAAATAAAAAAATAAATGCAGCCTCGATGACCATTCTTGAAGACACTTCTTTAAAAAAACTATTGAATGTTAGAGTAGATCTTTGAAGGTATGAGTGTAAATGTCTATGATGACATATTAGCAATGAAACATCATATCCAAGAAAAAAAACATGCCGTTATTACACAACCTTTATTAGCGACCTCCCACGCAATCTCGAACAGGACTGCATCCTCCCGATCGAACTCTTCGTCCCATTCCTCCAAGCCAGACAGGGAGGTGACCGACAAACTGCGCGCCAGTGGCATGCTGGGTAATAAAATACAACAATAAAAATCAATCAATCTATCCATGTTTTCATGTTAATAGTCTGCTTTGTATTGACCTCCTGAAATATAAACAAATACGTAGCTTATATCCATCATACAAGTGTGAACCTCATATGATGTACCACTGCCAAAAGCCTTCTACATGACCTTCAAGCAACAAGCAAGCACATCTCTCTCTCTCTCTCTCTTCTCTCTCTCACACACACACTTCCTCATTCTCTCCTGACAAACTTACATCAACAGAAATTCATCAATCTGACTCATCTTCCAACATTGCTCATAGCTCTTCCTTTCTCGGATTTAAACACAAACACTGTAGAAAAGCTTCTTTGGTGCGATGAGCAAGTGCATGTTCTAATCATATCATAAGTTGAGGTGGCTACAAATTCATTGTGACATTGTGCCTTCACCTCAAGTCTAGGCATGACCTTTTATACATCACAACACCATGTAATCATTCAGACCATCACTTACACACCCTCCACTTACAACACACCTTGTGCAACATGAGGCCTGTTTTACGAGAAAGACAGAAAGTGATTGAGAGATGAGAGTTAATAGTCCCTATAAACCTTGATAGGCTTCATGAATGACATAACGGTACCTTAACGTCCTTCATACAGCATAAACACACCTTCACGCAGTGGCCACATGAATTATGAAGCCCCTGTGGAGTATTCATTAGTGTTAGCGAGTTGTCATTCATAACTGAGACGCAGTTTATAACTGTCTCTCTCTCTCTCTCTCTCTCTCTCTCTCTCAGACGCAGAAAAGCCTACGTGCGCGCTGGCCACACAGGAACAATCAAGCGCAGAACGTCACAATCACCATAATAACAGAGCAAGTAAAGCGTTTCCTGGATATAAACATTTACGTGCATAAAATACACCGATGCACACGATCAAAAAAGTCGCAAGCTTCTTCTCTGCACGCTCAAGGAAGGACGAACTGGCCAGTCGAGAGCAGGCTGTAAAAGTGGGTTTGACCGAAAAGCACCGCGCGTGACAGGAATCACGGGCTTTGCAGATGGATGGTGACGTTCCTCCGCGGGTTTTAAAACACACGGACACTTAATTTCAGACTGACAACTCACAAGAAGCAGCAAGTTATACACTCACCCTGTGGTAGCGTCTTCTACTCGCTCAGCGGCGCAAGCCTCACATCTGCTGGAGTCAATCACCAGGAGGATGATTTGACAGTGGGCGGGGCCTCCTGCGCAAATGAGCCTTGTATTATAGGACCGTTCGGCTGTCCGTCAGGGTGACAGCTCGCACGCGACAGGGCACGTCGTAGAGAATGTGGGCGTGTCTTATCTGACGCCGACTCCTCCTCCTCGATCTCTCGGTAAACGAAGGAGTGGCGTCTCCTCCTCACCGCTCACTTCCCTAACAGATAGGCGTTTACCGGTATGAAGAATTTGATTGGCCAAACAGAATGTTGGGGAAAAATCGCATCCCTGGTATTTTCCTCCAATCTAGCTAGCAGGGAAAGTAACGTAAGCCGCTGACTTTTCGTTTTGTGCACATAGCTGCACACCCTCAGAACCCAGCAATATTCCTTGGTCGATAAAATTAAAGACTGTGCATATAGTATATATGATACAGATTTTAGTCATGTGACCCTGGCACACTGAAACAATCATAAGGGTCTTTAAGTGAGATTTATACATTCTTTATTATTTATATGAAAGCTGAATAAATAAGATTTCCATTGATGTATGTTTTTTTAGGACAGGACAATATTTAACTTAACTAATAAAGATGTAAGGTAAATATTTGTATTAATGATTGTGTATGACATATGATCAATTTATTATACTTTCCAGAAATGCAATGTAATACATTTAACCGTTTCATGTATCGGCATCAAGTATCCCGATAAATATCTAGATAAAATTGCGAAAAATACAAAGAGTTATTTGGCTGCGTTTAGATTGTAAAGTGCATTTTATGGCTTATAATTCGGACACACGTTCGATTGTCTATTTATTTATTAAAACGCTTTTTTTTTTAATCGCTCTTCACAAACACGACCCTCCCAACATGGCAGGATCGCCGTCCGTACACAAGCGATTCACTTCCTACTTTTCGACCAATTGCAGTCCTTCGTGGACCCTACGCGATTTTACCGGGAAAACGGATGTTGCTTGGGTCTGGTGGCAAGTGACAGTCGACGCTGTGAAGTGGCGGGAGATTTGTGAAGTACATATGTGGAGTAATAGCGGTCAAGCTGGAATAAAAGGTGAAAGATTATGCATTTGTTTAGTAGCGATAGTTCACCTTAATTTGTTATATTGTCTAATACGTTTTAGTATGGGTTTGCTGACTCTCTTTGTTGTTTTGCATGTTGCTAATATGGTTTGCTAACTTTGTTGTGTGTCCAGTTTGCCTAGTATAGCTTTCAATAATCCGCAGTGTAAACGTAAACAGTATGAGCCTAATAAAACTCTTGTTTATGCGGGCGTTCTGTTCTGGGTGAATGCTGAATTGTCCATCTAACGTTAGGTGAATTAAAAGCTAACGTTAAAGAATACTTGCACAAGAGTTAAAATAACATGCATGTGCAACATGAGGCCTGTAAACAGTGGCTGTACACAATACAATAATGATGTCTACCCGACCATCAGTAGCAATAACTTCTAACGTTAAATAGTTTTAAGCAGAACTAGTGAGGGAGCACGTTTTGTTTTATACTTCACGTCTCTCACAAACTCAGGAAGAAACAAGCAGCTTATTTTGAAAGACCCATTTACTAACGTGTACGCCTGTTTTCCTATCCCCGCCCCTTTATGCAAATGATGTTAGTCTCGCGTTCTATTTTAATGTTATTCTTTAAGGTTGTTTTGATGTTGTTCTTTATATTTGAGACGTTTAGTCGTGTGACGTGCACTACATCTTCACTTCATAAATATTTTGTTATTGTGTTCAACACATGTTTAGTTGGAAAGATAGAAGTGCGCGTTTGTAAGTGTTTGATTTGCTCATGAAAGGCTGACGTTATTTTTACAGGGCTAGTTTAGGATGGAGTTTAAACGGCGCAATGGAGGCCCTGCGATGGGCGGGGCTTCACAGGCCAAGAAGGGGAAAATGAACACAGAGTGGGAGGATAGTCCCTCCCAGTTTGAAGAGGAACTCGCTCTATTTGATGACATGGAAATGGAGGTGGAGTCAGGGGAGGGGCAAGCAGGTCATGACGTCCTTCCAGTGGGTAAGTATGCGGTTTGTCAATTTCTTTTTAGTTAACTGGATTTATTATACACAAAAGGTTTGTCTACAAAATATTCAAAACAACATATTAACCCATGAATAGAGTTACAGTACACAACAAAAGTCAATTAAGTCAAACCCATAACTAAAAGAAAAAACTACATTCAAACCTATACATTCTTAAAAAAAAAAAACGTACATACATGATCTGCCCTCTTTTGCTCAGGTGATTTATTCTCTGCTGATCTTAATCCACGTTGGAAACGACCTCATGCGCCTCCTCTTCAACCAAACTCAGACATACTAATTTTCCAGCAGATAGACCTGGATTACTACTTGGGTGAGACATGCATTCAGTGTCACAAATGCACATATAGAAATGCATAATCTAGGTCTTTCCTTCAGCCTGCTGTTGTCTGGTGTTTAGGATCTGCGGTGGCGGGAATGCCTGGGCAGGTGCAGGGCAAAGTGCCCATAGTGCGCATGTTCGGTGTGACAGACAGTGGAAATAGCGTGTGCTGCCATGTTCACGGATTCGCCCCGTATTTCTATGTTCCCGCCCCCAACGGTGAGCTGCCGATTACAGGTATCTGCTACTCTTGAGACGCATTAAACACATCTTTCAATGTTATGTCTGTGTCTTTCTCAGGTTTTACAAATGCACACTTGGCTGAGTTTCAGAGAGAGCTGAACTCTGCTGTACTGAAGGATATGCGGTCCAATAAAGACAATATAGCAGTCACTGTGCTGGCAGTGGACATCACCAAGAAAGAAAGTAAGTCATCTTAATGTAAATGTGTGTGCGTATACAGTACCATTCAAAAGTTTGGGGTGACATTTTCTTGTCATGCGTTGTAGCTGACTGACTTTTCCCTATTTGTGCTAAGGTATGTATCACTATCATGGAAACAAACCTCTTGACTTCCTGCGCATCACCATGGCAATGCCGCGCCTGATTGCCCCGGCGAAGCGTCTTCTTGAGCAGGGCTTTAAATTTGGCAGCTTTGCCACCCAGAGCTACCAGGCCTATGAGGCCAACATTGACTTTGAGATCAGGTGTGTGTTTGAATGTTTCTGAAACTGGTGATGAATGGCGGACATTATAAATGCTCGAGCTGATAAAGCATGTGCTGTATGTGTGCGTGATGGCAGGTTCATGGTGGACAGTGATGTGGTCGGTTGCTGCTGGATTGAGCTTCCTAAAGGAAAGTACAAGCTGAGGGAGGAGAGGAGTGAAGGACAGACAGACTCAAGATATCCAGGAAAGGTAAAAACTTAAAAACAATAAATTAAAAGAAGGGTCCTATTTAGGGATGGCGAAAACTAAAAAATTTCTTGACCGAGCCTCATTAGCCGGTTGAAACCGGTTAACCGATTAGTTTAAAATATGGTACGCTATTTGAAATAACAGCCAT
>JAUMHP010000045.1:3709409-3721926 GCA_032361065.1 Enteromius trimaculatus
TCTATCGACCCAACCCTAATCGATATAGAATTTATGTGCTAAAGTAAAACGGAAAAATACTGTGTCGACATTTAAAAAATTATATCGATAATTAGCATTTCCGTCAGTTATATCGGTAAAAAATTTAAAGCTCTACACATTTTTCCACAAAAACGCCTTGGATGGAAACCTGGCTATTGAGGCGTTTTCATTAAGCATATTTTTAATTCGCAATTGCAGTTTGCGCAATTTGAAGGCTAATGGAAACGCGGCTACTGTAAATAATTTTTAATATTAATCTGTAGGCCTTTTTTCTCTCTCTCTCTCTAATTGATAACAGAAATATTCCGTTTTTCTACACAGTCTTAGCCTAACATTATGCAATTATTTTCAATATTAAATTGTGTTTGTTTGATGTGAATATTTGCTTTTTAAAAGAGTGCTGTGTTCATGGTTTCGTAAATCTCTAATGGTCAACCAAAAATTAATTTAGCAGTCCAAAGTATTATGTATAATTATCAAGCTTGCTCTTTACTGATATCTTTTATGTATGAGTGACAGTTGTGTTTCTGTGTGTTTCCTTTAATGTTTAATATTGTTTTTTTCTTGTGTGTGGATATGCTGTGGTCAAAGTATGTATAAAATTAAATGAGTGGTCAACAGTGCTCAGTAATCTAAAAAACATGTATATTTCATTAGGAATATGTCTGGAAGAAAAGTGAATATATTGATAGGCTTGTAAAAGCCAATTCTATGTATATTTATGCATAGTATTGCACAATTGATGCTTTTATAGATGCACATTATGATATTATTGATTTTATATATATATATATATATATTTATATATTTATTTCTATGTATGTGTGTATATATGTTGTGTGTGTGTGTGTGTATAAAACACTTGTTGCAATGGTTTTCTCAGCATGTTCAGAACTGACATACTAACCCTCTTTCCTTTCCTCTCTGTTTCCCAGGTGCAGAAGCAGGTCCCACTGTGTGTGTGACAGCCGCTGCAGGTTCAGCTGGAAGCTCTGGGGCAGGTGGGACATCCAGATCGGCCCCGAAGGGCCAGGGTCCTGCCGAGAAGGAGGAAGGGGGGAGTCAGAAACGAGTGCGCAGACAGTGGGAGTCTTGGAGCACAGAGGACAAAAACAGTTTCTTTGAAGGACTTTATGAGGTGATTTGTTAGCTTTAATTATAATAGATCTCACTGAAAGTTCTTGGCAGCTGTTTGGACTTTTAGTAGATTGCAGTAGGTTTTTTAGTGGTGTTTTTATTAGTTCATTATATGGGACAATAACGTCTCCAGAACTCCATTATCAAATGTTTCCATGCCTCCCTGACTTGCCAGGGACAAGACTGATATTTAAAAGTCTTCATAAATGTATTTTATTTACACGTCATCTCTAAAAGTATAATTAAGGTCTGTGATGTCTTTTATTGATTTATTTCTTAGTAAGTTCTAATTTGTCATGCACCTGAAGGGTTTTTGTACTTTATTAAATCTTTTGGATAACAGCTATAAGTAACTTTTCCTCTGTCTTTTTCTCTCCTGTCCTCATATAGCATGGGAAGGATTTTGAAGCTATTCAAAACAATATTGCTCTTAAATATAAGAAGAAGGGTAAGCCGACAAGTATGGTGAAGAACAAGGAGCAAGTGCGGCATTTCTACTACAGGACATGGCACAAGATCTCTAAACACATTGATTTCAACAATGGTGAGACTTTATACTTTATATGACATTTACAGGCTACAGTGGAGTCCTTTGTTTGATAAGAGTGTTATGTGAAAAGCCATCTTCTGTCCTGCTGCTCACCAGACCATTAGTTTTCATGATTAGTTTCTAAATATATATATATATACAAAAAACCTTATTGGCCGTTAACTTTTGAACAGTAGTGTAAATATATATATATATATATATATATTGAACAGTAGTGTAAATATATATTTACACTACTGTTCAAAAGTTAACGGCCATTAAGGTTTTTCGTTTCGTTTTAAAGAACTAAAAGTGAAAGCATTAAAAAATTTTTCCAATGAATGGCGTCCAAAAGAATATTTTTAATTTTCATTTACGCTAATGAGAATGCATTGTTTTATTGTTTACCTTAACCATTATTAAACTTAATAATTAACTTATAACTTTATAATGCCCAAGGTAGTGTACACATCGGTAACAAACATCGGGTACAAAGAATAGTTTAAATCTCTTTTAAAACTGAACAATAATTGAGCTACTTTTTAATTTTTTCACCCATATTAGTTAATGACTAACAACTGAGCCTTTTTCTTTGTATGAATTCATAACGCAAGGCTCACATTGGGTTTTGTTTCCCATCGGTTAACACATTATTTGTTTGTTCATCATTCAGCTTACCACAGCCAAGATATACCTGTCATCCAATTTAATCATGATGTGGCCGCACCGTGCACATTTTCTTGCATGTTAACGATTATATATCATATCTTATTGTCATGTAGTAGCCTACATAAATGTAATAACATATTACATAAACCTAGCTAACCTCCACTGTGTTGTTCCTTGTCAATTTCTTGTATTTTTGTTGATTCGGGCGCACTACCATTCAGATGTTTTAAATTGTATACTTGCATTCGGCAAGAATGCATTACAATGCAAGACATTTATAATGTTACAAAAGATTTCTGTTTTAAATAAATGCTGTTCTTTTGAATTGTCTATTCATCAAAGAATCCTGAAATAATGCTTTATGGTTTCCACTGAAATCAGTGGATGGATGCAAATAGCCTTCATGCTTTTAATCCTCCTTGTTCTGTTGCTTTCTTCTGTGCATCTTTCAGTGTATTCGCGTGTGCTGAAAAAGTCCTCTCAGGAGCTCTATGGCCTCATCTGTTACGCTGAACTCAGGAAGAAGGTTGGAGGCTGTAAGTACATCAGGCAGTGGGTTTGGTTGATCAGAGGGGGACGTTTTAAGTGTTTGCACATGGAGACGTTTTAAATGTAACATTCTTTGGTGTCTATCTGTTTCTTCTAGTGATGGATGATAAAAATGTTTCCAAACTAAATGAGCTTATCCAACAAGGGTAAGTTTGTGTTTGTTTCAGAGCTAAAGAGAAATGTTAATAATGCACAGTTCTGACTCTTTAGGTCCGGTCTAATGGGATCATCTGCTGTATGTCTCTGTAGGTTATGATCACATTGAGGTACATCTATAATTTTGTTTGTGCATTGTTTCAGGGCCACAACAGTGCGTTCCAAAGGCAGAAATCTGAGGATCAAAGCTCCCATGTGCCGTGCGCTAAAAAAACTCTGCGACCCAGATGGTATGTGTGAGAGAAACAGAGCGATTAATTTATAGACTCTTACGAGATTGATTTTGTTAGCAAAATTGTTAGGGAAACGAAGAGAACACTGACAAAATGGAGCACTCTGGGTATTTAGGAGGACCCGGGCGGTGGATGAGTGTGCCATGGCTGCTCTCCAGGGTGTAGGAGGAGTGGTTTTTCATGGTTTCCATGGTTTCAGGCCGTGGGACTGATTGGGAAATGGGCGGCGATGCAGATTTAGGCCACCATCAGAATCATGGAGATGGTGGTGTAGGCTTCATAGTTATTTTTTCCTCTGGTTCTCTGTCTCAGGTGTGAGTGATGAGGAGGATCAGAAGCCTGTGCGTTTACCCTTGAAGGTGGCTGTCGAACTTCAACCCAGGAGCAACCACTCCTGGGCTCGGGTTCAGAGTCTAGCCCATAATCCTCGGCTCAGGTGAGCTTCACTAATGCGCACACATGACCTCTCGCATACCTCACTGATCCACTTCCTTCACATCATACATTCACATGGCTCATTCATTATTTCATTGCTTATTGCAAAAATGTTATTTTGCAATCCTTCTGTAATCTGCAAATTGGCTAGATTTGGCTGTGGGAATATTTTAAGCAGGAATATTAGTACAAATAAGTGTATTATTTTTTTATATATATATATAATATACATGTGTATATATCATTTTTAAAGTTTTAGTTTTCATGTTTTCTTGCAAAAATAGTTTTTGTATGATTTGTTTTAGTATTTTCAGTGTTTTGTTTTAATTTAATCTCGAAGTATTAGTACACTTTTTGACTTTCATGTTGAAGAAAATAGTGATTTTATTTTTGTTTAGTTTGGGTCATGAAAAACTATTAAAAGGCATTCTCATTTCATATTACCCTTATATTGAAAGTCAGCATGAGTTGAAACTGAAAACCACTGTTAATTGAAAGTTTATGTATGTATTGATATGTATATTATTGTGAATGATTCATCCATATGTGTTTTTTTTTCTTTACCTTTTTTTACCTTACAATTTTGAATCAAAATATAACTTGATCTGTCAGTGAAATGCCAGCTTTTCTCTGTGGACATATGCCAGACTTTTTTCAATCATTTTATCTACTTAAACCCACCCTGCCTGCAAGCTTCTGCTCAATTGCATCTATTTTTTCTTCTCAAAAGTCTCAAGGATTTTGATAATATGTCACACTCTGGATGTACACCAAATCAAATTCGTCATTAGTTTTAAAAAAAACATGCAAAACCATTGCCTTAAAATGATTAAAATGTTTCTGCAACTAATTCATTTTGTTAAATTATAAACATTTTATTATATAAATATAATATTTTGTTTTTATTATTTGCAGAGTATGCAAATATTATAGATTACTAGATTTATTTTTTGTATTAAAATCATGCAATTGTTGTATATCAAGTAAGGTAAACAAGAAAGTGTAAGTTAGGGCATTTAATAGCTTTTAAAGTGTACGTCACCTTACAGAAGAAAAGATGTGTCATGTCATTGCGACGTTAAAAGTGCACCAAATTTGGCAAAGCTCATCACTGTTCTGTTATTTTAGGATGGTTGTCGAGTTGCACCGGAAGGTCTCCACACTCATTGAATTTCTGAAGCAAAAGTGGGCTGTCCAGGATCAACGAATCGTATCCTTGCATTCAAATCTCAGCCAGATCTCTCAGCATGCACAGTCAGGAGTTTATTTTCCTTCCTTTTTCCTTCCTCATCTGTTTTATGAGATACATTTGTGATAGATTGGATTGTTTTGTTTGGGAGAACTGTCAAAGATCGCTTCGCTTAAATCATTACCCAAACCTGTGTTTTATAACAGTAATTCCCCTTAACTTGTTACTTGCAGCGTAAGAGCCTGGCAGAGCGAGAAGCTCTGGACGGCCTGGCCCAGTCTAGCGAGTCAGAGGACCTTTTCCTGTTTCCGGCAGAGAACAGCACAGTTACTACTCTGCCAGGTGTGGCTCGTGTCGTGCACTCAAAAGCTTCCTGCACTGTACACTGGCAAGAGAGTGGGCGTGGCCGCACAGGTATTAGGGACTTGCCAGCAGCTCACATTTTGGGAATTCAGCCTGCAAGAGGAAAATCAGGCAAGTCTGGTCTCCTGGGAGGAGACCCAAAAAAAAGCGACGGACACTTTGTTGAGGGTCCTGATATTAGCACTTCAACTCCAGTGTTGGAGACTAGTGTAAACCCAAACCTGAGCACTACCTCTCCGGTCAGTCCAACCCTCACTCCGTCACTCCAGATTGGGCCGGAGGGAAATGCGGTGGGGACTGCAGAGCAAGAAACAGCGAGTCAGACTCAGACTGATGCTAGTGGGCGGGACAAAGAGACTGTGACTCAGGGAGACCCCGCCCCAATCGAGGGCCGGATTGAGGAGCCTGGAACGGCAGGAGGGGTCACTTCAGAAAAAGCACTGCCACAATCAGAGCCTCAAGGGCGTGGCGATGAAGTGAGCGGGACTGGGCGATCTCCACAACAAATCCAAAATGAAGGCTGGTGCACACAAGGCTCTGAGAATGTGACACTGGCAGAAGTCTACCTCATGCTTGGCAAGCCTGGGAAACTACAGCTGGAGTATGAATGGCAGCCTAAACCCCAGCCCTCAGCCCTGCCCACCACTCAAGGTGTGCTTCGGTGTCTCCTGAGACTTGTGTCATCAGAGGTCAACCCCAAACCAGTGAGTCTGTTTTCTTCTCTCTCTGAACTTACACTTGACCTCCACAATACCTCAAGGCATCTATAAAAAGGCACAAAACAAGCTCATTTAACAAGATTTTTTTTTATCTGTGTTTCTGTTTATTTATTATTTCACTTAAATGAGATGTAATTTTAAATTCTTCTGTTCCTAGGCCCCGGAGGTGTGTTCAGTGGGCACTTCACCTCTGAAATCAGGTCAAGAGGAATCGTCTGTGACTCCTCCAGGCAGAGTTCCAGCTGGGGCGACCCGCAGTCCTAGCTGGGGAAGACAGCAACATGCAGCACGCTCAAAAATACTTCTGAACAATGCAGTCATCACAGGTACACTTGTGCCTTAATTTAGGATGTAGTATCTAATTTCTGTGCCACTAATTGAAATCACAGAAATAATGATAGTTTTTCAAATATCCCCTCATTAACCTTCCATGTTTACATATGGAAGGTAGTTATGCCCCAAACTCACAACATCGGTCAGTTTTTTTTACATGTTAGGTCGTTCACTTTTTGGTCACCAAAGTTTTAGGGAAATCAATATACGCATGGTCTGTTTAAAGATGCCCGTTAAACTGGGATGAGTATTTAAATACTGAAACACTTTACCTTTAAAGCCAGTGTATTAAACACCCTCCCAGAACTCAGAGCAATTGATAACAGCTGAAAAAGCCTGAAGTTTCACCTCGTCTTAAACCAAAAATCTCATGTTGACTCAATATTGTGACAAAATTGCGGTGCTGCTACTATTTCAACTTGACCAGCTGGAACTTAAAAAGATGTGTTTTCGACAGGTGGGAGAAACCTGCCGCGGTCTCTGCTGGCCTCTGGAGGTGACAGTGAAGGATTTGCTGTCCCGACGACCCTGCCTCCTAACAGCTCTCGCCAGCTGAGGATGTTCTCTCCTAATAAAGAGGCGGAGCTAGCCTTTCGCCAGCAGCTGGACTCCATCAGTGTGAGTTGTGGCAGTGTTTATAAAAGGGAATACAACATGAGGGACATGCTTTTTTTTTTAGATTTGCTAAATTCTCACTGCCAGTGATTTCCCATAATCTGTGCGTGCATTCACACATAACTCGTAAAAGGTCCCGGAATGACACGTGACATAATCATGTGGCGCGTAATGTACGAGTCAAACACCGCATCACGTACTGTTCCACTCAGCTGACAAACGATCTCGGCTTTAGCACAGATACCGAGGAGCTCCATGGTCTCTGCTGCAGTCCAGTTTGCGCGCATTTCCGTTTATTTGTTTTTTTATGCAAACAAAATCCTCTCCGAGTTTAAAACACAGACTAGCCCCTCTGGCACTGCAGGGTTGTATTATTGAAAACACACTCAAAGAGTCACGCAAAAACTACGTCATCACTATGACACATCCGTTACGGCATTGGCCCCGGCTTTTGTTCACACAGAGCTCGTTCCGGGACTGAACGGCAACGTTACTAGGCCCCCAACCATGGGATCGTTTTCGTATTCAATCCAAGGATGGGTTTGCATTCACACTGAAGGCACTCCGGCAATTTTCCAGGGCCAATGTGCGGTGTTAAAGGGGCTTTACATTATTCTTACTTTTTGCGTCAACAGAGGTTTTTTCCTTCTTTTTTTTTCTCCTGAGGGATAAATACACACATTTCTTCATCAGCAAATATTTTTTCTTCTAACAGTGCTTTTTTTTGTCTTTAGTCAGATATATTTTCAAAGCAGCGGAAAATAGGGAGGGGGCGTCCACTGAGGAAACCTCTCGTGGTTCAGGTGAGTGTGAACCAAAGAATAAGTAGGGCTTTTTATCTTTACCTAGTTGCTTCTTTTCAAATTAAATCTGTTCTTTTGTTGCTTTTGTGCTTAGAGCTGTTGAATTATAGAAATGTATGGGTTTTTTGTTGTTGTTTTTTTTTCAGAGAACTCTGCTGCCACGAACAACTGGAGACACTTCGCCTCATGTTTGCTCCTTCTCTATTCTCTCCAATTCATCTGCTACAGGTAATAAACACTTTACACATGCAGTGGTCAAAGTACTTATACCACACTTAAATGCATGAATGCCATCACATAACACAAAATCACACCAAAAGAGATGTTATTATAGCAAAAGTTACAAACACTTCTTTAAAGCAAAACCTTTCACATACAAAAACAACTAGTCACATGTCAATATTTTGATAGCTTTGGCACCAAAAACCATTGGTTTACAAAAAACTTGAGATCAAGCAGTAAAATTGTGTCTGTTCAGGGTTACTGTATCTGTCTGTTTGATTTCAATGCAGTGACTTCTTTTGAAATATCTTATGTATTTTCTGTTTGTCAGGAACTGGCTCGTTTCGTCCAATACAAGCTCGTCTCGCCCCGTCCAACCGTCAGCTTTCCTCAAAAGCTTCGTCCGCTACAGTCAGTTCTGCTCCCGCTACACAGCTGTCCAGTAAGAACCCAATCAAAACCAAATTATGAAAGATGTACATATCCACTGGACATTTGAAACCAACTGCTACATGCTCATAAATGTCTCTTGAATTTGTTTCAGGTGCAATTGACCTGGCTGCAAAATCTGCAGGGATTATCCCTGGCAGCCCCTGTCGGGAAGCGGAGACCCCTAATATGGATAAGGCCATTGTGGAGTCTGAGGAGGCCATGGACTCGGCATCTGCTGCATCTGAGCTAGAGCCAGATCTACTTGATCAGGAGCCGTCTGAGGTAAGAACTAATACCCTTCCTAGATCCACTTTCACTTTTGGGTGTGCATTCAATCATATCTTGGTCCGTTCTCATTTTACTCTCTTTATCTGCAGGAATCATTGCAGAACGGTGGCTCTCCACCATCTCCAGGGGGCGGGGACTCCCTCTTGGCTCCTCCCAGTGTTGCTTCCTTATTGGATATCTCTCTACCGGGCCCCCCAGAGGAGTCTCTTCCTTCTGGAGAGCCGCAAACTCAAATCAGCGACTCCATTATTGAGCTCGCCATCAACTCGCACTATGGTATGACTTGTGAGTCTTAGTGGGATCTATTATGTTTTCATTGTATCTACTCGCTCACTTTTTGCTCTCTTTCTCAGGTGATGGGTCATTGCTCTCACCTCCTAAACTTAACGGGAGTGATAGATCCAAGCTCCTTCCCTCTTCATGTGACAGCTGGATGCCGTCCCCCACACATGACCCTCAGTGGTACCCCAGTGACTCTACTGATTCAAGTCTTGGCTGCCTGCTCTGTAAGTATCAGACGCATCTCGATTCCCTGTTAGCAACGAATGATTACTCTGGATATTGTGCATATCAGTAACACAGCAGGAAACTAAATGATAGTGTTAAAATGGTGAGTTTGAAACTGATTTAGCTTGCTTTAAATTTATTTATATATACACTAACATTCCATGATTCTGTCAGTAAGTTGTTTGGAAAAGAAATTAATATAGTTTTTTTATTTCAGTTTGTTTAAAAAAAAAGCTCTGCTAAGTTATGGCTGCTGATATTTCAGCTTTGCTATCACAGGATTATGTCATATAATTAGCACCGAAGATGTATTTTAATTTAGTCATTTACCAGACGCTTTTATCCAATGCTACTTACAAATGGGGACAATAGAAGCAACCAATATCAGCAAAAGAGCAATAATATGTAAGTGATATGACAAGTCTCACTTACGCTGAGTTCACACCGCATGATTTTTAAAGTCATCTGATCACAGTTGTTTATAAACTGCACGATTATCTGGGCTAGCATTGAATCACTGCTGTGTTCACATTGCTAGATGGATCGGTGACAGGAGGTTACACACTGCATGACTTTAAATTAAATTGTCTGCTCCACAAACTACAGCCAAACGCACGAGAAGTGATCAGGAAATAATTACAAGTCCTCCCCCGAACACACAATTATTTACAAAGATGACTTCCTTCTCAACAGCAAAACTACTGCAGATGCACAGATCTTAAGCGCTTCAAAGTGAAACCAGCGTTTCGTGCATGTTATTTATTATAGCATACGAAAAGCCCTTAAAGTGATGAGAGAGAAAGAGGCAATAAATATTTAGTCTTTCATAGAAGAACATTACTTACAGAAAAAAACCTTTCCCCTTAGTTTAATTATATTTCTTCATGTAGCCTACCTGTTCTGTATATTCTAATGCAAAAATAATGGCTAATTGCTTTATAAAAAATAAAAAAAAATACACAAAATGTATTTAGCATACTAAATGTTACACGGGTGTCAGCAACGCATCTGTGATGCCCTTAGATTGTGTCTTTGGTAATTTACACTTAGTAATTGTCACTCTCATTGATCGAGCACCAGTTTGCCTCTGATTTTGGGCAATTTCGCAAAATTTGTCGGGCAGTGAAAATCAGAGCAATGTGAACTTGGCATTAGTCTAAAGCAGTACATCTAGAGTTTTAATAGTAAACAAAAAATAGATCGAATAGAAAAGAGTATAGAATGCTGGTGGCAGAGATTCCATTACAAAAACAAAATATATGGAAAAGAATGCAAGTATTTTTAAAAGGAATAAATGTAGATCAAATATAATAGAAAATGCTAGAATTAGTTTACTAAGTAGTATACTAAGGACAAAGGCTACGGACTCTGCTGCTCAAAATATTACTGTTTTACATAATTTCTGATTTAAATAAATTCAGCCTTGGTGAGCAAAACAAACTTTTTTTCAAAAACAAGAAAAATCAGACTTCTTCAGAAGGAACTTACTTGATGTGTTTGCTTTACAAAACAGATGAATCACATTGAATTAAGTTTTCCTACGACAACCCTAGTTTAATTTCATTATTTTATATGTGTAGGTATTTATTCAGTATTGATACTGAGGTACATGAGACTGGCTTTATAAACAAGTCACGATGTCCGCAATTACCTGTCCGTGTTTGTACTGCAAACCTCCATCAGTCTCAGCACTATTGATAAACGCATCCTTGTTTTCCTTATTTGCAGCAAGTCTGGCATCTCCTGATAAGACAAGAAGGACAGCCCTGCCCCCTTCGAGTAACACAGCCTTACTTGGACCCAGTTTACTGGACAGCAACTCCCACGATTGTTTTCAGTCCCGCGGCCTGCCGGATGTAGCCGAGGTGAGAGGAAACGCAGTCCCCAGCTGCTGTCTGGTAGACTAATGTCACTTGATATGGCACATTATCAACAGGTGCTCCTGTATTTGTTTGTTCTCATTCTCACATTGAACATTGAACATGGGCTGTATGCAAAATTAAATCAGGCATCTATTCCCAGCTTTGAGAGTGTTACACATTTATTGCAGTTGTCATTTGGCTGTTTTCTCGTTACAGGTGGATACCCAGCTGGCCTGTATGATGAGCGAGAGCAGTGTCGACTACATCGCCCGCTTCAATGACCTCGCACAGGAGCTCTCTGTCACTGAACCGACCCTCCCACCTCCTCCAGAGGACTGATGCTGGGGGCGGGGCCTGATACTGTTGAATGTTAACCGGAGTGCAGTGCAGCTGTAGGAAGTGCAATAAACTGGCAGGGTCCACAACAGCCTTTGGGCTCTAATGTGTGTGTGTGTGTGTGTGAGAGAGCATTTGTGTGTGTTGATCATTCTGTTGCTGATGTCTTATGAATAACACCCAGGACACTTAAAAAAACAAAACAAAAAAAACTCCAGTTTACAGCACAACCTCATGTACAGAGAAAACAAGACCTGCCATATCTGAACAAATCCCGTCTTCTCATCTGTGTATCTGTCTCCGTTGTCTTTGTCTCACTTTTGTGTGCATGCATGTGCATGCATCTGTAAGTGGAGCTGCGGATTGTCTTTGTGATGTCTTTATACTGTATACGCCGCGTTTCTGCGACACCCTCTAAAGCCATAGGAGTGCATCTGTGCACACCCTCCGTTCATGAGACCTCAGATCCTGATTGGTTTTATTTTCGTCTGAATGTTGTAAGTTGGTGAAACCACACTACTGAAAGGGATAAGGGCTTCTTTTTGTGAGATTATTACGAGGACTAAATATATAAAACACACTAAACAAAATGACTGATAACACAAATGCAGTGCAGCTGCATCAAAAACAAACATATTACACTATTTTTTTCCCCAAAACACTAGGATTTTGTTTCCTGAAGCCAATAATTTGTAGATTCTAAAACTGAGTTTTCTTTTTTGAGACTTTGTGTGTGTGTGTGTGTGTACATTTATGTGAGTGTTTGCACAGATGTAAATAGACAATAACAGACCCCAGTATTTACTGCTTTTGTAACATATTGTAAATTATTGTCATTTGGATTTATTTATTGATAACTCACTGAGACAGTGTTTTTTTTTTTAAACATGCCAGATGCAGGCATTTAGGAGCTCCTCTCCTCTGTTTTAAAGAGTTCGTGTTGTTAAAAGGGTTTTTTTAATCCCAATGTGTATAAAATAGAGCTACAACAAACCCTTTTGTGTCTGTCAGTGTTATTTTGGTATCATTAAGATACTTTTATAGTTTTTATCAATATTTATAATGTAAAATATATGTATATATTTATTAACGTTTTGGATTTTTTTGGTAATTTTTAAA
>JAUMHP010000045.1:3722026-3749394 GCA_032361065.1 Enteromius trimaculatus
CCATGAAAGACACATGACAGGTGCTGCGGTGAGGAGTTAAAACATACACAGGGTTGAGTAAATGGCTTTATATCCATGCTGGTGATGTTCAAAGATCTCAAATTCATAGTCTCACATCCAAATATCACAGACTTTCCATATGAAAAAAAAAAGAACAAATTTTTTTTCAAATAACAGGTTAAATACTACAGCACATCCTGCCAACAAAGGATGGGTTCAAGTTTATTATAAAGAACAGTACAATTCACACAGTATTTCAACAGCAAATACTAAGCATTTGGAAGTTATTTCTCGTTAGTAAAATTACCATTTTAGTGAATCACTTTAGCATTTCTCACATAAATAATAACCTATAGCACCTCTCAGATTTGCATCTTTAAAACTACAAAAATTACAATACACATAATTTGAAAGTATGTGTGAATGACAGCATAATACAGAAATTGGTCCTAAGCATGATAATAAAAAATAATCACAATAATGCCTTTAGGGATAGACACCACTGGCCAGTCTTAGTGTTAATGCAATCAGATAAAAAAAAAGTCTCAATCATACACACACATACAGACGAACACACACACACACATTTATTTTCATATGGATGTGTGTGTATTTAAATCAGGGGTCTCAAACTCTGGAGCCCTGTAGAGTTTAGTTCCAACCCTGTTCCAACACACATACTATAGTTTTCAATTAAGCTAGAAGGACTTTATCGTTGGAAGTTTATAGTGGCATTATTTGAGCTATATAAACAATGCACCTTAGTAAAAAAAAACATTAACAGCCTGGCAGTTTCTAGACAAAACTAAGTTGATGCATATTTGGCAAAACCAAAAGAGTTTGGAATGTACTCTATAAACTTTGACAAATTAAAAGGGCCTCATTTAGGTGTATATGTATATTTAGGGCCTCTCTAATATCTTCCTCAGAGTGTTGACAACATCCTCTCCGCTGTTCCAGGGCACCACACTGGCCTTGAACTCTCCAGGTTTGGATCCTTCCATCTCTTGGATCAGTTTGTGCATTGGAAAGTCCCGGCGTGGGAATGCTATATCGCCTGGTGACAGTGTGAGTGACGGGCAAAAGTCATTGGCCCCATCGCCCACGTACAAAACCTTTTGGTACGGCCTTCCTCCCCTCTCTCGTACGCGCTGGGCCACATACTGCCTCACTACCACCGCTTTGCACATGTTCGCCGGGCATCTCAAACACTCGTGGGAGTGGAAGGGGCGAAGCAGCAGCTGCCCTTTATCATCAAAATGAGCTGGATTGGTGAAAATGCGCAAAAACAGCGGGTGGAAGCCCAGGTGCTGCAACCACGTCTCGATGAAGACTGTGTTGGCGTCTGACACACAAATGACTTCAAAGTCCCTTGAAGGCTGGGAGAGCAGGAAATGCATCAAAGTGGGGATGCCTGGACAGGGAGGGAGTTTCTCCACTGTGCCTCGAATAGCCGCCGGGGTGACGCCCTGTTCATTGAGGTAGGCCAACACACGCTGCATGTACTCATTGTAGCGGCCGGCACGGTACGTGTCCTTCAACCAGCCAGGCAGGACTCCACCAGGCGCCACAGTAACCATAGAGTCATCGCTGCACTCGTCCACCAGGGTCTCGTCGAAGTCAAAGAATATAAGGAAACGCCTGTCGTTGAGGGGCGGAGCCTGAGCTCTGCTTCGGTGCTGGTGGGGCTCTTCCACCCCAGGAGGAGGATGGGGTGGAGAAACACAGCAGTTAAAGACAGAGTCCCGCATCATGGATGAGAGGGAAGAACAGCACTGATGTCTTTTACGTGACTCGTGAGTCTTTTTGCTCCTCCACTGCAAATAAAAAGCAATCCAGTTATGCATGAACTTCAAGCAGACAAAAGAAAAAAAAAAAAAAGAAGGGGGAAAACAAGGACAATTATAGGACAAAGATAAACGAGCAGAATGTGGCAACAGAAGGAAAAACAAGACAAAGAAAATAAAACTTCAGCACTAATATTGAATAAAAATTAATTCATTGCATAGTCCAATGCATGCTCCATAAAAAATGCAGAAACAAGTTCAAACATTTATGTTAAATATTGACAAATCTGGCATTCCCATGGATGAATACATTAATTGAGATTATATTTAAACTGAGTTTCTGTGTATGACTTTTTTTTAATTGAATATATTTTAATTTATAGAAAATATTGATTTATTGTCTAAGTATCTACTGAGTTTTTATTTACATTTTTGTTAGGTGACTATAGATCAGTATTAGAGATCATCTCTGATTCATTCATTTGGAAATGTTATTTTAAAAACCGATATCAGGCTGCAGGACGTATCGTGCCTCATGTCAACCAATATCAGGTCGATTCACAGAAGTAGTTTTGAACTTGTTTATCTAAACTTATGATGATGCAACTCACATCTTTTCACCTTAAGCTCGCCGCTGCGCAGTGTCAACCTAGAAGAATACAGAGAAATATCACTTTACACATAAAAACTATAGCCTACTCACAAATGTTTCCATTAATCGAGCACAGTCTCGTTAACAGTCAACTTGCTGTTTAACGATATAGCAGACATGCAACAGACGTTAGATGACATAATTTTCCCTCTCGCTCTAATGGCTTGTAAATAAAAGCAGTTACGCAGCGTATCTCTATGACCTTGGTTTCACTTTACATACATTACAGAAAAGCTGATGCAACAGAAGCACCTGGTTTCGAAACTCGGCTCAAAGTTAAGCAAAATAATTAAATTGCAAATTAATTTCAAATATGTGTAATAAAGGTTATCCAGTGCATAAGGTAATTATTCCACAAAACAGAGAGCATATAAACAGACCAAAAACAAAACAAAACTGCGGAATATGGAATAATTGTAAAGTAAAACAGCAGAATACCTTGAGCAGGACGTCCAGTTTAGATGTGCATCACTACCGACCGCTCTCAAGAGTGCTGGAGATTTATTGTCCGACCCAGTCTTATGGAGCCACAATGACGCGCATGGAATGGGCCTCGCCCCTTATCCATCATCGCATCCAGAGTACAAATCACCTGCAGCCAGAGCACTTCTAGATAAAATACACGAGAGACGCTGCCGATTAAATAAAATCAGGACTGAAATGTCGCAATGTAGCCTATTTATTTGTATTTTTGTGTATTATTTTGTACATATGAAGTTTGCTGCATACGTATATTTACGTCACGCGCGTTAAGTCAAGTCACTTTTATTTATATAGTGCTTTTAACAATACAGATTGTAGCAAAGCACTGAACATTATCAAAAAGAACAACAGAGTGATGGTAATGTATAATGACGAGAATTAAACTTTATTTATCAAATGCAGAGACGGTCTCTGTAGTCAATACAAATGTAGGCTATACATGGGCTATCTGTTATTATTCATGAACTTGAAGACTTGTAAAGGGTTTATAATTTAACCCTAGGTGAGTACAGGATGTACGCAGGGTCTATACAGTTTAGTCTCGTAAGAACATAGCACTTCATAGCTCCTTCTGTAGAGAAATGCTAATGACAGCCTGCTAAAAAAAAGACTATTTTTGGGAGGAGTGGAAAAGAGAACTAGTTTGTCATTATAACCATCTCTAAGCAGGAAAGTCGTGATAGCCTACTTTTTTCAACGGCGACTGAAAATGCAGTTGCAGCTGTAATTCTACACAGATAGCAATATCAAATCTGTGACAATGTCAAGAAAAACACTTGATGCAAATGTGCTTTTGTTTCATTTGCATGTTCAGGACACTCTGATCACGTGCTTCACCGATGAATACTTCTGCATTTAACACATACACACAGTCAGGTATTCATGCTTTAAGGCTCAATGGTTTTTATACTGTACAAAATATCTCTTACCTAACCCTAAATTACTCTACATCTCAGGCAAAACACTGTCTGCTACTTTAGATTAAAAAATAAGCTGTTTTCTATATATATTGTCCCCACAGGAACAAGGACATGTCTATTGACATTTTTGTGGACACGCACAAGTGTATTTTTTTAGAAATTAAAAGCTAACATTTTCATTTAATAAAAAGTTTATTTGTTTCATATTTAAAAGTGCTTGCCTGACTTTTCCCCCCCAACTCAATGCAAGACTTAAACCAAAGGCACTTGCATATAACTATCTAATCTTAACTAAACAAGGTCAAAAGGTATAAAGAGATTGAGGTCATGCTCACAAAACAGGCCCTTTCTATTCATTAAAAAATGCCCCACTTCCAATACTGCTGTTAGTCTCCCCCCAAAACAATTACGATGCACATACATACACAAATTCAGACAAGTGAGTTGTGCTTGTGGCTAATTCAATTTTACTTCTTTAAAGTTAGCAGAAAGTGTTAAATGAACAATATAAAAAAGGGCTGACATTAATGCAAGTCCATCACGGTGTCTCAAAAACAGGAAAACAATACAAAACAGAACTCAACGAAGGTCAGATGTTTCTGTACCAAACACAACGCTAAAAATAAAACACTGCTGAAGTCGAGAGGGTAGGGAAGTCGAAGCAGTCTAGCTGAGAAGAGATTTGAGTACAAACACCTCACAAGAATAAACATTATTATGGTCTGCTTATTTTTCTTATCCTAGCAAGGTTTGATTAGAAAGTGCATTCCTTCAACTGATGGGGAATGGAGAGAATTGGACCACAAGTATCCCATAGAGTAAAAAAAAAAAAAAAATGCATATGATTTACAGCCACCTGAACCAAGAGTACTTCTTAGGTGAAGGGGGGTGGGGGGGGCATGAAGGCAAATCACAATCTCCTTCAGGATGAACTACAGTAATCTGATGTATAACAAAAAAACAAAAAAAAACCTTGCGATTCTCCCCATTTTCCAACAGCCAGCCATCTTTCACATGTCAGACACATGATAAACAATTCTTTGTCAGTTGCGCAAACCTCTTACTTGGCAGTAAAGTGCAGAGGACAGATGCCTTTGTCTAATGAGAGAGAACAAAAATAATTCACAATCAATCAATCAATCAGCCGAGTCTGATTAACTCAAGACTTTCAATCACTTTATCTGTGCTGCTTCTAACGTCACTATTTAACATACAAGCAACGATTGTAACACTCACTCACACACTAATCATCTGCATGAAGAAGAATCATGTACCAGGGAAAGACAGAGAGCTTCTGATACCAGCACCACAGGCATAAGATCAGTCAAAGACACAAGCACACTCTCCACTCCTACATTCGGTTGAATACATGATTAGAAATAAACCCTTTCCACATCATCGTCTCTTCCCATCACACAGACTCTCACAAGCACGTATCTCAATTCAACATAGAAATCCGATTTCCTTTTTAAAAAGTCTTACAGGGCATCTACTTTATACACATAAAAATATTGGTAAGTGAGTTAGGTTGTATAGAACATACAGTAAAACTAATAAATGATCTTGTCTCTCTTTTAATTGCAGTCGTTCTATGACACATTACAGCATTGGTCTTCCTTAACAGTCTTAACCTCCGACTGAACACGCCGGAGAGCTACAGGCATTACCCAGTAGGCATATTTTTATTTTATTTAAGAAAAAAAAACAAAGAAAGAGAATATCCGAATAAAATCACTGACGACCACAATCAGGCAACAGAAACGTTTCAGTCATTTAGACTACGCTGAGTGTACTGCTTAAGTGCTGTATAGTACTATGTTATGTATATGATTTGTTATGTAGAACAGGAGTATTTTCCATTGTCTGGAAGACCTGTGTTTCTAAAGAGGTTACACTGCGTTTTTTGAAATCTAGACCTTTAACCTGTGAACCTGTTAAACCCGTAGAACCTTTTGCAACAGCAGCGGAGTTGATAAAAGAGTTAGCGAGAGAACCATGTTTGTGCCGCTGAGATCCCAGCGGCTCATCATTTTGATCGTTGTGTGGAGTTTGAAGCGTGAGGTGAATCTCAGTAAGTCTTAAGGAAGTTTACGCTTGTGTTCTTGAGATCAGTTCACAGAGATCAGTCCTGTTTGGTCACGAGTGCTAGTGGCAAGTTGGTTTGTAGTATAAGTTCTGTATCTCTCACACACACACACACACACACACACACACACACGTGCGCGTGCGCACTTATACATACATACACACATACACAAACATTTAATTGCATTTCACTGAGTTCCAGCTTTCCTGTGAGAATTTGATGCATGTGGTCCGTCCGTGCGCTGTTCTCCAGCGAGCACCTGATTTCACATTAGTGAGTTTGTGTTTGAGAGACTGTTTTAGTGGTGCTGCGGAGTGGTGCCCTGTCGCAGGTACGCCTCCTCGTGTGCACAGTGGTTTATTGGCTCGCTCTTAAACAGGGCAGGGGGAGGAGGCAGGACAGAAGGCTGCACTGAGATCTGCTGAGGGGCGTGGCTCGTCATGGGGGCGTGTCCTGTGTGATGGACAGGAGTGTGAGTGTGTGCTGGGTGATGCTGCGCGGGCGCCGTCTGCATGTGCAAATGAGTGAAGCTGTGGGTGGAGGCCAGCCGCTGCTGTAGGGGCCCCGCAGCTGCGGGACTGATCATTACGGGGCCCACGGGCGTCGACTGAGTGGGCTGGGATGGGCTAGGGATGTGGCTTGAAGAAGGTGTGTGGCCGGCTAGGTGAATGGGAAGCGGCATGCTGGCAGGCTGAAGGGTGACCGGGCTGGTGACCCGGAAACACTTCTCTCGGTGCGCCTTGAGCATGTTGGAGAAGCGGAAACGCTGGCCGCAGATTTCGCAGGGGTACGGCTTCTCCCCCGTGTGAGTGCGGCGGTGCCGCTTCATGTTGGGCCGACTGGTAAAACTCTTCCCACAGATCTCACAGATGAATGGCTTCTCACCTGAAGAGAAAGAGGCGGGAGAGACACGTGAGATTGTGTTTTCGTCACTGGAAATAAAGCTACACGGGCAGCAGGATTTAAACATGTGGTGTCTGATTATTACAGAGAACGTCTGGGAGTGTTTAACCACAAGAGTTTAAATGCGTCCGCTACAAGGTTAGACTTGAAGAGCCAGCTGGAGGATACAGGAAAACATCAGAAAGACTCTAAAATGTAACATGTAGAACAACTAATACGCTGCAATAATAAAAAAATCTTTAATAAACAAGGGCAGAAATTCACCCAAATTTAGTTTTTTTTTTAATTAACTCAGCCCATGTCATTCCAAACCTGTATATGTTTCTGAAGTTTCTGAACACAAAAGAAGATATTTTCATAAATTTTCAAGAACTAAAATTTGCTGGTCCCCACTGACTTACATAGCAGGGAAATAAATAAATAAATAAATAAATGGAAAAATTATTTTTTATGTTCAACATAAGAAAGAAACACTAACAAGTCTGGAACGACATAGAGACAATGATTGGCAGTTTTGATGGGGGAAAAAAACAAAAAAAATTTATGGTGAACAATGCCTTTTTAAAAAAACTCAATCTTTTTGAACAGAATTCTCCTACTCTTGTAGTATGAACCCTTTTTTAGCACTCAACATACATCTAAAAGTATTATATATTTGCTTTTAATTGATATGTTTTGGGCATACAAAAAAAATTACCATAACCATATTTTAATTTAGTAAAGCTAAATGGTGCATGATGATTAAATAATTAAATAATGCTACAATATATTTCCAACATGTTTGTGTTGGTCTGGTAAAACTTTAAAAAGTTTCAAATATTAGTATTTTTCCTCACACACATATTTCACTTCAGAAGACACTGATTCATCAACCGGGGTCATATGGATTGCCATTATGTTCATTTTGTGTAATTTACCTTTAAAACCTTCTCATATACTAGCTTTATATGGACTCATAGAGAAGCTTCTGTTTCTAAAATTCTCAGGTTGTGTTCCACATGATAAAGGAAAATTTCACCTTTAAAATTGTGATTGTTGCAACTTCCATTTGAATTGTTATTTTCTTATCTAAAGCAACGGCATTTAGCTATATTAAAGTGTGTCCAAATGATTTTGGGGCCACTGTTAATTACTTTTACTAAAATCAGGATTATTGTAACTCCAAGGCTCTGCTGTTAGGCTCTCCATATACAATCTCTTCATTCACCAAGGGTCTCAACTCACCTGTGTGCGTCTTCATGTGCTCGTCGAAATACTGTTTCATGTTGAAGTCTTTTCCACACCACTGGCACATAAACTGCTTGTGTCCTATATGGATGCTCATATGAGACCGCAGCTGGTATTTGTACTGGAACCTCTCATCGCAGTTCTGCACACACACACACACACACACACACACAGAAATAGACAGCGTGTGGGTGGATGCTGTTTCAGCCTCACTTCAAATCAGGGCCAGAACGAAGCAATCCCAACTTTGTAATACAACCATAATAACCTGTCATTACGGTTCATAAGCCTGTCATTGCCATACTATTTATAGGAATCAGGCCAAGCCCACTCATTCAAACTCTCACACTGCACCCTTAAGTGAAACCAATGAGCCCCACCCTGACCACCCTCACAGAGCATTAACCCCTGATGCACTTCTAAGGAAAAGATGCCCCAAAGAACAGATGAGGTAAAAAAAAAAAAAAGAGAATATTAGAGAAGCAAAATGAAACTACAGAGAGCGATCGGACTCTGCCAATGGTCTTAATATTGATTATATGACAAATTTTCACTGACAAGCTGTTCATCCAACCACACTAGAGCGGTTTTTCATTTTAATATTTTCAAAAACTAAATTACATATGAATTCTAATAACACTTACAGTTAGAACGGAAAAGAACAGTGAACACAAGATTTCTAAACCAACAGTCCACAAGAGGGCACCAGAAATAAAAACCAAACAATGGATCAAAAGATTTTTTTTTTAACTAAAGCACATAGAATTAGTGAAAACAGTTTAACTCAGTTAAGACAGTTTCTGTATTTAAAAAAATATTTATTTCGTAACAAAAACCAATTCTCTCCATTGATGACCTTAGTTGTGTATTTGTGACCCTGGACAACATAACCAGGCATAAGTGTTAATTTCCCGAAATTGAGATTTATACATGATCTGAAAGCTGAATAAATAAGCTTCCCACTGATGTATGATTTGGCTAGGATAGGGCAATATATGATAGGCTGATGGATAGGGCAATATTTGACCGAGATACAACTATATGAAAATCTGGAATCTGGAAAGTTGTCCAAATGAAGATCTTATCAAGGCATATTACTAATCAAAAATGAAGTTTTAATAAATCCCTAAATCCCTTCATGGAACATGATCTTTACGTACTATCCTAAGGATTTTGGGCAAAAAAAGAAAAATTAATAATTTTGACCCATACAATGTATTTTTAGCTATTGCTACAAATATAGCTCAGCGACTTAAGACTGGTTTTGTGGTCCAGGGTCACATTTAAATCACCGAAACTACTACTGAAATGAATGGAAATGTTAACAGTGTCAAAAATCCAGAGAAATCGGTACTAAAACAGTCATTCAAGCTGAAATAACGGATATTTCCAATGCTAAAAGGAAAAAGTTGGCTTAAAAATAAATAAATTTTTTGTTGTATATTTACACACAAGCACACAGAGGTCTGGTTATTGACTGACAAACACCACTTTCAGAATAGCTCTAGTCAAACGGCAACACTACAGACGTGAATGAGCCAAAATATGTCTGTAAACAAATGTTACAAACAAAACGCTATTAACGGGAATAAACAAATTTTTTATTCACTCCCTTATTCAAATATACAGAAATACAGTGTTGTTTATGCTTGTCAACATCCTGCCGTGGATGTGGCATTTTACAGCCAAAAACTAATTAAAACCGTAAATACGGACTGACTGCAGAATAAAATGATCATTTTAATATTGTTTGCTTAATAGTCTTTGACTTTTGGAATGTATTTCACATTAATAAACAGTCACTGATGCTTTAAACTACAGAAAATAGTCCGAGGCACAAATACATGGGGGTCAATTTGGGGAAACCATGGTGCCAAAGGCGTAACAAATTCAACAGCTTAGACAAGTGCCAATTTTAAGGGAAAGGAGAACTTTCCAGAGGAGGAAAATGGGGTTTTTGTGGAGCAGTGGTTAGTAACTGGTTTTAGTTCAGGACCCAGACTTTACACTGGGCATCAAACCTTGTAACCAGCATTATAGCTTCCTTTAATTTGTGTAATCAGTTTTTTTTGTTGTTGTTGATAATTTAGTGATTTATGGTTTCTAGGATAAGCATGTCACTTGCCATCTGATCTGTATGTCTATTATCATTGACATCATACCTCACAACGGAAGGGCTTCTCTCCCGAATGCTGCAGTGAATGTACTTTCAGTGACATGCTGCGCTTAAAAGACTTTCCACAGGTTTCACAGGTAAACGGCATGTCCTTTGTGTGAGCTAGAGACAAACAGAACACCTGTTGTATTAGGCATACATAGGTTTCATAGGCATTTTGTGGCTGTATAGGCCTTTAAAAAGATATCTTGATACTGAAGGTTTAAAGGTTTCACTCGTGCAGTGCTGAAGTGTGTCTGTGCACATTAACTGTACGTACCGACCATGTGCTTACGGACATGAGCCATGGTGTAGAATTTCTTCTCACATATCTCACAGGCAAATTTCTTCTCGGCAAAGCCATGGACAATCTTAATATGCTCGTGGAGGGACCACAGCTTCTTAAAGGACTTACTACAGGACACACACTGGGGCACAAAAACATACTGTTATACAGGACAAGAACAACATTTAGTGGTATATCTACTCTCAGACCCCTAGAAACATGAATGAAGTCTCCCTCTGCTGGTCAGGACTGATTCTTCATATTTCAAACGAGATTTAAGATGTATGCTTCAGTTATCAATTTTTTTTTGAGTTGGTTGATATCGGACATTTAATTGCACATTAGTTTTTCTTAAAATGTATATGCATCCTTCATGATTTACTGTAATGACTAAATTATTTATATTATATTTATTTTATTTTTTTATCTAAATTATTTCCTTTTTTTATCCAAAGCAACTAACAAAAGGAACCATCTACTGCTTTGTTGGCACTTAATCTTACATAAATTACAAAATATTGATCAGCCATAAAACGAAAACAAGATTTTTAATATCAGTGCATCCCTGATTAGAATAATTCACTACCATTTAAATATTTGGAATTAGTAAGATTTTTTATTTAATTTCTTATGCTCACTATGGCTACATTTATTTGATAAAAAATCCTATTTAAAAAAAAAAAAACGAATACAGTGAATACCGCCCCCACAGAAGATCAATGCCTGCTTCGACATCGCTGCCCGTTTAGCCCCACCCACTGATTAGGACTAGTGTCTATTAACAATACTTGCACATGGCTTTTCAATACAAGTTTGGGAAGATGCTCTCACCTGGATGTTCTTCTCGCAGTCTGTCTGCTGGTGAAGAGCCAGTTCACTCTCCAGCACAAACTTCTTCCCGCATTTATCGCAGATCTGCATGCGTCTGTGCGTCACATTCATGTGCTTCTCCAGGTACCAGCGGGTGTTGAACACACGTGGACATTTTTCACACGCTAGCGTCTCTTTCTCCTCACTCTCTCCCTTGGCCCCTCCCCCTCCGGCGACTGTCGCTCCTGAGGTGGAGGAGGAAGAGCTCTTGGGCTCCTTGGCAGGTCTACGCTTTTGGGGTGGGCCTTCTGCATTCTTCCTCCGGCCCCTGGTAGTAACGCCCGCAGTGGGAGTGGTAAGGCTCCCGGTTGCTGAAGCGGCTACTCGGCGACTCTTTCGTCGTGGCGGAGCTGTGGCTCGACCCCTGTGCGTCCGTTGCGCTCTTGTTCGCCGACTATCGTTTTCCTCTTCCTCATCATCTTGATCCTCCTCATCCAGATCCTCCTCAGCGCTGTAGTCCTCTTCAATGCTGTCATCCTCCTCCTCCTCCTCCTCGTCTTCTTCGTCATCCTCCTCGTCTTCTTCTTCGTCCTCCTCACTATTGCTCTTGCCGTCTCCAGCAGTGTTTGCATTTGCCGCATCGTCTCCTTTGGACACGTGCAGGGTCTGGTTATTGAGGTTGACCTCTACAATGATCTGTCCTCGTTTGAATTCATCCTCCACCCCGGCGTCCTCTTCGGCTTCAGAATCTTCAGACGTCCCACAGTTACCGCTTTTCGTCACAGCTGCTCCGGACCCTTCACGGTAAAAC
Organism: Enteromius trimaculatus; assembly: GCA_032361065.1. NCBI lineage: Eukaryota > Metazoa > Chordata > Actinopteri > Cypriniformes > Cyprinidae > Enteromius > Enteromius trimaculatus. Next base: position 3,734,147 of record JAUMHP010000045.1, read on the forward strand.
GGCTGAGTCGGGGCAGGATGGGGATTTAGGTCTGAGGGCACCTGCGACTCTGGCCTTGTAGACATCGTGTTGTCAATGACCACAGAGTACGGTTTGGCCGCGTTTTCTCGCTTGTACAGCTTTGCTGACAGCTCGGCATCAGGAGCAGAGGTGTTGTGGAAGTACGTTTGCGAGGGTTGAGTCTTTTGCCCCTCCTCCTGAGACATTGTCTCCGGGCCGGATACCTCCTCCTTCAGTGTCTGGCAGGACTTCATCAGCAGAATAACCACTTTCCTGTTAAAAGGTAAGGCAGGAGCCAAGGTACCCCTCCTCTCGAATGAATGAGAGGAGGGCAAGAGAGCGTAAATAAGGAGAGATGAGGAGAGACGCCTTAGCCTAACCCAAATCGAGCCTCCATTACTTTCACTAGGGAATGAAAGGGAAAGAAAAGGGTAGGAGAAAAGGAAGACAAATGTTTTAGAGCTGCATTATTAATTGAACTAAAACCGAAGTTGCAATATGGGTTCAGTCTGATTATCAAATTACAAAAGGTCTGTCATTAATTATCATCATTTTCTCAAAAGGAAATGTTAGTACACCAAAAAGAAAGAAAGAAAGAAAAAATCTGTCATTAATTACTTGTTTACAGGGGAGTCATATGACCCCTTTATTCACAATTTCTTCTTTTGTATCAGTCTCGGACACGTTCACAACTAGCACAATGTGTGTGCACTTCTCTGCTTGTAAACAAGGCACATCCAGAAGATAAAAATTAAATAAAGTTGTTATTTTTATTTTCTGTGTGCATAAAAAGTGATCTCGTAGCTTCGTAAAAAAATTAGGGCTGACCCACTGATGTCACACGGACTATCAGATGCATTGCTGTCTATGGAGTCAGAAAGCTCCCACAAAGGTCTTATGGGTTTCCATTTTCAGATGAACAATTCCTTTAAATACTAAAAATACTTCATATTTTTAAAAACAGGACTAATTTGTTTTGTTCAATTTTCCAATTTAACACAAAATAACCCTCACAAAAGAAAAAAATTATTATTGCTATTAGCATTTTTTAATGGTCACATATTATAAATTTATTTGTCTGCAAATTAAACAGCCTTAAAAACAAACACGGCAAGCCTTTCTCCAACTCTTAAAACGTTTTACCGCAAAGAACTCACATCCAACTGAAACTTGTCTCAGCCTTAGATCCAAACTTCAGTCTCTCAACAGCATCTCGGTTTCACGTGGAAAGGCAATAGCGGCACCTCATCTGCAAATCTCTGCCGATTCAGACACAAAAGCCGGTGATGTGACGGCGTCTCCACACCGCTAAACTCAGCGCTTAGATCTCGCAGTCATTACCAGCCGCTCCGAATCAGCACCCTGCAGCCAGATGTTACCTGAAAAAGAGCCAGAAACAATGAGAAAGGCTGCACAAGGAAACTGAAAGCAATTATATCAGATGTCACCCAAGACATCACATTTAATTTAGTACATCAAAGTGGGTAAATTAACCACAACTACCATTGAAACAAGAGCAGTGTGTCATCAAACACAGATATTCATACCTCAGCGACACCTCTGAAATGAGTCAATGCAATGATTGTTACATGGTAAAACCTTCTGGTCTTCAATTCAGGTGCCAAACATCCTTTACATGTATGTGTGTGTGTGAGAAAGAAGCAAGCAAGTGAATAAGAGAGGGAAAAAGAAAGAGAAACGAAACTGCAGCCTGGTTAAGGTGTAGACATCTAGAATCTCACTACTAATCAGATACACACACCAAACCGCAACCGTTTCGTTTTTCAGTGTAAGTGTGTGTGAGCAACTCAAAATTAAACCACAAGAAGTTATGTACAGAAAACACACTTACACAATGGTGAAGAAAACCTCACATTTTCGTATTCTGTAAATATTTGTTTTAACATTGACTAATATGGGACTCTCTCACACACTTCATCACTGCCAGCTAGCGTGTCCCCAAAGAGCAACTCGAGTGCATCTTATTTGTCAAGTAGGCCTGTAGTGATTATTTAATCTGATCATGAATGTTTAACTGCGATTATTGTGCACTTTAAATTCCAGTCCCATATTCCTAAACACAAGAGTTTAACAAATAGTGAAGCACAAATTTACGTTGCCTCTAATTCTGGTGCGTAACAAGGGCACATAAAAAAGTGAACATTTTAGAACAGAAATATAGAACTATTGCATACAATAACAATATTCAGAATAACAATCAAAAATACTTAACAGGTAGCAGGCAAATATATATATGTATTACATTCCACTTTAAAGGGTCAAAAATAAAAATTATGTCATTAATTACTCACGCTCGTGTCGTTCCAAACCTGTAGGACCTTCAAATTAAGATATTTTTGATGACATCATCTGACCCTCCATAGACAACAATACAACTGAAATGATTTCAGATCTAGAAACATGGTTAAAAACACAGAGAAAAAAAAAAAAAGTCCATGTGATATCAGCGAATCAACTTCAGTTTTGCTACGGGGTGAGTTAAGATACTCACTAAAATGGCGGAAGTAGTAAGTCACAGGAGAAGAATAAAGGTTATTTTTGTTTTATTTGCGGAAAATTTGCGTGAAGTTGATCTACTGATGTCACATGCACTGTTCTACCAATGTTTTTACTACGTTTCTGGATCATTTGAGCTGTATTGCGGTCTATGGAGGATCAGATGGCTCTCTGATATCATCTAAAATATCTTAATTTGTGTTCTGTAGATGAACAAAGGTCTTATGGGTTTGGAACGACATGTGGGTGAGACAGAAGTCTTTTCACGGCCTCTGAGATTTTCTAACATGTCATGACTTTGATAACTATGTGTGACCCTGGACAACAAAACGTAATAGGCGTAAGTGAATCTGAAATGAAAATATGTAATGAAAATGACTAAATATCTTCATGGAATATGATATTTACGTACTATCCTAAGGATTTTTGGCAAAAAAGAAAAATCAATAATTTTGACTCATACATTGTATTTTTGGCTATTGCTACAAATATACCCCAGCGACGTAAGACTTTGTGGTATAGGGTAACATATATTAAAATGTTATAGAGATTTGAAAGACCTAGAGATCTGAACAAACACCTATATTAAATTTGCATGTACATAATTATACAAATGATCAATTTGTGAATGTATAATTACAAAACAGGTCTATATAAATACTTACTAAATACAGCTGAACAAAAAATTATTACATCTATTCGGCTAAATGATTGAGCCATGTGTCTTTGATCTGTATGTCATTCATTCATCAGAGACAGATTCAACTGAAAATTGAGGCAGTTACACACTGATGAACCAAAACGAGACCACAAGTTTCAGTGTGAGTGATTTGAAACGGGTGTGGGGAGGGGGTGTGTGAGCTCAAGGAATGATCTTCCCCAATCAATGGCTCCTTTATATGCCAATATGGGACAATAGACCAGGAGATCAGATATCGGAGTGACCCTGTTATTTCAGAGATCAAAACACGAGACCCTACCTTACATGCTGAGTCATCCTGATCAAAAACACCACCACCTAAACAACAAGTATACGGTAGCCACAAACAGGAAAAATAGCTGTTTTTGCATTCTACTCTTAACGGCTTCGACCTTAACTTCCTGGCTGTATGTGAACCTCTCTGTTCTGTTTGAGTGTATGTGTGCCAGTCTTGGTGTGCATGAGCTGAGCAAATACCTCTGTAAAACATACATAGCTCTTCAGAACAATAACGCATTGTAACGCACTGGCTGTGTAGATCATGCATTACATGACAAAATCTAAAGCCTTGTGACTACCAAGATAATCACAGTCTAGTCAGATTGCCACATGCTGCATCTGTAAGGAGACCAACAGCGTGACTCACATTAACCCACCTCTTTAAGCCACGGGAAAATATACCTACAAATTTTCAAAGAATTTCTGAATCTGTATCTGAATCAACCATGGGTTTTTTTGCAAAACTATCTAAGAACTGCACAGATGCAAATGTCAAATGTTGTATTGAGAAAGATAAAAACATTTCCTTGTGACACAAACCCTTTTGATTCATCAAGATGTGTGAGAGCATCTAGAAAAGAAAGGGAGTTAATGCAGTCCCGCGGCAGCAGGAGTCTGACAGTCTATGCATACATACAGTGAGGTATACTGTGAACGTATGCAAAGCTCCAAAGGTCACAACTATCATGTGTCTGTGGGTGGGGAAGCATCGTTTGAATGATGAAAAGCGAAAAAAAGTAACAGTTAGGGCTGTTAAAACAGAAATGAAAAGATGAAAGAAATGAAAATCACGTCAGAAGAGAAAGGGCATAACGTTTAACACGTGTAGTTCACCTTTGAGTCACCTTTAAACAGATGAGCCTCTGTCATCATTTAATCAACTTCATATCATGATAAACTGTTAAAAGTGTTTTTATACATAAAATAAAACATTAAATGTCAAATGTTATTTTGGACCGCACTGATTTTCATTGTACACACAAAAAAACAGAACAGAAACATGTTTTATGTGTCACAGAAGCAGGGGTGGATGAATATATATATATATATATATATATATATATATACACACATACACACACACAATGTAGTTATTTTTGTTAAAAGTTTTGACACAGAAAGTCCATAATTCATCTTGTCAACAGTGTCGATATCACAAAGAACTAATTCAAAGTGAATTTTTTTGTTGTTGTTGTTGTTTAGCCTAATTAACATAAATGACAGACAACAGAAATATTGGACTGCTGTCACTTTAAGGGCTGCCCACGTGACCACTTGGCATGTACCACAATAAAGATGACAAAATCTGTACAGGTTTTCTACCGGTATACCACCCACCCCTACACAGAAGACAGACAGACACCAGTTTGAGCAACATTCAGATGAGTTGAACTGTCCCTCTGAGGCCCACATTTTAATATTCACATTAAATATTACAACAACACAACAATAATAAACATCATAAATTAATTCAACTGGCCCCGATTCAAATCAATAATGTGCTACGTTTTTTTAATGAATAACTGACACTGGCTTGAAATGTATATTCACCCCATTTACTTTCCAAATGCATGCTGTTGATCCTGCGGTGAACAATTCATCCATACACATTTTCTTTTTAAACTTTACTTTGGCCTTTATACAAAATATTACGGTTTTAAATTAGAATTCTCATTCAAGTTATGTCAGACTTCTCCAATCATTTGATCAGATCTAATATGGAATAATATGAAAAAAAAGCTATAAAAGAACCAGTTTTCATTTTCATGAAGCAGGTGAATGCTTGTTTTTTTTAGGAATGTAACGGTATCAAAATTTCACAGTACGGTAACACCTCGGTATGAATGGCATGGTACGGTATTTATTGAGTCATTTACATAAAATACTAATTTAATTAAGAGGCTCAAAAAAAGTGCCAGAAGTGTTTATTAAACAGTTTACATGAACACTGCAGCACACACATTAGCCATCTATCTGTAAACTTTGAAACAGGAACTTCAAATTTTATAACAAAAAATTATTAAACCTTCCACACATCTGATTTAAAACCCGCTTTAGATTGCTACATGATGTCATATATCAATTTGCATATTCATTACGTCAGTGCGTCATATTATCTTGCTTCTCTGTGGTCACATAATGTTATTCAATGCCCCCTAATTCTCAATATGACTGTTATCACTGATATTTTTAATGGTTTCTGTTGTCAGAGAAGCTGAATGAATATGAAACAGTGACTGAAATGCACGCCATTATAAGGCCTACTGAACTACCTCTACCTTACAAGATGTTAATCTAGATTAAAATCCTTATTTATAATCGTTTATAATTATATTTATAATCCATAATAATGAAACCAAGTACAAACAAGATATAGACAATGTGCGCGCAGAGAAAACAAGGGTTCGGGTTCGAGCGGCAGTACCGGAGACTCGCTGAGGTTTGTCCAAGAAGTCTCTAGATTTGTGGCTAGTCGCTTTTAGGGAAAAATGTCGCCAAGGGGGTCTGAATAGTCGCTAAATATAGAGACAAAGTTGCTAAGTTGGTAACACTGATCTGTATTGACAAGATGCCGCAAAGAATGATGGGCCCGCTTGGGCTGATGGGAATTGTAGTTCCCGCTACCTCCCGTTCGCTCTATTCGTCTGAGCAAACTTTTCTCAGAAGACCTATCGCTTTATCGAGTCTTGCGACCACGGTAATATCGAAAAAATTGTGTATTGCGGTATGACGGTATTTACAATACCGTTACATCCCTATTGTTTTTACATTGTTGTTTGCTTATTTTTGTGAAGAAATTCTGTATTATTTTTGTACTTTTCCTCTCAGGTAATGCAGCAATCTAATAGCTCAGGTATTGATATCTTCAGCTTTAGACTCAGTATAGCGGTATGGTTCCTGCTTGTGTTTTGTTTGCAGTAACACAGTGGAGCACTTAAATACTTAAAACACAGTAACAATTCAGCTCCTCTTTAAACCTTGCATAGTAACTACCGTGGGTGACGTAATTCGGCCGAATCATTAAGCTCTCCTGCAGCAACAGCTTACATAGCTGGAACGGCCACACATACATGCATAAACCTACCCACACAAATAAACCCATATACACATAAACAAACACCCACACGTATACAATTACACACACACACACACAAACACATACCCACACAGATACAGCCATATACACACACCTCCACCTTTCTTCCTGTGCGCTTTGAAACTTTCTGAGAATTGGAGAGCGCAGCGTATGTGACCACATGATGGGTGCATAAGGGGTCACACATCTCAAGAGTGTGTGTGCGTTGGAGTTACAGGAAAGTAGCCGGCATATATCAGACAAATTACTGCATGTTTATTTTAAAGACTGGCTCGGCACACTCTCCACCGTGTGTAAGTTCTGTTGTGTGTTTTTAATAAAACTCAAATTGTCACTTTAAACACCAAACGATGCTAGTGACTCATGAACTGAGTGCACCCATCAGAAGGACGCCAGAAATGTAGCACCCAGAGGAGCGTGAGAATCTGCGACTAACCCATCTCAGGAGGAAATGAAGGAAAAGGCTCGACAAGAATGCAAGACGCATGTGTTTGCATCTACACATCTGCCGTTTTCTGCAGCCACTCGCAGGTCTAGAGTTTGCATGCTCTGGTGCAAGACAGGAGAAGGAAAGCAGAGTGAAATTCGATATAAAGACAATATCAGTGCTCTCGTGTTTTCTTGTTTCAAGACAGTCAAGTGCAACTGAAGTTTCGCTAAGCCTCAGGCCGCTCCTCTCGACGTCGTGAGCAAGTAGGTGGACGATAACGGTGACTAATCCTGGGCTTCCTTACATATGAAAATAAAAAAAGCAAGCTGCTTTGATGTGGGTGACAATCAAATAATCAAAATCTCTATGATCAATAAAATTACTCACTTTTAGCTTATATTTTCTGATGATATCTCCAAGGATTGAAGATCAAGCCCCATCTCACCTCGTCCTATCAACCGTGAACAAATTTTACACATTCAATCACCAAATGCACTTAAAAATCTCTTTAATTGATATTGCAGACAAAATAACCTTTTAGTGCTCTGATCTTAAGGTGGGTTTAGTGCACAGGAAATGTTTTTAGCAGTCACAGCCAATGACTTCAGGATCGATTTAAGCAGGTTTTAATGACTAAAAGTGAAACTTCCAACTGCTAGTAACTTTTTTTACTTTTTGCTTTTCAGTTATCCCCGTCTCAAACATCTCTAACCATTAGCCTTGTGCTGAACTCCAACAGAAGTACATCACTGAAAATCTGACTAATTATTTAATCACGGGAGGTCAACCATGACAGTACTGTGAATCCACAATCTTGACTTTCGCCGGGTTCTTTGAGTGCCGTTGTGCAACTGTATTAACCACAAGCAAGCTAGCTGAGTCACTATTCTGTTCAGATGCTTCTAAATTAACCCACCAACTGAAGATCTTTCATTTGCACTTAATAAATAAATAAATAGTTTAATCTCGTCGTCATACATCACTCTATTCTCCTATTTGATAATGTTCAGGACTTTGCTTCAATCTGCTTCAATTTCAAAATCCAGTGCAACAAGAGATGTGCAAAACCCAAGTCTCCACCCTGCATTTTTTTGTAAATCCATTAGGCTCAAAGGTATGCCACATTATGTGTGTGGCTGCTTCAGTTACACCACTACATTAAAAGTGAAGTGCATATTTCTGCAACATTAAATTGAACTTTGAGCAATGACTTCCCCCATCTCTCATTGGTTGGATAAACTAAGCCCCGCACTAAATTCACACATTGTAATGAACATTTAAACGCAACAGTGGGCTCACTCAGTGTGCATGCACATAATCATATGTAAAAAGTCATTCACTGGTAATTAGTGCATTGTATTTCTACACATAGGAGAACTCCTCACGAAAGCAGCATATGCACATGAACGTGTACTCAGTCCACTCCAATGTTAATGCTTTTGAAGTTTTCCAGGTTAGTCTTTACATTAAATATGGCCAAAGCTAGCTTTCTGCACAACATTTTCTTTACTGTCCTTTTGTCACCCTCAGAAGTGGGTATTTTTACACAGAAACCTCTCAGCTGAAACCATATCAAAGCTTCACTTTCCCTATTTATGATTAAATATGCAATTAAATTAAACGAAATATCATTGTGTGCCGTTTTTGCACATGTGGTTTCAGTTTTTCTTCCAACAATTCTACAAACACATCACCTTTAAACAAGCTCATATTTCTTCACAGCAGGAGAGCATCATCACAAATGAGCCACAGGCGTTTTGAAGCGTAAAATACTGAGTCCTTATCCAGTCTTTTTGAACATCACTTTATGAAGGCATTTACATAGAAATCTAAAATGTTAAGCGAATATTTGTGCAGTTTAAAATCATTATATACATTATTAGTTTAAAAACAGATGGGCCCTGAATAAAATCCATATAATAATTGCACAATTTAGGCTGAATGTGTCAATAATAAGCCATTATGAAACTAACAAGTTAGACAAACAAGTTAAACTATTATTTACCCAAAAGGCCTCTTAATGTTTTTGCTTTGTGGCTGTCATAAGACACTGTGAATTACACAAGCTCTGGGGAAAATCTCTTCGCCTAATAAGTTGATGAGACTTCATAGCAGCTTGGGAAATGGATAAAAGGGAAGCGGGAGAAAAGCTCGCAAAATAATGAGCTAATCAAAGCTTTCTGGCTTGTCAGGCACACAAATGTATCACGGCTGTTCCAAACTACGTTTTACAAAGAAAGACCAAAAACGTGAAAAACAAACAGCAAGGTTCCTTCGCCCCCTGCTCCTAAAATCCGCGCTAGCAGCTCGAGCTAACGCCGCAGTTTGAGAAGGGCCTAGCGCGCGCAACCACAACACACCTCCAAACTCCAGCACGACCACCTAAAAAAAACAGAATAAATACTGGCATACAGCGCAGTTGGGTCAGACTACACTGTCGGAACGGTTAGAAAAGCAGCAAAGGGTGTACGGCAACTCACTGGCAAAGAGTAACTTTTTTGGGAAAGCGACGCAAAGAAAGGGTTAAACCGAAGGAAACATTGGTTGGTCGGGACGGCAGGCGTGCAGGCCGATCGGCTAGCACAGCTAACATCCCCACCGAGGTGCATGTTCGTGCAGCTGTGTGCAATGGACTCCCGCTACGGCAGGACCTGCTTTTGCAAAATAGTTAAACGCGATTGGAAAAACCCCAACCGAGGTAATTTCAATCGACCTGCTTTGCAAAGCGCGCGCAGCGACAATACTCATATTTAACCCTGTGGCTCATAGCAAGCTAACATCCTCGTCGTGGACGACTTTCACTTCTTGCACCCCAAACCGCCCAGATTTACACTCCTTCAGAGATTTTTCTCTTTCGTATTGACGAGCACTCGCGGTCTGCGAGCGGCTAGCTGCACGAGACTCAAATGCATTTGTATGCAAAAACAGCACTAGGCAAGAAAACAATAACAATTTTGACGACTCCTGCTCTTTCGGAACTAAAACCTGCAGATAGACCGGTGAAAATAAGTCGTGTCGTGCATTGACAGCATCATACCTTGACAGATATCCAAGGGACGCTTTCTGTGCATGAGGCGAACAACTGTCATCGCTGTAAATAAATACAAAAGGAGAAATTAACTTGTAGCAAAGACTACTCACCCGAGACACGAGCGCCCTCTCCCTCATACCGTCCACCTCAAGTTGTGTAGCGATCCAATAAAACCCAGATCTACAAAAGACAACTCGCTTCAGATAAACTATTGGAAACGGTGCGTTTCGGCGAACAGCGTGAAGTCGCGTGCACAAGCGGACAAGCTATCGTAAATCGCTCTGGTTTGCTTCTAGACTGCACGAGCCCACCGCTGCTCCGGTTTACAAGCCATCGCTACGTGGCTGGCCTAGGTCTCGCGCATCAACCATCCTCCGAGTTCATCCGAGGCGCTCGAGCCGCCGCTGTCTGCACTGGAGAAAGCGCGCGTGGCGTCGGGGTTTTTTTCCTTCTCGTAATCAAAGAGCAAGACCAGACAGCGTTCAGTGCGCGCGCCCGTCTTCCTCCCTGCGGCGAACCACCTCGACAAAAGTGACTTTTTACTTGATGGACCCCTTGCCAAACAATGAGTGAAATTGCAGCTGCCTGTTCAACATTATGAGAAAGCGTCAAGCCTCCTCAATTTTGAGAGCTTTGTTGTGTGTTCATCACCACATATGTCCAGGCCTAATGTGAACTTAATTCTGTCAGGTGTACATTAAAAGAAATGGAAATTGAGTGAAAATGGCAATAAAGTTATTTTATTTCAAGAGGAACCTGTAACATCCATTGAATCTTTCCAATGCACAAAAGGTTCTTTAGATGTTCTCCATACTAATAATAAAAAGAAAGTTCTTTCGGGAAGCAAAACTGATTAAGCTGTGTGGTATTGCAATAACCCCCACCCCCCTCCTCCTTCAACAAGGGACAGCACAGGTAGGATAGTTTGTAGACAGTGAGAGAAACTATGATGGTTTGGGCATGTACAGAGTAGGGATGCAGGGTATGTTGAGAGAAGAGTGCTGAGGATGGAGCCACCGGGCAGGAGGAGAAGAGGAAGTCCAAAGAGGAGGTTCATGGATGTGGTGATGGAGGACATGCGAGTGGATGGTATGACAGAGAAAGACACAGAGGAAGAACAAAATGGAGATGGACGCTGTTGTGGCCCCTAATCAGGAGAAACCAAAAAATGAAGAGACCTCTCTGGCATTGCAGTGAAAAAAAATCCTCTGTGCACTTCTGTAAAAATGTTGTGTTGTTTTTTAATGATTGTGCAATGAAATAAAGGCATTTTAGATGTTTTTATACGTTTTGTTATGTTTTATAAGACAGTTCCTGTTGCTTCGAATACATTATAGAATGCTGTAAAAAGTTGTTAAAAGAAAAGTTAGAATTTTTTTTTGATTAGTTAGAATTTTTGAGATCTCTTTGCTCAAATGATCAGCTGAGCACCTGAAATGTAAATGGGATAGAGCTTTTTATACTCTCCTAAATTAGAGCTATTTTGGAGGCCTTTTAAAAATAAATGTATTTTCTTTAGTTTCTTGCAGCGTATTGTAAGTTGTATGGATTTTGTTGAATTTCGGCTCCATTTGTGGTTTATTTTGTGTGTTTCTGAAAGCGCTGTAAAAAAAAATACCTGAGTTGAGTTATGCATGGATTTGATTGGTTAGACTAAAGGATGTACTACAAACAGATCAACACCAAATTTGGTCAATGTAATGTAAAGCCCTTTTGGTGATGTTAAATGTAAGATCTTAAGTTTGTTGTTGACGTAGTTCGTGGCATCCTAACTATGATGTTTTGCCATGAAATAGGACGTTGTAACTCAGGCGTCCAATATCAGATCTGTTTGATAAGACTCCTGTCCTGAACACGTCTATGCCCATATTCAGTTATAGTCATAACGCCACCTGCTGCCAACAGGAAGTGGTATGTTTTACACTCTAATGAACTCTTTGTAGAGATTAAATGATGTCAACGTGAAATTACTAATATTGTTAGTTCCTCAAGGAAAAGGAAGTTGCTGTAACTAACAATGCCCGACCTGCCCCAAATTTGATAAAAGCCCTGGCCTGAAGACATCTACACATCAGTATACTGTTATAGTCAGAGCACCACAAACTGGCAGCAAAACGTTTGTCACATACATGATTTTGACATATTTGTTCGATATTAAACACTTTACAAAGCATGTTGTCCACCGCTCACTGTTTTCTTTAAGCCCCCAGGTGGCGGTGAGCCCAGGTGCGAGGGCCCTTTCAACACTGCTTGCAGCTTTAATAAGAACCTGCATGATATATCACTCCTTCAGACAAAGTCTTAAAGCCTGGCTTAAAAAAAAATCTATATTCTATAATCTATATTTAATCTATAGTTTGCTCATTCTTACTATTATTGATGATAATATTTAACCCACTGTTAAAATGTTCCATTGCTCGTTGATTGCTAGTAATAATTGTTTGTTATGCTTTTGTAATAGTGCTTTTATACAACGTAGGTGTGTGCTATTTTATTAACCCAGAACTGTGTCTGTCGTGCTTCATGTATGGTTAATGGCTAATTAAGTGAAAATAATGATTGTTGTTGGCTAACACTGGCACATTTACAGAGATGCTGATTAATGTGTGTTGTCCTTATAAATTAAATAAATAAAAATTCTAAAAAAGGTGCATTCACATGCTGTAATATTGTGAATAATATAAGTGAATATCACTCACATTGAATATCAGCATGGCCGTTTTTAAAGTAGCCCTATTTTATCCCAAAAGTGGGTGTGTCTGGCATTCTGTGACTCTTTGACTGTAACATTTGCTGTCCTCACACCTGTTCGGTGATGACACATGATGACCTCATCTAAACCATTCAAATAGTCTGCTTTCTTTTTATAACGATGATAACTGACAAACAGGTCTGAGAGAGCAACTACTGCTTTCATTTAATGTGAATGTGAAAAAATAATGTGAAACATGTCAAAGATAAATATTTGTGTTGTAGGTGCCCACAAATGTGTTTTGAGCACAAGTGTAAAACAGGAAAGAAACATCAACATCCTGTGTGTTCTGTCTGTGAGGTCTAAAATAGTCAATCTCTATTTAATGTGCTTTTAATATGCAGAACTCCTGCAACAGAAATGTAACGAGTCATACTGTGTATACTGTACTCCGGGAGTGAAGTTAATGTCTGACAAAGAATGGCAAAGAAGAGGGGATATGAAAATAACAGGTGTGAATAAAGAAAATCTCTGAAAACAAACCATATATTTGGCCGTGACGAGAAAAGTTCAAATAAATCATGCTGATGTTTATTATTTCCCAATGAAGAAAATATATATATTGGAATAACTACAATCAATGTTTCCAATTTGTATAACTGCATTAAACATTTAGTCATGTTTTCTTTACATAGTTTATGGTCAGCAGCTTTTATCTTTCTTCAGAATTAAGCACAGATGCCCTCTAGTGGACACTAAAAGGCACACGTGCCCTCTGACGTGTGCTTCTCAACCAGGGAGGAACAAATTGGTCTACATAACATTAAAAAATGTTTGCGTCTGTAAACTGTAATAACAGATGTCTATAATAATGAGAGGCATTCAGCGGTATTTTGATTTAGTATAAATGAATAATTGTTTATTGATTATTTTATCCATTCACCACTTGTTAAACAAGGGCACTCCTTCTGCCACATAACAACAAAAACGCATTCAAACCAAAAAACAACAGTCGTTCCTGCAGGAGCAGATGGTGAGATTGATGTCAATCATCCAGCACTCACTACTTATGTATAATTTAATTTAGCTTGGCATGGTATTTAGATCAATTTCTGCGTACAGGTTTCAAACAACATCGACTCACATTTAGCCAAGAAAACGTTTCCATATGCAAATACATGCACCTGGACTACATTTACATACACAGACTCATCCTCTGGGTTCCCCTTCACTCTTTCCAAATGCTGATATAACCCTGTGGCAGTCCATACTTTCAGGAATAGAGCAAGAAAACTCTTGAACTAAAAGAGAGAAAAACACAGAGCATCTTTGTCTCTTTAAGATTTGCCTATAGATAAGATTCTACTGACATCACCATCAAAGTAGCCAAGCTTAGAGCAGAAGAAGTGAAGTGAGTGTGTGTGTGTGTGTCTCTAGATTCCCTATAACTGTGGTAACTGAAGAAGCGTTCCCTGTCCAGACGGGAGGTAGGTAACATTGCGCGAGCGGCTGAGCTGGAAGGCGATGTCCTCCGCAGCCTCCAGCTTCCTCAGCTCCACCAGGCCATCTCCAGCTTCTGCCAGAGAATTAGCAATCAACAGTGCAGCCTGGGAGTCTCCTGCCGCTGATATAATGGCCGCCTGCTTCTGCTGCTCTGCCTGGGATACAAACACAGAGAGAATATTAAATCACCTGTTGCTTGTGGACAAATAAAACAGCATTTTTTTATATTGATAGAAAACAATCCATATTAATATTTATTGAAATCACTTTTTAATGTTTAAATATGAAAATAATTATTATATGTAAATATATAACTAAATAAAACAAACTTGTGCACATGTAAAGTGTGGAAATTAAATGGGATTATTTAGCTAATATTTTAATATAAGCAATACTCCAAACTATTTAGGTAACTGATGACATATTTTCCACCAAGCAAAATGCACTAAATTTTATTTAGTTTGAGCTTTTGGTATTTGATATTTATGCATCATTTGCAACACCAAGAGTCAGATTATTACTCTTAAAATTCTAGCGTATGAATTGGAGTATGTAGGCTCTTACCTTTTCTACAACAAACCTGGCCCTCTCAGCCTCCTGCTGTGCAACCTGTTTCATCTCAACAGCCTCTGTGAACTCCTTGCCAAACGTCAGATGTGTCTGAGGGGAGGGAAAATGTTACGGTAAGGCCAGCAGTGAAGAAAAACAGAAAGAGAGAAAAGCAGAGGTCTTTACCAGGGAGACGTCATCTAGAATGAGGCCGAAGGTAGATGCTCTTTCTGTCAGATCCTCACTGACCTGCCTGGACACCAGCTCTCTCTGAGTGATGAGCTCACCGGCATCAAAACGGGCCTGTGGAAAAATGTATATACATTAATACACATTATATACACAGTTTAATCTACATTTCCAACCCCGTATACACTACTGTTCAAAAGTTGTTTTTTTAAATGGTTTTTGAAAGAACTCTCATAAAGGATACATTTAACTGATCAAAAC
>JAUMHP010000045.1:3755848-3774412 GCA_032361065.1 Enteromius trimaculatus
TACTGGAGTAATGTTTTATAGGTTGGATCTGTACTTTTACTCAAGTACTTGATTTGTGTACTTCGACCACCTCTGGCTCAATGTAAACCAAACCTGTCACATTTTATAAATGACTTTATATGTATAAATAGTATATGCATATTATAATTAGAATAAACTGTGTAATGGTTTAAAAGTTTGAAACACTTAATAAAAGTATTTAAATGTATGTATTTATCTTTTTTTGTGAAGTGGACGACTTAACTCAAAATCGTAATTTATAATCTAAATGTAATTTACAAGTAGCTACATAACACATACACAAACACACAAAAAAAACGTTTTAACCTTAAAAGATTTTGTAAAAACGACGAAAACAAACATGTTTCAGTCACTTTCAGTAGGCCTATAGTTATTGTTCAATCCGATTCGATGCTGACCTGTTTGGTGAATCGATTCATTAAAAGATCAGATTCAATCTCCCAGCCTGCAGACGGAGAGATACTGACAAAAACAATCGAATAGAAAAAAAACACTAGAAAAGAAGCTAAATTATTGTTTCTGTGCATGGAAATTGATATTCTCCTCTTAAGATGTGAAAATGAAATGCTTGGTATTAATTTGGCCTAAGACGATCAAATGATTACTAATAAAATCTGTTTGTTGTGGTGTTTGTTAGTGAGTCTGTTGACTCGAGTAGTGCTCAGCCTCGTTTATGAGTCGGTTCATTAAAAGGATTCGACTCAGAAACGATTCGGACGTCGCTCATTGACAGCCAAAACGCCAACCATACGGTAGGAACGGCCATCTATCCCTGCTGAAGGCCTTAACGGACGAAAATAAACGAATGAAAAAATACAACGAGAAACGGACGCAGACTGTTTTTTTCTCCCTTGGAGCGAAAACGTCACTGTATCCTCCGTGGGTTCGAATGGAACGCTCGTATTTGGCAGTTACTGGGCCGAGAGCGTTCCAATGATTATTTAGAATCCGCTCGACGCGCAGCGCCAGTTGTGGTATTTTGGAGGGGGGTGGAGGAGCGAGAGACGGAGGATCGCGCAAGAAACGCAGCAGCGAGAGCGGTGTTAGAGAAACACATACACACACACACACACACGGAATATCCACAGAATTACCAGGACAAGGAAAGAAACCTTGAGGATTCAATTTGACGAATAGAAAAGAGAAACTGCGTATTGCGGGTGCGTATATGTTCTGTTTCCCTCTGACAGACAGTGGTGTTTTGGCGAGCTTGTTACCTTGCGCGACATCCACCTGCATAGAGATGCAACGGATGCGTTCATGAAATCATTGTAAACCATTCGTTTTAATGCAATATTGCTTTTTTATGCAAAGAAATGCAGGTCTTAATCAGTCTAGACGGCGTGCTAAGGCGTTTTGGGGGGAAATGGGCGTCTTGCGTCATAGGTAGGGATAAGAAGAGATGTTTTTGAAGCAGATGAAGAGAAGAGCGTCTGAATAAATTATCTGAACGCTCTGCCCGCAGTGTCAGCAACATCGGCTGCCCGCATATTTTGTCGTGGTTACCATTAGTGTGGGTATTACGAATTGAAGTCGAGCCTCAATATGTTTTCATCTTCATCTTGTTCATTTCTATTATGAACATTTTTTTTCTACATCAGCATCGGCGTGTGCTGTAAATACTAAATGAGGCTTGTGGTGGTGACTGGGCCACTTGCAACCCAGACCTGCTCTCTTATACCTGTCTCTCATGTTGGCGGTGACATCATTGGTCACTGAACGTGGACACGTCAGGGGCTATATGTCTCGTGCGCTGTCAGGCCTCCAGGGCCACGGCGGGGCCATAAGATTTGATAGACGACAAAAGACCCCGATGACTTCAGAAAATATTTTACGAGATGACGCATTTTTGCAGTTTATTTACCTTTTAACCTTCTGAATTAAGAAACTGCCATGTTTTAGCCGCATGTCATCAGTAATTGTTTTAAATTAAATTGATAAAAACCTAACTTAGCAAACTAACTCATTTGATTTTCATTTAATTTCATTTATGACAAAAATCGTCTGTACTTTATTTTACAGTGTGTGTACTTAATATGTACTTACAGTTGACTCACCGAAATCAGTACTATGTAAAATGAGGTATCTACATAGGTAGGGTTAGGTTTAGGGGTAGGTTTAGGGTTAGTACCTAATTATTATCTAGTTATTGTAATTAATAAGTACATAGTATGTACATAAAGAACGTGAATGTAATACAAAATGCTTTACAAAATTTCAAAAATGATATTGAGTAAAGATCATGGTCCATGACAATATTTTGTAAATTTCCTCATGTAAATATATACTTAATTCTTCACTACTAATATACATTGCTAAGAAATTCATTTGGACTTCGGACATCTTTAAAGTTTTTTTCTTTCAATATTTATTTATTTCTGCACCCTCAGATATTAGACTTTCAATTAGTTGTATCTCAGACAAATAATGTCCTATCCTAGCAAACCAGATGATAACTTTTAGATGATATATGAATCTCATCTCATGGTCCAGGGTCATAATAACTAACATTTTAAAGACTTAATCAGTTTTTTTCCCTGTCTAGGGTCCCTGTATTTTCCTATTTGTTAAAATAGGAAACTTAGGTGCGTTATTACCATGGTTTTTGCAGCTTATTAGTTATTGTACTGTGTTTTAGGGATGGGAGAGGGGCATTTTCTCTGTAGAGAGCATTCAGTTGGACAGAATTGGTTAGTATGTGATGACTTATATTGATGTTGAAAAGTTTTGTGTTTAATTCTATAGCAGCACTGTAAAAAATTACAGTAGTTATGCAGCTGGTTTGCCAGTAACGTACTGTAGATTTGTATTTATCTAAATACAATGTATTTATTTAATTTATTCTTTATTTAAATATAAATAAAAAATAAACAAAAGCAAGTGTTTTATCTTTACAGAACAAAACTATTAAAACAGCCTCATAAAAAGCATTCTGGGAACCTGAAATCCTCATCAACCTTTTTCTCTTTTCTTCTGACATTGGTTTCCAGAAATGCCTTGCATGAGGCTGTTTGTTAATGTTTAAGGATTTGTTAATGTTTAATGTTCATTAATCTTTGAACAAACTGTTGCTAGTAAATAACATAAATTTAAATCTGCTTTTAAAACAGCGCATGATACTGTAATTTCTACAGAAATATTTTACGGTGAACTTTTAGGAGCTTACATTTGATACATCCTTTTCACAAAACACGCATTCTGATTTCATGGATTCTTTAAAATTACAACCTAACTAACTTACTATCTCCATTAACTTTAATCTTTCCCTTTTTGTCCTTTCCCTATTTCTAATTCACCTTTTTTCTCTTGTTTGCTGCCCCCAGGGTGTCCTCTCACATTTAAAAATGGTGTCCACAGTTTTTGCTGTGACACTGTCTGTCACACTGCTGCACCTGGCTTCAGGTAACGTGCACATACTTGTGTGAGTGTGCTTTCGTATGTTTAACTATTGACGAGAGGTAAATGCACATTACATTTAACCTATTCAGCTGGAAGAAACTAAGTTTGACAGTTCTTTTTAGGTGCATCTTTAGGGACGTCGGATCCTGATGCTCCTCCCACGGTGACGTCCAGTCCCCGGCCCTTGGGAGAGCTCATCCATGCTGCACTCATGAGTAAGGAGTACCTGGGCCACACCCCTGGTAGCAGAGGTTAGTCCTTTATAACGAGGACACTTCAAACTGCATACATTTAATGCTAAACCAGATCTACGTAACCAATATTTACCACAATCTAAGTCTGGGATTGAACTCACAGGCACAACGACTAACCCGACCCAGGCCATCCCGTCCATCAGAGAATCAGATCCCACCTCCACAGTGATGTCACCAGGAATCCTTACCACTGCAGTGACCTCTTCGGCTGCACCTCAAGCAGGCCAATCAAATTTTGGGAGTGCCGTGACATCGCCACCAGCTGAGGAGGAGACCACCACGACTCTAATCACTACAACAACAATAACAACAGTGCACACACCAGGTATCATAACCAACAAAAGCGCATAACAGTTGGAGACTAAATAAAATGTTATAGTTACAACGACACATTTATTAATTCTAATACTAATTTTGTCTGAACTCTTAACTCTTAACAGTACTTTTTGCATCCAAAATGCACCAAAACAAGTTCATACTCCTCATGCTGTACAAGTATTACTAATAAAACAATGACCTAAAAATACTAATAACTGGTACTGTTATTCAGTGTTGTTATTAAATGTATGTTAGAATTATACATTTATAAAGTATTATGTTGAGAAGTTTGGCCAGTAGGTTCATATAATTTTGCTTATGTCTGTGTGATAAAAACGTTATTATGATAAAGATGTAGTTATTAGATTTTTTTAAATGTTTCTCCAGTTCAGTGCAATGCCAGTCTGTCAGGAGTGGAGGGAATAGTCGAGTCTCCCGATCCACTCTCTTCCTCTTCTCCCTTTTCCCCGCTGGAGTGCACCTACAGCATCACTGTTTATCTTGGATATGGTGTTGAAATACAGGTGTGATGGCTTCACCCATACCACAGTTTCCATTATTACCTCAGATAGCCTCTCTATGTCACCATGGTTACTGGCTGTTAACATAGCTAATGCATCTTGTTGGCATTTGCATGGGCGATGTCACTCTAATGAGTTCTGAAATGTTTGCCCTTGATACAGTCTCGGACAACGGCATCATTAACTGCTGTCATGGAAACACCTGTCTGTTTTAAAGGTAAAGAAAGTAAACCTGTCCAAGGAGGAGTCACTTACCATTTTGGAGCTGGGAGGGACAGCGCCTGAGCTTTTGGCCAACGAGACGCTAATGAGCGAAGGTCAGGTGATACGTAGCTCAACCAACCAAGTGCAGATCCACTATAAGAGCCTGAAGCAAGCCAATCATGGTGTTTTCAGCTTTCACTATCAAGGTATTTTGCTTGCATCAATGATTAAGACTGCTGTTCAAAACATTCTGAGGTTTAATTGAAAATATCTTATGCTCACCAAAGCATTTATTTGATAAAACATACATTAAATTAGTGATGTTGTAAAATTTATAATAACTGTGTTTTACTTTAATAGAATTTCAATTTTATTTAGTCCCGGGGTGGCAAAGCTGAACATTCAGTAGTCTTCAGTGTCACATGACTCTTTGAAACTTACTGTTTACCTTCACAGACATTGTGTATTTTTACCTTTTTGTATTTGAAAATGTAATCATAATAAGAGTTGTTAAAAATAATGTTTAGTACTCACATGCTTCAATGTGTGTGCTCAGCAAACAGGATTTCAGAATTTACACTTATATGGCTTTAAAACGCATGATTTCAGTGTGATAGACATGATAGGTATCAGCTGGAAGGGCACATTTGCACTTAAAGAGGCATGCACGAAAAGTGGGCAATTTTTATGATGTAGTGAGGTGTATCTGTGAGGTATTTTGAGCTGAAACATTCTGGGGGCATCTTGTAAAATGGTTCCCTTTATAGATGGCCTTTAATTAATTAAGTCTTTTTATTTTTTTTATTTTTTATGATTCTTCCATGAGTAGAACATTTAAAAGAAAAGTATTTATTTGGATTAGAAATCTTTTAACATTATAAATGTCTTTACTGTCAGTTTTGATGAATTTAAAGCACCTTTGCTGAATAAAAGTATTAATTTCTTAATTAATAACTTACTGAGCACAAAACACTGTACTGGAAGTGAAATGACAGGAATAACAGAGTTTTCTTGTTCTTTTAAAAACCCACCCCAGCGTTCCTCCTGTCCTGCTCGTTTCCTCTGTCCCCTGAGAGCGGTGGAGTGACTGTCACTGATATTCATCCTGGAGGTCAGGCTCACTTCCACTGCGATCCTGGATTTGAGGTCAGAGGTCATGAGGTTGCAACCTGTTTGAATTCCACCCGACCCAAATGGAGCACCCCAGAACCCCAGTGTGTGGGTGAGTTACGTATTTCATTCAGTTATTTTGTTGTCTTTTAGTATCTACAGTTGCTTGAAGATTTCTGTTTATTTCTATGTATAAGCATTAACATGTGTTTTTGTATATTAAAGCTGTATCTTGTGGAGGGTGGATTAAAAATGCTACTGTTGGACGCATCCTGTCCCCTACCCTCCCCTCTGCAAGTAACCATAGCAGCGGTAGCAACCTGAGCTGCCATTGGCTGCTGGAAGCCAAAGAAGGCCACAGACTCCACCTCCATTTTGAGAGGGTGGCTCTTGATGAAGACAATGATAAGTAAGATATCTTAATCATCTTTAGCTGCTTAATTTGTACCTTATTTTTGATTATTTATTTCTTTTACTTACTTTTACTTTACCTTTTTTTTGCCTCTACTCATGTAGTTGCAATTCTATATATATTTAGAAAATATACAAGCTATACAGAAGATTTCTGTTGAAGAATGAACACCAAATCAGATCTTCTTCCATACCATGATCTCATCGAATATTTTTTTATGTCACACTCAATGTTCTTGTTGTTCTCTCATCCCCGTCTTAGGCTGATTGTGCGCAGTGGCAATAGCTCTACAGCTCCGCTCCTCTTCGATTCGGATCTGGATGACATTCCAGAGCGAGGCTTTGTGAGCGAGGGAATGTCTCTGTATGTGGAGCTCACAGCTGATTCCTCCTCCATCCCACTGCTGCTGGCTCTCCGCTATGAAGGTACGACAACATGTTACACATTAAACAAAATACATTTCATTACCTTGTACCACTATAAACAAAAAAAACATTCTCTTTCAGCCTTTGATGGGGAACACTGTTACGAACCTTACCTGCCTCATGGGAATTTCAGCAGCAGTGACATCACCTTCCCACTGGGTACTGTAGTAACCTTCTCATGCTCTCCTGGTTTCGTCATGGAGCAAGGCTCAGGAGTTATGGAGTGCGTTGACCCCAATGACCCTCACTGGAATGAGAGTGAACCTGTCTGCAGAGGTATGACATCACATATTTACAGTATTTGTACACTGCCATTCATGAGTTTGTGGTCAGTTCGATTTTCTCGGTTTTTATTAAAGGTACATATTAAATTGATCAAAAGTGACTGTAAAAACATTTACATTGTTACAAAAAATATTTCAAATCAAGGCTGTGCTTCATCAGCGAATGCTGAAAAATGTATCACAGTTATGATCAAATATTAAACAGCACGACCGTTTTTTTACTCCATTGATTTAGTACAAACTATGAAGAAAATATACTCGTAATGTTGAAGTGGTTTGGAGATGATTAAAAGATCTAGTACATTTTTAAAATTGGAACTTATTCATATAATCACTCTGATCTAATAATGTGAAAGCTGTTTTAATAACTCCTTCTTTTTCTTCTCGTCTCAGCTTTATGTGGCGGGGAGCTCACGGACTCGGTGGGAACTGTGCTGTCACCTGACTGGCCACAAAGCTACTCGAAGGGGCAGGATTGTGTGTGGCAAATACATGTCAGCGAGGACAAGCGCATCGAACTGGATGTACAAATGTAAGCATTTCTATTTGGTTCCAACAATTTGTGTTCAATTCTGTCTTTGGTTGAATTCCATTTTCCTGTCTTTTGTTTGCAGTTTGAACATCCGCCACAATGACATTCTCACTCTGTTTGATGGCCATGATCTGACGTCACACGTGATTGGACAATACCTGGGCTCAAGAGAAAGGTTCAGGGTTGTATCAGGTGGTTCAGAGGTCACCATTGAGTTTCAGAGCGATCCTGATGACTCCACGTTTATACTGAGCCAGGGCTTCCTCATTCACTACAGAGGTACTTGTCAAAGGGGTCGTCTTTCTTCTGTATCTTTTGTTCTGTAGCTTACAGGGATGCCATGTCCTTTGACATCTTGCAGAGGTGGAACCAAATGACACATGTCCAGCCCTTCCACAAATTGAGTTTGGCTGGAGCAGCTCATCCCACCCGTCTCTGGTGAGAGGCAGTGTGTTAACCTATCAGTGTCAGCCTGGTTATGACATTGTTGGCTCTGACATCATCACCTGTCAGTGGGATCTCTCCTGGAGCAACAACCCGCCCACCTGTGTGAAAAGTGAGCCGAGTTATGTTTATTATTGGAGCACACTGATTTATTTAGTGGATCCCTTTGACTCATCATTTACCGGTTTGTTTGTTTTTGATTAATACTGTACACACTCTCTTCTCTTTTTCCTCCTGGCTTTGATGTACCTCTAGTTCAGCAGTGCCCTGATCCAGGAGAAGTTGTCAATGGAGCACGCTCAGTACATCCAGAGTCTGGGTTTGCTGTAGGAACAGTGGTACGCTTCACATGTAACCAGGGTTATCAGCTGGAAGGCCCGAACCAGATCTCCTGCCATGGCAGAGACACCGGCATGCCTAAATGGAGCGATCGCAGCCCAAAGTGTGTCTGTGAGTACACGCTATTTATTTTTGTGCGTATGATGAGGAATGTAAGGGATCATGTCTGGTGGGAGAAAAAAATTGATTGTGTATAAATTTAATTCAGAAGATTTGCAACTACACGTCTACTAACTCTCAGTGCTGATGATACACTGGGCAACTTTTTGAGCAATGTTGTCGGGCAACTTTAGGAAATGTTGCCGTAAACGGTTAACCAGGGGAGACACAGGGCCAAAAACTTATGCTGATAGAAATTTGTCACCTATTTTCAACTGAAAAGTGCTCAAGCAACATTGCTCAAAAAAAGATGCCTGACAAAATGGCTCAAAAAGTTGCAGTGTATCATCAGCCTCAGAGTAGACTGTTAGGGAAGGTTTAGGGTTAGTAGAATAAGTTGACATACACTTGCAAAGTTTCTGATAGTCAGAATGTTGTGTGTAGTGAACCCATCAAAATAAAGTGTTAAAAAATGTAACACTTTAATGTCTGCTAGTTGAAAAGTTACATACTTTTAGTAGGATGTCTACAGAGGACTATAAACATAAAGTGTTGCCAAAATTACAATTAATGCATGCATGCATACATACATACATATGATTAAATAAACTAAATACAATATAAATAAAATAAAATAAAGACTAAATCATACAGTTTCAAACGTTTGGTTGATTTTATTTTTAAATTAGCACTTTTTATTAAGCAGAGGTGCATTAAACTGATCAGGGCTGCGTTCTCCGATAACGTCTCTTAGCGCACTACGAAGACTCAAAAGGTACACCTTAACTAGCTAGAGTTATACCTTTCCTACGTGTGTTCGCCGAACTATACCTTAGGATGGTGCTTAAGGTAAACCTTCTTAAGTGCGACCTAATTTAGCAAAAACGCAATCCCACACCCTCACGGACATAAGTGTGTTAATGTTGAAATTATAAAAGGGGCTAAGAGGGGGTTTCGCCCAGGGAGTAATTCAATGTAGAACCGCCGAATAACGGTCTCGAAAAAATGGCACAATTTTGCAGACGCTGCCATAGCTATAAAGTTTGTGTAAACTCATCTTTCTTCATATAGACTCTTAAGCCTTTTCTGTCAAGTGGTTCTCCAGCTGATGTGCTTTAGGATAGTAATTAAAAAAGCTAACAACCATTAGTGTATGGAAACTTTATTAATGAAAACACCATTCACTGGGTGTAGGCTATTACAACTGAAGTATTTTATGAATAATAATTTAAAGTAAAGTAAAAATGTAAATAAAATACTAAATCAGATTTTATATTAAATGTTCATTTAAACTGTTATGTTAAACTGCGATCAAAGGTTCGTAAGACCAACCTTACGAACGAATGACTTACAGAAGGTATACTTAACTAAGAAGGTTTCGGAAAACAGGCGCTAAAGATAAGGTACGTCTTAAGGTACAACTTAAGAACGACGTAGCGTTGAGGTGGTTTCGGAGAACACAGCCCAGAAGTCTCAGTAAAGACATTTACAATGATTTCAGATAAATAAAAATTCAGAAAAATAAATCAGCATGACTGTCTTCACCTCTGATAATATATTTCTTGAGCGGCAAATAATCATATTACAATGATTTCTAAAGACAAAGAAGACTGGGGCAATGATGATGAAAATTCAGCCTGTAAATGTAACAAGCATGTATTAACAAGCATTTTTTTTTAATTGTAATATTTCAAAAAAGTAACTGTATTGTAGATTTTAAAAAATGCAGGCTTGGTAAAATTACAGAAACTTCAAAAACGTACGAATGCTAGTATATGCAGGATAAAACTTTACAGACACAGCTGAATGTTTTCTCAAGTCTCAAGTACCAGATTTCTGCCTAATTCTGTCTAACCTATATGCCACAAATCAACCATATTGCCCTCTTTTTTTCTGCTAAACAGTAAAATATGATCCATGCCCCAACCCTGGCGTGCCTGACAATGGCTACCAGACTCTGTACAAGCACAGTTACCAGGCAGGTGAGACGCTGCGCTTCTTCTGCTATGAGGGCTATGAGCTCATTGGGGAAGTCATCATCAACTGTGTCCCAGGACACCCCTCTCAGTGGAACAGCCCACCACCCTTCTGCAAAGGTATGTGCATGTTATATAGTCTAATACACAGAGTTGGCATTTCTATCTGCAGAGTTTAAAAATGGCATGTTTTATGTATTTGCAGTGGCCTATGAAGGGCTACTGGACGATCATAAATTGGAGGGTAAAGTTGGAAAATGTTATGCACTATTTATACTGGTTTGGCTTACTATGTCACACATCCATGTTATTAACTTTCACTCTTTGCAGTTTCTCAGTCATTAGAGGCCTCTCATCAAATGCTGAGCGAGAACATTGCATTGGCTATTATCCTGCCGATCATTCTGGTCATCCTTCTGATTGGTGGAATCTACATGTACTATACCAAGTAAGTTTGGCATGCTTGTGTTTCTGAATGCTTTTGGTTTGTGTTGAAGTAAACATGAATCAGAATTGGCCCTATTATTATTAAATATCTTCTGAATGTTCTTGGTCTTGCTTTGTATAATTTATCATTGCACATTATTTCAGAGTAAAGCTCATTGTTGGCTTCTGAACTGGAAATTTTAAATGAAATAAAAGCAGAATTAGAAATGATGTTCATAAATCGATCTACCATTTCCTAACCTATTTCCATGTGGATATAATCAAAAAAATCACAGTTTTAAAGCATAATGGCTTTCGAGCGCTATTTGTTGTTGACTCTTAAAACCTTCTTCACAGCTGTTCCTTATTTAGCTCTTCTGCACTAGCACCTCTCTCATCGTCTCTTCCTGTCTCTCTCAGTGTGTGTAGGTGGCAGTGGAAACCGTTGTTCTGGAAGTCTCTCTCTCACACCCACTCCTATAGTCCCATTACGGTGGAGTCTGACTTTAACAACCCTCTCTATGAGGCGGGGGTAAGATACTCACAAGCTAGTGGAGTTTGTGCTTATAATGTAAACTGGTAGGATGTGTAACTGAGCACCAAGAAATCAAAGGCATTGATTTTCTCTTTAGGGAATCATAGTATGTTTGCTATCTTAGATCTAGCTGATCTTCCAGCACAACATGCTCTCTTATTTTTTGTATTGAAATATATAGATGCACTGCAGTCTTAAGTGTCACATAAACCTTCAAAAATCATTCTAATATTCTGATTTGTTTCTCAAGAAACATTATTGTCAGGGTTGAAAACAGCTTATTTTGTTTGTTGTGAAAATCTTGCTTGTTTCGGGATCATTTGATGAATGGAAAACTTTCTTTAAATGTCTTTATTTTAATGCATCTTTGCTAAGCATAGACATTTCTGTTTTATTTTACGAAGCAATAAAATCATATACTACGCCCAACCAGATGCTGTCTTTTATAAAAAAAAAAAAGGGTGTTTTCTACCTTTGTTGTATTTAATGTCAATTCATCTGTATTATATTAATAATAACTTCACTAAAACTAGACAATGCTGCTTGGCTTTAGATGATGATTTACCATGGTGTTTTCTACTGAATTTTTTTTCCTTCTCACTTTAGGACACACGAGAGTACGAGGTGTCCATCTGAGACGGGAGTCTTTAAATGAATCCAAATTTTTGGTGACTAAAAAGGAGAAGAAAAGCAAGGATACTGTTATTTCTCTCTCTCTCTCTCTCTCTGCAAGACATTCATTTGTTTTACTCAATTAATGACCACACATTAATCCCACTTTACACAGTCTCTCTCTCCTCCCTCTCGGTCGATTCACTGATGTATGTACGTACCAAGTGCGTTTGCTTGTGAGTTTATGCAGTGTGTTTACATGTGTGTGTATGCTATTGGCTGTATATGTACATCAGAGTGAGGAAATACTGAAAGCAACAACAAAATAGATGTGAGTACATATTGTGAGTATGATTTCCACAGTCAGGCATGTTTTATAACAAAAGGTCTGGTGCCTTAAGGACTGTAAAGTGATGGAGTGAAAGAAAGAACGAGAAATTGAATGGGGAGAGAGAGAGAGAAAGAGAGAGACTTTGACAAAGATAAGTACACATAGATATATAATCTGAAAAATGAAAACTATACTGTCATGTTCTCATATTTGTATACAGACACATGGCCACACAGTCACACATACATCTACATGATGACAAGAACATACTGAATGTAAATATTTTGATTGAATATTGAGTATACAAGCGGATTCTGTGCCAAAATACATCCCATAATGTGACGTCACTTCACGTTTCACTGGTTGCCATAGTATTTCTCACATTATTATGTAATAATGAGGACAATGCCAGCATTTCATATTGTTCTTTGCTGTTTCTTAAGAATCTATTTCTGCTTGATGTTGAATGACCATGTTTCAGAGGAGCGGAATGTCCTCTCGCTTACGGCACGCAACGATTGTATATTTTACCGCTTCAGCTTAGGATTCATGATCAATTATACTTACTGTCATTGTTATCAGAGTTGATGTTGTTGCATATGCACTATGTTGAGGAAAATATATACAGAAAAAAAAACTGCTTGCTGTGATGCAGTAATCGAACTGAAATGCTTTTTATAAATTGCATTTTTTTAAATTAATTTATTGATTTATCTCATGGTTTCTTGTTAATATGCAGTGAATTTCGTCTTTTCCACTGTGCCATAACCAGAGCCCGTGTTGTGGAGGGCTTTGTTGCATTATAGTATTACTTGATTGTTATTTATTTATCAACATAATATACGTGTCATGAAGACATTTATTTGCTGAGATTTAAGATTAAATAAAAGTCTCTGTTGGATGGTGAGTGTGTGTTTTTTTAAATGACATCTTTATGGATAATACTTAATGGTTTTCTTGCTGTTAGGAAAGTAGCATATAGATAGATATAAATATACACATGCTTATATCACACAGTACATTATTTCTACGTTTTTCACGTTCAGGAAAAAAAAATTAAAAACGAAATTTTGTCACTAGAAGTAAACATTGACCCTGGGTTTTACGATTGGCTGGATTCAGACTGGGGGCGGGATTAATTCTGTTGACTGACGTTGAGGTGGACCAATCAGTCAACGAAAGACACTCCTCACGAGGGGAAGCAGCCATTGTCAACCCACAACAAGCAAGAAAGAGGAAGAAGACAGTCGTACTGCAAGACAACAGAGGAAATTATGATTTGGTGTAAAATCATGGCAGCCTTAGTGTTATAGATGTGACTGTCCGTCGCGAATACTTTATATTTTGTGCACCTTACCGCTGGAACCCAGCTCGGTGAGTGTTTGCTCGTTGACAGCCATACTAATGTTATCAAGAGCTAGCTCAGGGCTAATAAGCTTATCAGTAACGTTATAAGACACAGACATCATATTAACTAGACACGTTATGTGGCTGTGTTTCCCTTTAACCGTCACTTGTCAAGTTATTTAATGGCCAGTGAACGGTGTAAAATATATTTGGAGTGGTCTAGACGAGGATTAGCGAGATCTCTCAGCTGGTGTTAAGATCTTACTGAATGTGTTGACCTAATTCTGTCCATTTCCTCTGATATCAGTACAAAAACACATCTGTGGCCTCCCCAGTGGAGTGGACAGACATTCACAAGCCTCAGAGTACCAGTTAAGGGGTGATATAATTCCCATATGTTTTAGTTTTTAGGCATACTCCAGTAAGCTCTTTGGATACTCTATAATGACGGATGATAAAAATATTCCTTTGTATTTCGTATATTATGTTTCTGGATTTTTTTTTTTTTCTCGGATATCGTTTCAGTTCTCACAGTTCCGCGGTTGGTGTGAACAATTTAACTGTAAATATTGGTGTGCTGTCACCTTGTTCACTCATATCTCTGAAGATGTCACAACATTTATTGGTTATTGGCACACATGTGAAATCCTGTGCGTAATCACTAAAGATTGCTTTGATGTCATACTGGCTAAATTTCCTTTTAAAGGAATAGTTGAGAGTCAGACAGAAAATAATGCTTTGATATTATTTACAAAATTGACTATTTTTAAACAAGTAAGTAACTAGAAGACAAAAAAATGAGTTTTTGCTAATATTTATTTTTCTTACTGGGACTCTCAGGCTTTCAAAACGCTACAAACATCCATAAAAGTATCCATGTGACTTGTATGCTGTATTCCAAGTCTTTTGAAACCATATAATCATTTTACAGTCATATAAACATGTTCTTTACTGGAAATATTTTCCTTCAGTGGAAGGACATACTCCACCCCAAAATGAAAATGTTTTCATTAATCCTTTACCCCTATGTCGTCTTCAGAAAAGAATCTAAGATATTTTGGATGAAAACGAAGAGGCTTGTGACTGTCCCATGTCTGAATGTTATGTCTGCAAATAAAAAACTATATTCAGTAATTTGAGTCTGTCTGTGTCACCGTAGCGCCATTTATATGCACAGAACGCAAACTAATGTATGACTTTGAATACATTGCACGATTCATATGGATAATTTTTGCGGTGGTTTTATGATACTTTTTGTAATTTTGGTCCTTGACAGCTCCAATCCAGTTTCATTACAGCTGTGAAAAAAGTATATTCTTTAGAAACCCTTTTTGTATTCCATGGACGTACGAAAAGGTGCCGTTTAGGAACCACAGGAGAGTAAGGAAACATTTATGATGTGTTCAAGTTGAGCTATTCCTTAGTCACTGCATTACAGAATGACTCAGTACTGCTTAAAACGTCTCTTAACAATCAGACCGTAACTCAGTCTGCTCTGTATCTGTGTGCTTTATATCTTCAGGGAGCAAATAAGCAGTATTTGGTTTCTACTCCCCTGATGTCTGCCGAGGCATCTGGATCATCTGGCGGGAATGTGGTGACTGTGTCTGGTTCTGCCGCATCATCTTCCAGCCATGTTGGGGAAGAAAAGGCCGGAAGGAGCCTGGCGGGGAGTAAATACGTGAAGCTCAACGTGGGGGGAACCCTCCACTACACCACGGTCCAGACGCTCACCAAGGAGGATAGTCTGCTCCGGAGCATTTGTGACGGGAGCACAGAAGTCAGCATAGACTCAGAGGGTAAGAGAAAGCATGAGAAAGTTTTGTTTTACTGATTTCATCATTATCGAGTCATTACTGAAAAAACAGAGAGACTAAATCCTGACGTCTCTAAACACTTCCTACAAAGTTACCTGAAAAACTATATGCAAGTATACCTAGGCTAGGACAAAAGCTGTGTGTTTGTTGCTCCCGTTACTAAGCTTTATTTTAGATGCAGAAACTAGATAACTGATGTATATTTAAGTATTCCTTCACTTTTTTGAAGGCTGGGTGGTACTGGACAGATGTGGGAGACACTTTTCCCTTGTGCTGAACTTCCTGCGGGACGGGACAGTTCCTTTGCCGGAGAACACACGGGAGCTAGAGGAGGTGTTAAAGGAGGCGCAGTACTACAGGCTCCAGGGTCTTGTGCAGCACTGCCTCGCCACAATACAGGTTAGAGATCCTCTGGAGCGGGTTTCTGTATCATCACTGTTGGTCCAAAGTAGCATGTGTCTATAGAGAAGTTGATTACGTCTTCTTTGAGCTAAGGAAGGTGTTTGACTGTCGGTCTGTCGCTTACTAATGGCTTGCTTGATGTTGATGCAGAAACGCAGGGATGTCTGCAGGGGGTGTCACATTCCTATGATCACTTCAGCCAAAGAGGAACAGAGGATGATAGCCACCTGTAGGAAGGCAAGTTAACACAGCAGAACATTTACTTCCCACCTAGACCAAAACAACACAAGAACATTTATATCCCTTTAGCAGCAGTTTTGCCCAGTTTCAAAGTCTGGAGGAGTTAGTGGAAAGTCAGAGCCAGTCTGCAGATATCAGTCATTTGTGAAAGTCATGTACTATGGAAACAGACAAATCTGTTTTGATTTTAAAACCAGACACTGCAGGCAAAACACTATATATATATCAGTGATGCGCAGGTCAATGTGCAAACAACCCAAACCTGACCGACATTTTCAACAAACTCGGACCGCAAACAAAGAAAAAAGAAAATATTGTACCCGACCCGCTTCCTTTTTTTCAAATGGTGCGCTCGCTGACGTGGTGCGCTCAGAGGTGCGGCGGCGAAAGCAGGCAGTTCTTGAGTTCAAATTCGCCACTGGTGCCCTGTGCTCTTTACAGATGAAAGCAGGTTCACACTGAGCACATGTGACAGACAAGTCTGGAGACAAGTGGAGAACGTTCTGCTGTCTGCAACATCCTCCAGCATGACTGGTTTGGCAGTGGGTCAGTAATGCTGTGGGGTGGCATTTCTTTTGAGGGCCGCACAGCCCTCCATGGGCTCACCAGAGGTAGCCTGACTGCCATTAGGCAACGAGATGAGACCCCTTGTGAGACCGTATGCCTGGAACATCATGTCTCGCTCCATCCACCAACACCACGTTGCACCACAGACTGTCCAGGAGTTGGCGGATGCTTTAGTCCAGGTCTGGGAGGAAATCCCTCAGGAGGCCGTCCACCGCCTCATCAGGAGCATGTCTAGGTGCTGTAGAGAGAAAATACAGACACGTGGAGGCGACACACACTACTGAGCCTCATTTTGACTTGTTTTAAGGACATTACATCAAAGTCTGATCAGCCTGTAGTGTTTTTCCACTTAAATGTTTGAGTGTGACTCCAAATCCAGACCTCCATGGGTTAATAAGTATTTAATAAGAATATTTCATTCACTCAGATCTGTGTTGTTTTAGTGTTCCCTTTCTTTTTTTTTTTTCATGTTCTAGCTTTTTTATTGTGTGTAAATATATACTGCTGTATATTAGCATATAGTAAAGAGCTCTCAGGAGAATGACATTGATATTAATAATGGTAGGAAGATTTTTGTGGCGTTTGTTGTATAAATAATCTTTTCCTCATTACAGCCAGTGGTGAAACTGCAGAATAACAGAGGGAACAATAAATACTCCTATACCAGGTACATTTGTTTTTCTTTTCTTTTCTTTTTTGTTTACCACTTTCTAATTTCACAAAGCATATGAGTCATAATATGACTTTTTCAAAAACTATTCTGAATATAAATTAACAGTTGTAGTAAGAATCATATACGCACACACACATGTTGGTTTATGTGATTTATGGGGAGTCTCCATAGGTGTAATGGTGTTTATACTCTACAAACTGTAAGTGGTATTGCCCTACACTGACCCTACACCTAAACCTACCCCTTACAATTTTCATTAAAAAAAAAACATACTAAATAGTGTTTTGAAGTCTTTTGAATTATGGGGACACTTAAATCACCTTCATATTGTAATACCTATGCAATACCCATGTCATTATGCAAATTTGTGTCCTCATAAAGCACACAAACATACACACACACACACACACAGGATATTAGTCTCAAAACCTCTTGTAATTATGCATGGTTACTGTAGGAAGCAGTAAGAAAATAATTTTAAAAATTGTAAATGTTTCTCTCTGTCATACCATAGAGCATAGCATTAGCAATGTACATGTATTAATAAAAAATGTATGCCAAATATGTAAATGTCAATGGGAGGTGCTGTTTTTTGTAATAAAATGTACCTTTTTCCTCAGCAACTCTGATGATAACCTTCTGAAGAACATTGAGCTGTTTGATAAGCTGGGGCTGCGCTTTAATGGCAGAGTGCTGTTCATTAAAGATGTGTTGGGAGACGAGATATGCTGCTGGTCTTTTTACGGCGAGGGACGCAAGATCGCCGAAGTCTGCTGCACTTCTATTGTTTATGCCACTGAGAAGAAGCAGACCAAAGTGAGCAAAAGAGACTTGAACTCTCTCGTCTATGTGTATAAATGTGTTTCCTTACTTCATCTTCATCTGTTCGCATAGGTTGAGTTCCCAGAAGCTCGTATCTTTGAGGAGACACTCAACATTTTGATCTATGAGAATGGACGAGGCTCAGGTTCCGGAGGCATGGCCCTGCTGGAGTCAGGGGGCATCTCGTCACCAGGTGTGGGCCAGTCGGAGGAGGAAGGGGCAGGTGTGGGAGGCGGGGATAGACGGGTGAGGCGTATCCATGTGCGGAGGCATATTATGCATGATGAGAGGGGTCACGGACAGCAGACTGTCTACAAAGACTGAATCAGAACAATATAAAGACATTGTATGACCAATATGCATGTAAACAATGGAAAGGTTGTTTGAGGAAAGAAAGACAGCTTTGGTATGATTAATACTGCACTGAAATGGGGGGGGGGGGGGGGGGGGGGGG
>JAUMHP010000045.1:3785549-3808965 GCA_032361065.1 Enteromius trimaculatus
CCTGGCAATCGACGGTCCTGCAAAGTTCTGCTCCAACTCTAATCAAACACGCATGCCTTTAGTTTTCAAGCAATCCTAAAAAACATAATTAGTTGCTTCAGGTGTGTTTGATTAGAGTTGGAGCTAAACTTTGCAGGACAGTCGTTTGCCAGGAGCAGCGTTGGGCACCCCTGAACTAGAGTATGGCAACAAGCAGACAGTGACAGCTGTATAGAAATGCTCCCCTGCATGAAATCTGACTGAACATACATCAGCAACGACATTAGCATTTTAAAATTACAAAAAAGGAGAAAAAAGTAACCCCAATGTATAAAATAACGTTTATGTTGCCAAAAAAAAAGTAAATACTTAAATTATTTCTTAAATTGACTTTTTACAATTTTTTTTTTCTTCTTTACATGGTCACATATACTTCGATTCACTTAAATACTTCACATTAGATTTGTACAATTTAAGAAAGCGTTCACAATTAAGATTTTATATATATATATATATATGTGTGTGCAGGGCCTGACAGTTAAAGGGAGCCCCAGAAACACAGACCACTCTCTTAACAAAAACCTAACAACAAAACTAACAAATAACAAACATTCAATGCTTTGCGTTCCTATTAATTATTAGTATTATAAATATTATTATTCTGTGTTTTACATCCCTTATTCAATTAATTACCATTTTATTACTTTAACATTTAGGCTATCCCATTTTTTCCTGTACAGTGCTGCATGTTTCAAAAGCCAATGACAGGTATTCTGTTCATTTTCTGAATCAGTTGTTCAACACACTTTGCTGATAAACATAATATATCAAAAGTCAATTATTTGTGGATTGTGCTATGTATGGCTGCTGACACACAGAAGGCTGGTGTAACCCAGTAGAGAAAATGGATCAAACTTTATTTTCCTTTTTTCAAGATAAAGTTGAATGATAATGACCTTTTGATTTGTTAAAAATGGTATTAGTCCTACCTCCCAAGCGACAGACCCGATCACTCACTAGTTTCCGACCTTTTTCACTGTGGGAATGAACGAGACAGGTTGCTTTTTTTTAACTTTTGGGTCGTCGGTGTACGGAGTGCGAGCTGGATATGCTGTTGTTGTACCTCTTGCTGGCTCCTCACGATACCTCATCTTGGCTAGTATTACATGGTAAAGAAAACTCTGGATGGATTTCCTGGATTCTCTCCGGATGGAGATGGCGAGCCTGTGCCCAGAACTGGATTGAACATTGAAGAACCACCTTCTTTACACCTGAAAACACCACTTAACAGAAAAAGAACTGAATTATAAAGACAATTGACTTGACATATAACGTACAAACGACAAACTGAGCTCATTGGGACTGGGGATATTATTATTTTTTTCTCCTTTTTGCATATGCCGGCTATGCTTATTGTTAAATATTGTTACCTCGAACTGTTGTATGTTTATTTGTTGTTAAATAATACTTTTCTTTACTTACTCTTTGCCTCCAGCCAGTTCCTTGCAAGTTCACCGTAGTTCCTATTGAAATTCTGCAGAACCTAGCAACTGGTCTATAATTTTAATTCCGCTTTACCTGCTTAACGTGAGGCAGGGGTTACACTGTGTTAAACATCCTTCTTCTGTTCTAAATTGTGTTGTAACTGCTGTCTCTCTGTTGGCAGACGGCTGCCTCCAAGTAAATGCTACCTGTTGAATTCACATTTAAGGGACGTTTCTGCTGTTTTCTGTGTGTATGAAATATGCACTTGTATGTTTAAGGAAACACAGCTAATAGGTTATAAATGTCCCTAAGGGCATGATGGAGCGCCTGCCTCAAGTGATCTTCACAATCAGCTACAATTGCACAACACATTATTATTATTATTTTCATTATTTTGAATGTCAGTCAAGGAGATGACTGGGTGAACTACTTTTGTAAGGGAACTATATTTGGTTATGGATTTAAAATTTGATTTAAAGTCTTCTATGTATGTTTGTATGAAATGCATAAATATGACATTTGTTTCTTTTAAGTTGCCACATATGTGTGCCTTTTTATTCCTATTCTTATAGGCCCCTTGCTTTTGGCATTAGGATTGGATCACAGTTCGATCTTGCTTACTAATTAGTGTATATTAGTGCTTTGAAGTACCCAAAATATCCACTAGGTGACGGTATTTACAAAGTAAACAACAAATGGAGTCCTCAGTCTTCAACAAAGGTGTTTAAGTACTGTACACAAAGCAACACATTTTAATGATGGATTTTCATTTTATGCTCACCCAAAAACTTACTTTTTTATATTTATATTCTTTAAGTAACTAAGTTACTTTAAGTAACTAAGTAATCACACATCAGCAGTATACCAATAAAGCAAAGTAAACGCGTTCCTGTCATCACTTAAATGTAGGGTGACCATACATGCCATTTTTCCCGGACGCGTCCTGGCCAGGATTTCTATAAGGATATAGGTTTTGGCTTGGCTTGCGTGTGCAGACCGATCGGTATGACATCACTTCCTTATGTTTCCAAAACCCTCTTGATGTACGAATCAAAGCAACATAGAAATCCTGGCAAGAACGCGTCCGGGGAAAATGGCACGTATGGTCATCCTACTTATATGTGTTGGTACTGAGGTACCCTAATTGTTTGATTCGGGGCTGTTGGGTACCCAACAGATCAGGCGTTGTCCAGCACACTTCTGTGGTGAAGCGACTGTAAATGCAGTGTTTTTGTGAGTGCACTACAGTGTGCAAGAAAAATAAGAACGCTTTGGTTAAAGCCAAAAGGAGCAAAATAGTGGATACGTGGCATCCCTTGATTTCTGGTATTTAAGATTTAAAGGAATATTTCACCCATACATATACGTTGCAAATTTACTCAGGCCATCAAGAATATAGACATGTTTGTTTCTTCATCGGAACAGATTTGAAGAGATTTACCACTTGCTGATCAATAGATCCTCTGCGGTGCACATGTGCTGTTAAAACAGAGTCCAAACAGCTGATAAAAACATCACAAAAATCCTTAAAACAAAGTAAAAAACAAGTAATCCTCATGACTTAAGTACATAAGTTAATGTTTTGTAGAGTGAAAAGCTGAATGTTTAATGTTCAGCATATTTCTTTTCCTTAAATTCATGCACAATAGAAGAAAACTATGAAAATAAACTGTTGCTACAGGAGAATCAGTCAGCCCGCTAGTTGAAAGTGTAATAGTGAAGTAGAAATAGTTCAGAATCATAATGTTTTTGCTAAAGCATTTTTACTTGCAGTGTTAAATTAGATTTTTAATCCCTTGTTGTCAGATTTTTGTACCCACCATTTAGGGGCCGCTCTGCGGCAAGCAGCAGCAAACTTTTGGAGGCATGTGTGAGAGTTTAATGAAAGTGCTGCATATTCCCTTTAGTGTGCTCCCACTCTCCTGTTCTCTCAGTCATTTCAGTGCTCCTCTCCCACAACGATCACACCCACCCCACAGTAACACCTCAAACACTGTAATTAATCAAGACGCGTGCCGTAATCAAGAGGAAGAGTGGCTATTTTTAAAAGCCCTGTCACCGTGGGGGCATTGAGAAACAAGATGAGACAAAGAGGGGGAGGAAAAACAAGACAAATTCATTTATTATGAGTGCATTTGGCTCTGAGATATCAAGTAAAACATTTAGCTCAGTGTCTTCCATCTCAGCGTCTTACAGTGTGTCTTCACACATATTAAATTCTGGATGAGAGAAAAAAAAAATCAATGAAAGGTGGTGATGAGAGGAATTTAGATACATGAGCCTTCCGCTACTAAAAGACTCTTTTCTCCCTCTTTGGCTTGATCTTTATCTCATTTCATGATATCTCCATAGAGACAATCTCAATCACAAACACAACTACCTCAAGACCTCAAGACTTTAAAGCAATGTTTTATAAAGCTGGTTTTGCAGTACAGTTTTTAACCTGCACTTAATACTTTAAAGAGCTATTTTTGGATCCCCTGACCCATTTTATTGCCTATATTGTACATTTTGTTACCATTTTGTAAAAGCAATAGTAGATCTACAGTATTTAAATAGTTTAATTTAACGATTGACTCATGATGTAAAACACATTCGGGTCAGCACAAACTAGGGTTTTTCCAGTATTTTTTATCAGATGTGATCTAGGGTTTATTTCGACCTGCATAGTAATACTGTTGCAAGTGTCACGTTTGACATCCAGAGCAAAAAATATGGTCAGTGTGGTTCATTCATTGATATGGAAACCAGTGTTATTTTAGTATTATTTATATACAATTACAGTATTTATGCGAATTTTGAATCTTTTATTGTTGCACTTTTCATTTTATTTACATTTATTTTTATTTATTTATTTATTTATTTCACTTTCCCCCAGTTTCACAGACAAGACTTAAGCTAGTCCCAGACTAAACTGCATGTTTGAGCTGTCTCAGATGAAAATATCTTGCTCTGACATATCTTAAAACATGTCAGTGTCATTGTTCTGTGTTAAGATGCACACCTGTAATATTTTCTTAATAAGTTGCTTAAATATCTTAATTTAACTAATGCCTAGTCCTGGCTTAAGCTAAGCCCTGTTTGTGAAACCGGGCCTTTGAGTTTTAGTATATAGTAATATTTAGTTTCCCTTTTTCATCTAATCTAAAATTATTTTTGTTAAATGATTTTATTGCATGCATTTTCTTTCTTTTTTTTTTTTTTGGCAGTTTTTCGGTTGACTGTGAGCCCTTCAGAACAGACTGTGACTCATTTTTGGATCACGACCCACCAGTTGAGCTCTATTGCCTGAAGGTACCTCATCCTCCTTGCACAAATGTATCAACGATTTATTGATATTAAGACATTAAGAAGTAATGCATCATTTAAGTGCCAGGCGTCCCAGCAGGATCTCGTGTTAGAGACGGATGGCAACTTTAATCACTAGCATTTAGTCTGTTTAACTCAATGTGTGTTATGATAGATCAATATGAATGATGAGGCATTAAACATTTAATGTTATTTAAGGTCTCGCTTACAAAGATTTTAATTAGCTTATTATATGGTGGTCCACGTTCCTTTCCTTATCAGTATCAGTAAAATAAATACCATAATAACCCATTTTTCACTCACTCGCTGTTCAGATCAGTCCTGAGATTTAAGCGGGTTTATGTATTATAATAGAAGATGACTAGCCATCATCCACTTAGTGTCAGTGACTTTTTGACACAGACATCTCTCTCTCTCTTACACACACACACACCCTGCGGCATATGCCCTACTATATGGCCATTATCTCTTTTGGTTGCTATGGTAACCCTAACCTGAGATTGCAGGCTTTAGGTGGTGATGACGCTGTGTGTGTGTGTGTGTGTGCGTGCTTATATGTTGGCTTTGGAATATTGAGTTCATTTGAAGTTACTATTTTGAAAAGTAATGATGTCACTTGTGTGCCTTCAAACTGAGACAACCCACACACTTAGCATGCATAAACATAAAAACTGCACACACACACACACACACACACGTAATTCACTATCATGATATCAGTTTCGTCCACTACAGACTGCCGTTAGTGCCGTTTTCACACAAACACACGCTTGTTAAAGTGGCTGACATTGATGTCTATGTTCTTTTCTCTTCCTTGTAAGTCCAGAACTGAAAATACACGCTTTTCCTTTCGCAGATATGGTCAGTCTTGATTTATTAGGAATAACAAGCACTGAATTCATCCATGACTCTATTTTTTTTTGGCTGGTTGTCTCACATTTATCTCTGCTGAAATGGTGTTGGCCTCCGTATTTTCTTCTTCTCTTTTGCTGTCTAAGACACCAGGTCCCAGTGATGGAGAAAACCAGTTTAAATTGCCCACAGGAACTGGAAGTCCTTATGAATGAATTCAGTGTGAGTTTGAATTTTTTTTAAGCTGTCTTCCATTGTCTGCTTAAGCGAGACTTTGCTGTGCCTGACAGAGAGTATTCAGAGTACTCGAATGATGAAGTCACTGTCTGTGACTGGTTTTCAGTCTTGGATGGACTAAAAGTGACCTCCGATATGCCTACAGTTCCCTTACAGCACATGCTGGAAGCTTTATTATGCATTTTGTTGTTCTGCTGAAACACTGACACAATACAGATCAAGTATATAGCTCAAATACTTAAGCATATCCAGGGTCACTTAGCAGCAGTGATGAACTGATGAAGAGCATTTGACTTGTCTAAATTGCCCCACTGAACCCATTAGTCCTGATTCTTTGAGTGCTTAAATTTAATAAGTAAAACACTGACTGTTCAATAGCATGAGGAGTTTTGCATTCGCATTACATAATCTGTGAATGCTTTTTTATTCTTTCATACGTTTTTCAGTTAAAGCAATGAAAATCTTACAAATCACTTTTAAAACATTTGAGCTTTTTACATAAAACTGTTGCAGCTGAAGAATAACGGCTTGAAATGGCGGTGAATAATGCTCAGCTGGAAGAACAATAGCCACTTGCTGGTCAAATGCTTTGATGCTGAAGGAACAGAATGACTTGGTGCTTGGAATTGAATTACATGTCTTATAGAGTCAATTTGGTTTCACTAATAGAGTTTGGAAGGGTTTTCGGAGTAGGGCAAGACACCAAAGCCATCTCCAATCATCCTCTCAAATCATACAAAATGAATATATTCTGATTGAATTCTTCTCTCTTTTTTACATTGCAGTATACAGTATTGCTGCAGAATAAAGAGAGGAACATTTTACATTGCAAAAGAGAGGAAAAGAAGAAAAAGGTAAATTGTAACTGTACATCCTTTTTTTGCTGTTTTATAAACAATTCTATGCTCAGATATACATATTATTATTACTTATTTAGATAGATATATTACAAAAATGTACTTTTTATTTTAGCTTTTTTTTTTTTTGTAGCTGAGACCTATAAGGTAGGCCTACATGATGCCAAAAAAGTTGAGTAATTTTTTTCAGAAAGGATGCTTTCAAATGATCAAATGTGATAAAAAGATATTTAGAGCCTTACAAAAGTGTCTATAAAGGCTGCTCTTAAATGCTCAGATTCTTGAAAAAAACCTGTAACACAGTTTCCACACGTTTCAACATATAATATAAATAAATGATCTCAGCATCAAATCATCATATTAAAAGTTTACTGAAGGATCGTGTGCCACTGCAGACTGGAGTAGTGATGCTGAAAATTCAGCAGTGCATCACTGAAATGAATTACAATTTAAAAGTTTTAAATAATACAATATTACAATAGTAATACAATATTACTGCATTTTTTGATCAGATAAATGCAGCCTTGGTGAGACTTCTTTCAAAACACTAAATTTACCTTATGTTATCGACCCCAAGTTTTGAACAGTATATTCAAAACTGTGACAACTACCAGTTCTCCTACTGCATTGTCAAGTAATCATTTAACTTTTTGCCTGGCTGAGACACATACCTGTCTCAGACAAAACAGCCCCTATCATGAGATCTCAGTAATTCTCTGATGAAGGACAGAGATTGGGAGAAACAATAAGAGAAAAAAGGTAGACCGATGGGGCCTGATTAGATCAATGCTAAAGAAACCGCAGATACCACTGGACCCTGTGACACTGTCACCCCATCCCTTCTGTGTCTCTCTATTTTTTCTCTCCCCCTCTCTGGCCTGTTGCTTAGTTACTGCCTAGTGTGCTGGAATTGTGGAATTGTGTTTGAGAGAGAGAGGTAGAGGGGTAAGCCACGGTACACAGGCTTGATCTGCGCCATTGTGAGCGCACAGGTGTTTGCGTTTCAGTTCTCCTGACAATACTTCCTCAATAATCTCCATTACTCACCTGTGACTCCACTTTCATTCATGCACGTTGTGTTTAGAAAGAAACGCCTGATAGATCGCCAGAGCTCCAGACCCGATCCAGGGGTCAGCGCAGGCTAATAACATATAATGCGTGTTTGGATTGAGCTCTACTGGAGAAACTGACCTTTGACCACATGAAGCGAGCGTGTGCGATGTGTTTTCCCAGAAGAGGGCTGATAGGAGACAAAAAAGAAGCAGGAACAATTAATGCAGAAGGTAGAGGGCTGGTGTTAGTGTGTGTGTGTGTGTGTGTGTGTGTGTGCAGAGCGAGTCTGAACTCTGCAGCAAGAGGTCTCCACACAGAGTGAGTCTGTCTTAATTAAAGCATCATTATCTGCTGATCTCACTGATACATGCTGCATTCTAGACTAAATAATGCATATATACATACATAAAATATTACAATATTAAGAAATTATTCTTGCAATTTAGGATATTTAATACGTTACAAAAAGAATGTGTGTTTGTGCATGTTTATTTATTTACAATATGAAGGTAATTTATGAAGACATTTTCAGTCTCCCTGTAATTCAAAAGGCTTAAAGACATACTAAATGGTGTCTTTTTTTTAGTATAACGTACACAGTTTCCTGTAAGGGGTAGGTTTAGGTGTAGGACAATAGCACATACAGTTTGTACAGTATAAAAACCATTACACCTATGGAGAGTCCCCATGAATAACAAAAACCAACATGTGTGTGTATTTCTATAAAGAACTGTGTGCATATAAAAAATTTCCCTTAAAAACATCTTGATTCTTGAAGTACATGTTATTAATATAATATAATATAATATAATATAATATAATCCTCTTAAGACATTTTAAGATTCTTGAAGTATATTTAATTAATATTAAATAAATAAATAATATAGTTTATATAGTAACCCATAGATAAGCTTTTGAAGTTTTAACAAAAATAAATATACATTATGTTTAAATAATGTTTGAATATTTGCAAGTCAGCTAAGTACTTTATACTTGCTCTGAGAATGTGTTTTGTTTTTGTTATAATAATAATAATAATTATTATTATTATTATAAATGAAGTCAGCGAAGCAGAGTCTTTCACACAAACTCAAATTAAGTCAGAAACAGACGTGAACGCGCACAGCACCACGCTGCGAAAGCTCTCTGGGTCCTCTGGTTAGCGCTAGACTGCTAATGTACTCACTGGGTGAGCTCAGCAAAGTGCCATTTAGATAGAGAGGACGTTTGAACCCCCCCAAACCCCCACCATCGCAGACAACAAACAGTTGTAACGGTGTGGTGAAGGAAAGTTAAAACATTCGTTTTCTTACTGCAATAATTATACTATAAGAACAAACCGAGAACAGCGCATCCTGTTTAATTCAAGCATGTTTGTGTGCGTCTTTGTGCATCTGCGCTTCTTCGTGTTGCTTTGCTAAACTTCAACGCTTTCTGTGTGCAAGCGTACGAGCAGTAGAAAAAGGGAGTGAAGCCTACTTGGTTGCTAGGGGACATCTTTGCTTAAATTTTGTTGCTAGGCTGCCAATTCCCTCAGTTAAGTAAAAAAACATATCCCCACTTTTCTGACCGTTCACCCTGCAACCCTCTCTGTCTCTATCCATGCGTCTC
Organism: Enteromius trimaculatus; assembly: GCA_032361065.1. Taxonomy (NCBI): domain Eukaryota; kingdom Metazoa; phylum Chordata; class Actinopteri; order Cypriniformes; family Cyprinidae; genus Enteromius; species Enteromius trimaculatus. Next base: position 3,794,933 of record JAUMHP010000045.1, read on the forward strand.
ATTCCTTTCCTCTGTCTGTTTTTCCAGCCAACATAACCAACCATCTGTCGCTATGCATAAAGGTTGCCTGTTGCTAAGGAGTGTGAAGATCCATCAATATCTAAATATGTGAAATCCAGTATTTCTGTGATAGGCTGGACTCAAAGCAGTGTTGCATTGGTCTGTAATAATTATAGCCTACGTTGTGGACTGCAAGAGAAAGCACAAAGGAAGTTAGTAATGTGTGAAGTCCAATGAAAGCGTGTGGGAGATATGCAGCATGTAGATTTACGCTCTTAAGCTTCTTTCACATGAACCAATGCAATAAATGATGAAAATCACAAGACCAGAATGGCTTATTTATAGCCACAACTGGGCTAATTGCATTCTAAACAATAATCTCATTTGACCACATCATAACGCTGAAGGGTTTGGGGATTAAAGCCTGTCTGTAAGTAACCTTTGTGCAAATTAATTAAACACTTTTGTCAAACCAGCAAATCATTATTTTTAAAGGCAGGCTGCCTGACAGGTAGAAAACAGACATTTGCTTGAAAGAAAAATAATCCTATAATCCTGTTATTATATTTCAGTGCCTTAATTAATTAATTAAATTTCTCTCTTTTTGGCAAAGAAAGTGAAGAATCAATGGTGAATGCGGAACCGTTCGACTTTCACAGAAAAGTTTGCTCTGGTTTTATCGACACTTTCTTCGTTTCTTAATTTATCCCTGTCTCTTCTCTCCCACGGTTTTCTCTGTCAGTGTGACATTTGCCAGCCACTGCACATGCACACACACACACACACGCCCGCGCGCTCTCAACAAACTCGCCTGGCAGCGTTTCATGCGTTGTCCTCACTTTTTCAAATGATTGTCGCAGGAGAATACTGTACTCTGCGCAAATCAATTTTTTTTTCATAATTTTTGTGATATTTGGAGTTGCACTGGCTTTGTCTCTTGGGAAACCAGATGTCAGTTTAATTTTCTCAGACCCCAATTATGTTCAAATACATATACATTTTTATCTAAAATAGTATATATTAAATAAAAATGTATTTTATCCTTCCATGGTTCATTTATACAGTTAAAAATACCTTTTGATGGTGTAAAGTTAATATGAAAAAAATATTTCAGGCTTCCTGAAAGAATCAATAGCGAATTTGTTGCGCTGTCCAGGGAGCAAGCTGGGAGAACGGCGGACTCTGAACAAGGGCAAGAGTTCAGCGTCCGGCATCCGGCTTGGTCTCCATCTGCCCCCCAAAGAAGCTTGAGAGGACTTGTGGGGGAATGGACCTCTGTGGAGGTATGGATAGGGATGCCTCTGCGGAGGTGGAGAATTAAACCTGTGCGAAGGTTTGAGACCTCTGCAGAGGTGGGATAGAAGAGAAAAGACCTCTGCGGAGGTAGGGGGTTGGGATGCCTCTGCAGAGGCGGGGAATGAAACCTCCGCGAAGGTTTGGAGATGTTTGGATGGTGGTTGCGGTCTGGCGGCAGGAGGCGAGCGCGAACGGGTTTGATTGGCAGGAGTGCTGGGCGGCCTCTGCTAGGCCCCGCGGACTCTTGTTGAGTAGCTGGTGGGGCTGTAGCTTGTTGAGTGTCCGGAATTGTAGCTGGTGTCGGACGAAGAGCAGGGAAAGCGGAGATATTTATAGTAAGAAGGGAGCATTTCATTGGGTACGAATTACAAGGGAATTGATTAGATGATGAGATGCCAGCCGTGATTAATTCGACCAGTGGCCCTTCCTGTAACGATTGGACAGAGGCGGGTAAGTAAAATTCAACAAAGGCGTTTATTTTCCAAAAGGGCAACAAAGGTAAGCAAACAAAAAGTCATCCAATACTGGGAATAATATAATGAAACTCAAAAGTCTTTCTTTCTTTGCAGGAGAAGAGGATCCGGCGCACACCACCACACACCACAGATTACGGAGACCACACTGACGACGTGAGACGATGATGAAGACAGGATGTATCTAGGGAGACACGGAGGATACAGCGGGACAGGTAAGTTAATGTCCTCTTCGTATCAACGAGCTTGGTCGCTGACTGCAGTGTGGTGTGTGCTTAAGTATGGTGTGGGTGATTGATGGGAAGTTGCAGCAGGTGTGTAGGACAGGTGACAGTGTTTAATATTCAGGGGACTGTGATCTTGGTGTGACAGTGGGGGTGGAGCCTGGTGTGGATGTTACACTTCCGAAACGATGTTATTTCCAAAACATTCACTAAGCATCTATTATACATTATTTCATTATATTGATTTAACCAGTTAATACAGATGTGATATCAAGCAATTTTAGGCGACATAGCAAAATATTTTTATAGTGAAAGCATTTGGATAAATTGAGAGCCACTATCTATTACAATGAAATTAATTTAAACTACGTGTATGTCTAGAATAAAACATTTAACTCAACAGTAGGATTGATAGCTTTATGAGTGCTTTAACCATTCTGTTATCCACTAAATGAGAATATTTAAATTTGATGCATGCTACAGGCCTCAAAAAAGTTGGTATAGGTAAAATTATATAAAAAGGATGTTTTATAGAGGCAGAATCTTTCTCATTGTCTGTTTTTCTTTTGTAGTTTGATTAACGTTGTTAGCCTAATATAAGAAATGTATGGACCCATTATATTGACACACATCTAATATTTTCTTAACTGTTTGTGCTTAAGGTTGTGTTTACTTGAATACTCATCAAGACATAATATTGTGTGTATTTGCTCAAGAAGAGGCAAAAATGAACTCAATTTGTTATCAGCCTGACCTTATGAAAGTGCTTTTCAATGGCACGATAGCACCATTAACAGAAGACCATGCCACTGAAATGTACTTTTATGAGACCAGGTGTGCGGTCCATGCAGTGCTTCTCATTGTGCACACACACTTCATTCAGATGTGTGCGTGTACAAAAACAATCTATCACAATGCGTTAGTACCATGTTGAGATCAATAAACGAGTGAGAATGATAAACTTTCTTGATGAAGCAGCTCTGGCCTGATCATTCAGAAAGATGACTGAAGGCCACCTAAAAGGGTCTAGAACCGCCCCTGAATAGTGTTCTATGATAATAATAGTAATAGTAATAGTAAAGGTTTTAGAGCAACATATGCTCCCCTCCAGATGACGTTGTAAGAAAAATTGATGAGGACGTCGAAGATCTTGATGAAGATGTTTATTGCAGTAAAGCAGTGACAAAGTACATCTGGTACCTTGGGTTCAGTAAGAGTAAGAATGAACCCAGAACACCCTTCGTTCAAACCTTTTATACAGTTGAAGTTTACTACTCCTAATGTAAATGGAGAAGCTCCTGTATGTTAATCATGTTCTAACACCTCTTTGTCTTAGATGGTTCTCAGTGTTCCACACCCGCTTCCATGCTACAATGGGTGACCATTTGCTCAGTATGTGACTATCCTAAATGGTCTTCAATCAACATAACTATTGACTTATCTCTCCTCTATAATAATTAAGCCTTCTTGGTAGATGGGCATGATCAAACACATATTGTGAAGTGGAATCTGGGTAGAGGCAAACTATAGATTCTAGATTTCAGGAAAGGCCTATATGTGTAAAACCATATACTGAAGCTATTACTACAGCATGACTTCGTAGTCAAAGAGTGCATCGAAGAATATGTCAAAGATGGCCACAAACTCTTCAGCAGCTGGAAACCTATCAGGCAAGAATGAGACCAAATTCCAACACCAAAACACCAGAAACTCATAATGCCCAGACATTTTTCAACTGAAAAGAAAAGGAAATGTGACACCATAAACAACGTCCCAGCTATTTAAGATCTGTAGCCGGCATCAAATTTAAATTAGCTCATTTTGTGCACATTAATTGTAATTTGTTCAAATATAAATAAACAATAAAACATAAACAAGTATTTTATCTTTACATAATAAAACTATTCAAAACAGCCTCATACAAAGCATTAAAGGAACCAGAATTCCTCATCAACCTCTTTTTTTCCTGAAATTGGTTTCCAGAAATGCTTTGCATGAGGCTGTTTTTTTATTTATTTTTTCCTGTAAAGATAAAGACTTGTTAATGTTGAATCTTCATTTATCTTTGAACAAACGTTTGCCCGTAAATAACAAATTTAAATCTGCTGTAAATTACTAGCATCAAACTGAAAGTAATACTGTAATTTTTACTGACTTTTTTAACATTATACATATCATCAAATTGCATATGTTTTATTAGTTTGGGCCTCTCAATAGTTTTTTCCCCCCTTGATCATGATGCTACTCGAGCTATATGAGCCGAAGCTGGATGTATTAAGTATTACTCAGTTTGTTTTAACTGATTTTTTAATGTTTTGTGTAAAGGTTAAACTGTTCATTTAAAATAATAATAATAATTACTATTATTTCAAATGCATGTCATGCTTCTGTTCTAGAAGTTTTTTGGGTTTTTTTGCACTTCAGGTTATCCTACAAAAAAACAAACAAAACAAAAAAACTGTGTCTGTGTCTGAATAAGTCAAGATGAGTTTGAAAGTCTTCCAAAAGCAAATCACTCAAAAAAATCACAGAGTTGCGTCCGCAGCTCAAGACGTGTGCTTCCGGTGATTTGTCTTGACATTTTTGACCACTGGATCAAATACCATTGATGAGAACATCCTCTTGAGCTCTGCTGACAGAGAACGGTCTCCCTGGCGACATGCAGGCTGATGGCGCGCCCCTCTCTCTCTCCTCCGGCCCCCACCTCCTTCACATGGACCAGGCGCGTAAACGAAACCTGCGCGCAGGTCTCAGCTGAGCTACATTTGCTTTGGAAGTGCCTTGAGAGCTCATCGTGCTTGTACAGACTTCTCACAGAATCAAGCACATTTTTATCCAGGTTGAGCGTAGACTGATGACATGACCCATGACAAATGATTTTAGGAGACACTTTTATTAGTTCCCCCTTCTTGAAACTTGACTCAACAGGCAGTTGCAGAAAGTGAGTTGATGCCACAAGAGACTCGTCTTCCGTCAGCTCCAGTGCTCCGCGTCTCCGCTCAGGATGAACGGAACGTTTTTTAACCACACTGTGTTTACGCACGGCGTTCTGCTCAACCGCAGTCAAGAACTGGCGGGGACACTAGTTGATTGCTGCACGGGGAACGGAAGCGAGGTGACCGCAAACGACGGCGGCGGGTCTTTAGTTCTCGCTCAGGACGAGCGCAAGCTGTTCGTTACGCGCGTGGTGCAGATCGCGGTGCTGTGCGTTCTTTCGCTCACGGTGATGTTCGGGATCTTCTTTCTCGGCTGCAACCTCATGATCAAGTCTGAAAGTATGATCAACTTCCTGGTCAAGGACCGGAGACCATCCAAAGATGTGGAGGCGGTGATGATCGGACTGAGTTAGCCGCGGGTGGCACCTGTAACCGGGCTGCATGTCCGAGTGACACCTCAGACTGGGAGCCACGGAGATATGCAACTTACGTTTTCACTCCGGTGTGGATGGACTGAGGCAAACAAGACATATTTCAGCTGCACGTTTACGAAATGAGAATGTATTTATTCATGTTTACGTAGCTTTTTGTATTTGAGGTCATTTTTGCTTGTGATTTTATAAAGTGAAGTGTTCACACGTTTTTACCTCAGAAAAAAAACTCAAAGTATGTATTTATTGGATTATGTTTGTTAAAGTTATTATAAGCTACCTTACAAATTATACTACGGTAACCATGGTTTTCTGGCATATTAACATTTGTATAATCACAGTTTTACTACAAATACCACGGTTAAACTATGGTTAGTATATCATAGTTCTTTTTGTGGTCATGCATGGTTTAATTAGGCTATAGTTAATTTTCGTAAAGGTTAACTTTCGTAAAAGTTATCTGAAATACTTTTAACGATTTTTAATAACAAAGTGATAAACGATAACACGCTCTTTCGACGGACCCGCGCAAACCTGTCTTAATGGAAAGTGCGTGAGGAACGTGTTGCCATGGTGACGTCTTTTTACAAGTGATTACAAGTTTAATTTATCGATGTTAAAATAAACGCTCGAACTTTAATTCTCACCGAAAACCCCGTTGAAACCTATGCTTGCTTGAAAAAAAGCACATTTACAAACACCTTACAAGTTTTTTGTTTTGACCCCATGTTGGTCCAGGGGGGGCTCAAGCCTTATTATTCCACGTTCCCTTATTTCCTCGACCCCACCATCCTGGTTTGTACTAGACAATCACTTCCAGAAGCATGTCGTTTTGTGAACGGTGGCTTTTGCACCTTGAATTGCAGGTGTTATGAATCTGAAGATGTCAAAATGTATTTTCCTTCAAGTTTAACTTGTGGCCGAGAGCACGTGACGGGGGCAGATGTTCACCTGGTGGGGCACTTGCACGTTTTCCCCGATCACACCGGCTGACGTCTCTCCCTCTGCATGCGCGGTGCTCGGTGTGTCAGGCACTTTCTACGTGAAGACCTCAATGCTGCATGCAGTCTTTTGTAAACTGTATTGACTTGGAAACTTGAAGTTGTGCAGCATGCTTTAAATAAAGTTGTTAAAACGTTACTTTGGATTTGTTCTTTTTATCTTTAAAGGTCAGATGTTCAGAACAGAAATATGTGTCCGATTTTAAAACAATCCATAACAAAGCTGCATGCATAGGCCTCTATAAATCTATTATAATTAAAAGCCTATATTCAATAAGTTTTTCAATGATGTTATCTGTGGGAATCCTTTTCCCCCTTATGAACATATATACTGTATATATATTATTATTTTTCTGAGGAATACCTAGCATATAGACTAAGTGTAGTGTAACCGATGAATCAGTGGGTATTGCCAAATACATACAAAACGTAGATAGCCTATTTTATACATTAAATTACAGCAAAAAACCTTAACTTGAGTGAGTTGTGGAGGATGCAACTTCAACGTTCAGAGAAGGGCTATGTTTAGACAGTAAAAAGCAATAATTATGTGTTGCCTATGTTTCCTTTTGACTCTCTAAAGCAAATAGTAAGGCTTACTCACACGGCTTTGAACAGAAAATGAGAAAAAATATTTCTGATCATAACGTATTTAAGATAATAATAATTATCATGCTGTGTGCAACAGCATCTCACCATCTAAGTCAGACTTGCTGTTTTCTAACACCTTTTCACAAGAGATGTAAACAAGTCAAACTATAGCCAATACGTCCACATTTTAGTGTATAGTGATAATTTCCATTAAAGATTATTAGTCTTAATTGTTTTCTTATTCATTTGGGTTAATATACACACACAAATGCAAATGTCATGAGGGTCACGTAAAGACTGAAACACATCGTTACACATTGTAAAGCAATATCTACAACTGTTCAACAAAGAAAGGTGAAGGATGGAAAACAAGAAGGGTGAAATGTGAGAAAGACATATGGCATTATATTTCTATAGAAGAGGTCTGAGTATGGTCTCAGACATCTGTCTCCTGCTCGGCTCTGAGATGTGATTTTTACTGCCCTCTTATCCTTTTCTCCATTTCCACTTCTTTTAATGGACTGTAAAAATTGAGATGAGTAGAGAGATGGAAAGAGAGAGATTCAGAGAGCTAACCTGTTTCACATAATATTAAATTGTACAAGCAGTGAACCAGCTTTGCAGTGTCAGGATGCTTTTGTAAAATAACTGACCAGATAAAAAAATCCAGGAGCGTGAACACATGAATTAGTGCACAAATTGAAAACATCTGTATGATTCCTTTTTTATTTATTATCATCACTATTATTTATTTATTACCATTTAATCTATCTCTAACATATATTTTTGTAATGTTGCTGTGGCTTCACACGGTAAACAGCTTTTTTAATTCAATTCTAACATGACCATACAACACTTTTTATTATTACATTTTTAAATGCCTTTATTTATTGTTTTATTGAACATGTTATGAGTTAAATATTATGCAAGGACTTGATTTTCAGTAAAATTTCCATCTCATGCTGAAGTAAAATGCAGAAAATTGCCATGAGACGAATGTTTGAAATGCTTTTCTAAAATATTAATATGACCACTAGATGGTACCGAACACCTGCTTCGACTTTATTACAAATATAAGTTTTGGGTTGAATAAATAAAACTAGCAAATGGAATACACAGCAAAATAAGCTACCGATCCTAAATAATAGTAATTCCTCAACACTGAATAGGCTGTTGTGCTAAAAACAGTGACTTGCTCTTATAAAAGAAGACGTTCTGGAGCACCGGATTTCTACAATTTCTTTATCATACAGAGACCGTCTCTGTGTTTAATAAATCAATAGTTTAATCTCGTCCTTATACATTACCATCACTCTGTTCTCCAGTTTGATAATGTGCTACAATCTGTATTGTTAAAAAGCGATAAGTAAAAGTGATTGGTTGAAAAGCAGTGGAAAAACTTGTGTAAAAACAGCGGAAGCCGTTTAATAAAAGAACTTGTTAAAAACACTGCGCCTTTATCTGCATGCACACGTAAAATGTAAGCGCCCCAAGCTCTGTGTTCTGTGTTCTATCTGTGTTCATTTGTCCTAACTTGCCTGTGGTTACACATTTCCTTGATGAAACTGCATTTGCGAAATTCTGAGACACATTAGGTCATCTGTCCTTACATGTCTGGGAATGGCAGTCTCCACTCCTAGTTTGTAAATCTGAGAATCGGAGTGAAACAGAGCTGCTAAAGCAGGAGGCCTGCAGTAGTTTGGATCTATTAATATGGGACTGAATTTGGTCGTTTGGGTGCCAGTTTTGCTTCTAGTTTCCATAGTTGCGGGTAAGTTTGCCTTTTGTTATTGTTTGTTTAGTTAATGACTCAAAAATGTGTGTGTGTGTGTGTGTGTGTGTGTGTGCTGCTGCTGCTAACGTTTTTTTAATGATTATTATTTTCTGCATTTGTTTGCTCTTTAGCTTGTTTCAACACACTTGAGAGGCCTTAGCTACTATGTACTTACATTTAAATTGATAATTAGATTCAATGCACTTATTGTGTACATACACGTTTTTACATTATATATATATATATATATCTGAGTGACCCTTTACATCTGTAATTAATTTCTGTACTTACATTTGTAATTACACTGTTGACACACCCTTAAACCCAATATGAACACATATTTTGAATGTGAATGAATATAAGAAGTATACGATAATAATGGTCTTGTTTCTAGGGTCTAACATTTGCACTTCTAGAGGAGTGAGTAACTGTAAAGAATGTTTGTCTATACATCCGACCTGTGCCTGGTGCTCTCAGGAGGTAAACAATGAATTTCCACCCACATGTATGACTAAACACTCCTGCACAGATGAACAAATGCTTCTCTATGATTGTTATCAATGCATGTCTGTGCGTTTGTCAGATCTTTGGAAACAGAGGCTCGAGTTTGCCCCGTTGTGGTCTCAGAGACAGTCTCATTCAGTCTGGTTGTGGCAAGAAGTTTATTGAGTTTCCAGTTAGCAGCATGAGGATACTAGAGGACATACCCCTGAGTGACAAGGCAGGGGGTTCAGATGACATCACACAGATCCAACCACAAAAAATACACCTGACCCTCAGGCCAGGTATGCTAAAACAAACAATTTCAGAGAACTATATTTATCAGTGCAATCCAATTACATATTTCTCATTGCACAGTTTCTTTTCTGATATATATGATATAATATTTACTCTTCAAATTTTCAAATGTTTTACAGCATGTATATCACTTGTTTCAAATTTCAAACTCTTTATGAACATACAAGAATAGGAATGTGCTTACTCACAAAATTATTTTCTTTAACACACACCAAGTGTGTAGTAGGTCCCTGGTTTCGACTGAACACACATTTTCTTCAACTTTTTGCAAAACACAGCACACAATTCTCTATGCAAAAATCTGAGTTTTGACTTAAAATGAGGAAAAATCTCACTTTTTGCCTCTTTCTCTTTTCAAGATGATTCAACGAAATTCACCGTCACTGTGAAGCAAGTAGCTGATTACCCAGTGGACCTGTACTATCTGATGGACATGACCAACACCATGAAGGACGATCTGCAGAAGCTTTACACACTGGGCAATAGTCTGGCCAGTTCTTTACGGAGTGTCACCAGTAATCTGCGAATGGGATTTGGAGCTTTTGTTGACAAACCGCTCTCACCTTACATGTACATTTACCCTGAACAGGTCATAAAGAATCCTTGTTATAAGTAAGCACCACTTTATTTCACATTGGAACAGCGCATGACACATAGAGTGAGTGACTAGGTTCGGTGATGTCTGTCTATCTGCTTTTCCTCTGACGTCTGTAGGTTTCCTGAACCCTGCCCACCGCAGTTCGGCTATCGTAACGTACTATCTCTGACGGAGCAGGTAGAGCGCTTCACAGAGGAAGTGAAGAAGCAGAAAGTGTCAAGAAACAGAGATGCCCCTGAGGGTGGATTTGATGCTATCATGCAAGCAGTAGTGTGCAAGGTGACACAACATACACAAGCAATCTAAGTAAAGCTGTTATGTAAAAAATCCCAAAGAACTTAAAACTTAATTTACATTATTTTTTGAAAGAAAAAAAAGTCATAGGACGTTTAAGATATTACTGAGGGAACATTCGCCCTTTGGGTTGATATGATCTCCTTTCTCTTTCTTCCAGGACAAAATTGGATGGAGGCCTGATGCATCTCATTTGCTGATCTTCACAAGTGATGATAGAAGTCATTTGGCTTTGGATGCCAGGCTGGCTGGAATCGTCCAGCCCCATGATGGAGAGTGCCATATCAACCAAAACGATGAATATGACATGTCCACTGTACTGGTCAGTCAAACATACAGTATATCAGGCAAATCTCTCTCTCTCTTAAGCAGCACAGTTGTTTTCAGCATTGCTAATAATAGGAAATGTTTCTGGAGGAGCAAATTAACATATTAACATATCATGCGAGAGATTCAGCATCACGGGAATAAATCTTACATTTTAAAACACATTAAAATATATTAAATGAGAAATGTATTATTTTAAGTTGCAATATTATTTTTAGAACTTAATGTGTTACTGAACTTTTCAATCATATGAACAAAGCCTTGATTCTTTTAAAAGAGGGAGAGAGATAAAGAGAGATGACTAATTTGACAATACATTCATTTTTTTTGTGTGTGTGTTTATAGGACTATCCTTCTCTTGGGATGATCACGGACAAATTATCTGAGAATAACATCAACCTCATCTTTGCTGTAACCGGTGGTATGGTGGATCTATATCGTGTGAGTTTCTATGTTATTGTCAAACACATCTGTACAATATGTGTCTGTGTGTAACATGCAGACGTGTTTATGGGGTGTTGTCATGTTTCCTGTATTCTCACAGAACTACAGCGAGCTGATCCCTGGCTCTGCGGTCGGGACGCTCTCTAGAGACTCTGGAAATGTTGTGCAACTCATCCTGGATGCATATGCAGTAAGCGTGTACCAGGAATTAACTGCCTCTGCGTCTGTGTTTGCTTTTTTAGTTTGAGATATTTTACCATTTCAATCCAGTACGGCTTAAACTCACATGAAGTGAGAAGAGGCTGACCTTTGATCTCTGCTCGATTTGTTTTTATAGAAGATCAGGTCTAAGGTTGAGCTGGAGCTGCTGGGTGTGCCGGACGAGTTATCTCTGTTCATCAATGCCACATGTCTGGGTGATGAGGTCATTGCTGGTGTCAAGTCCTGTGCTGGACTCAAAATCGGTGATATGGTCAGCACCTGCATACACTAGGAAAATTTTGTTTTGCTTGTTGTTCAGTTTATTTAATTAAACTAAGCTCCCGCAAACAATATTGCTGAATATTTGATCACAGTTTTATTTTATTCAGTCTACTTAGATATGTAAAACCTTAAAAAAGCTTACTGAATTCATTTGTGTTGGTATTATTGTTTTTGTTGCACTATTTTTTTTTCTTGCAAAGGATTTTAGCTTTGCGTAAGACTGAAATTATAGTGTTAAGGGTGAAATGAAATGCTATTTTTCTACCTTTTTGAGCCAAGGCAAAGACCTTTTATGTTTAGTTATGCTGGACATTTAAAAGAGTTTGTGTTGAAGATTTTGTGGTTATCATTATGCTGATGAGTACAGCTTGTTTTTCTAATTAAATTAAAAGGTGTCTAAATGAAGCACTTTCAGAGGAGCAAACACTTGCTTTAAAGGTTAAAAGTAAAATCAATCAATATAGTAAGCATGTACTTATTGACTTTGTTGGTTATACTTAACTCTTAATTTAATATCTTAAATTATTACAAGTAACAAATTGAACTAAATGTAAAACTTAAAAGTAATAGTATTTTCTTGTAAAACATCAAGTAAATAAAAGGTAAGATCCAGAACTGACCCAAAGATCTTTGACCTTTTTTTATCTTCCCGTTACTTTACTCTTCCATAGGTTTCATTTAGCATTGAGGCAAAACTTCACGGCTGCCCCAAAGAGAAGAGCCGGACCTTCATGGTGAAGCCGATTGGCTTTAAAGACACCCTTCAGGTGACTGTGGATTTCGCTTGTGAATGTAGCTGCCAGCAGTTGTCTGTGCCCGCCAGCCCGTCCTGTCATCTCGGGAATGGTACCCTGGAATGCGGCGTGTGCCTGTGCAACCCGGGCCGACTGGGCTCTCAATGTGAGTGCTCCGAGGGCGAATATAATCCCACCCAGCAAGACAGATGCAGCCCCGTCCCAGCAGCACCAGTTTGTAGTGGGCGCGGAGACTGTGTGTGCGGGCAGTGTGCCTGTCGCTCCAATGATTTTGGGAAGGTTTGGGGCCTGTACTGTGAATGTGATGACTTCAGCTGCCTCCGTTCCAAAGGACAAATATGCTCAGGTGAGCTTAGACATGTCTCGACTCATTGTATCACAAAAAACAGTGCTAGATGTAGCGTTGTGTATTTGAGGTTTACACTCAGCTTTTTGTTCTTACCTCATAACATGGACAGTGTTTTACCTTATTAGGCAATCTGATACAGATTTAGAAACAAGCAGCAGTCTGAGTCAGGTGTGCTTGATTTATGAGATGATCTTCAGCTTTACATGTCTGTGCGCATTAACCTCCGGCTCATGTATTCTTCTCTCAGCAAGCCGAAAGCGTAAAATTATATATATATGTGGGATAGGCATTGCTGTTTAACTTTTTTCTTACTCAATATCTTATTATCTTAGAGATGGTGGGTGGGTGTTTAAATTACAAGAAGAATCAGACAACAAGTATAGCCTCTGGGTATAAAAAACAAAAAACAAACGGAGAGAAAAAAAACACACACACGTTGATTTTTGTGATTTATGGGGACTCTCCATAGGCGTAATGTTTTTTAAACTGTATGTGGTGTTGCCCTACACTGACCCTACACCTAAACCTACACCTTACAGGAAACATTTTTTGAAATGCATTTTCATAAAATGCATTTTTAGATTTTCAAAAAAACACAGTTTAGTATGTTTTTTAAGCCTTTTGAATTACGGGGACACTGAAAATGTCCTCATAAAACACCTTCATATTGTAATACCTATGTTATACCCATGTCATTATACAAATTTGTGTCCTCATAAACCACATAACACACACAACCAGTTTGAAATCTTGTGGTTGTATGATCTGTTCTGTGTGTTGAAATGAATGTGTTGGCTTGGGAAATGTTGACGTTTAAAATGAATTCCTTGTTGCTTTAGTAACAAACATTAAGTAAGCATTACGTAACACAATGATGTATTTCATCAATTTGTTTTTCATAATTCATCAGTATTGACTCACTTAAATTGTAAGGTGTGTACTACATTTTGGGTCAGGGAGATTTCTTTTTAAATAAACAGACATTTTTTATTAGCATGGATGGATGCATTCAATTGACAAGATGTAGCAGTAAAAACATTTATTTATATTGCAAGATTTTAAATAGATAAAAGAAAATACTGTTTTTGAGCATTATATTCATAATATGTGACCCTGGACCACAAAACCAGTCTCAAGTCGCTGGGGTATATTTGTAGTAATAAACAAAAATACATAGTATGGGTCAAAATTATTGATTTTTCTTTTTTGCCAAAAATCCTTAGCATAGTAAATAAAGATCATGTTTCATGAAGGTATTT
>JAUMHP010000045.1:3809065-3833074 GCA_032361065.1 Enteromius trimaculatus
TATAGCAAATCTTGCTTGATTGCTTGTATTATTGCAATTATTATTATTATGTAAACTTGTATCACCCAGCTCTAATCTGCTAAATTACTATTAGACACAAAGATATTATAAAAATGAACAACATGACTGTATTAACAATTTAAACATTATGCATAAATGATCAGATTGAACATTGATTTCAATTAACATTGAAATGATAGATTATCACCTATAGTTTCATGCATTATATATGTATCATAGTTTTTAAAACTAGTAAAAGAAAACATACATTTTCCCAGATGGCTCTAGTTTAACGGTTTTGCTTAAAAGTCTCTATGGATCTTTGAAAATGATAATAATTTTCTACAAAATTAGAGGAATCGTAAAAAAAATCATTTTACCTTTTATTTAGTACTGCATGAATAAATTACTTCACATCAAAGATGGTTACATGTAGAATTTTTTTTTTTTTTCAAATACCCTTTGATTCTTAACACTCAGTTATTAGCTGGATGATCCATGAATGTTTTCATGTTTTATGATAGCTGTTCATGAGAGAAAAATCCTCCAGGTCCTGCACATTCTTTGGTTTTCCAGCATCTCCTGCATATTTTACTCCTTTCCAGCTGTGGCTGGAAGTTTTGAGATCCATCTTTTCACGCCGAGGACAATTGAGAGATTACAAAAGCTGCAAACATTCACTGATGCTAAATGCTGAGGCAAATGATGCATTAAAATCTCATTTTTCTTTAAAGACTGTATAATTAATTTTTGACAGTAATGATTCAGCTGGATTTATTTTACATATCAGGGAATAAAAGTAAAAATTAATGATTGCAAATTCATCATAAAATTAATAACCACACAAGTTTTGGTAGCACTTTATTTTACAGTCCTGTTGCTCATATTATGTACTTATTTTAGTAATTGCATTTAGTTTGTGGTCCACTCAGTGCTGTGCTTTTGCAGGTCTTTCATGCAGGTGAACTGGAGAAGAGACTGACTTGGATTCAAGCTCATAGTTTCTGCCAGAAACACGGAGCTCAGCTCGCCAGCTTCAACACCCCTGAGGAAGAGACATTTGTCTTCCAGATCCTCCATGAGGTCTTCGGGTAAGAGTCTAAAATGCAGCTCTAAAGCAACACTGTGTGTGTGTTTGTAATGTATGAGGGCTTCATTGAATAAAATTTCCTTTATTCATCAGGTTTACACTCAAATGCCCCTTGTCAGAATATTCTGAGCTTGTGTTTTTCACTGTAAGATAAGTTGGACATTAGGATTCTAACCTCTCTGCGTTCTGATTGGCAGGGAGGCAGAGGACCACGAGCAGCACTGGCTGTGGATCGGTATTTCCCGCAGGAATAGTGACAGTTGGACATGGAGTGATGGATCAGCTGTGAGTGTCCTAAAATACAGTTCATTTTTATTGTACTTCACTGTACTAGTCCAGTGTGTAAGTGTGTATACTTAATATTCTAATAACACTGATAGCTGTTTAAATAACCATTCGTGAAGATATTCAGTATAATTTAAGAGGAACATTATCCATGGGGCTGTGGGTATATATAAGAAAAAAAAGTTGGAAAACAATGTACAAGACATCCATAGAGCAGATGTTGTCAATCTTTTCGACACCAAGGCCCCATTTAGGAGCTAAATGTTTTTTTATTTAAAGCCGTTATTTTATTAAATTATAATATTCAATATATTAAAAATTAAATATTGTAGAAACTTGCATAACTGGTAAAATGTATAGCTATTTTAAAAACTGAACTACTGAGTTCATTTTAATTTTTTTCATATATATCCAGGTTTTCTAAGACCATGCGAATCCTGTTTTTTCAAGGGGTAAATCAAGATAAGAAAGATCAGGTTGACATTTTTTTTATTGATAAAGTTTTTAAGGTTTTGTAAGTATGCATTGTAAGCAAGCTGATGCCCCCTAGTGGTCCCTGGCCCCAGGTAGAGATCCACTGTCATAAAAAAATAAAATAAAATCACTACTACCACAAATACCAGAGTTACATGGTATTGTTTTCTGCTTCCGTTTCTAACATGTAAAGTCAATTTTCTTGTCTCTCAGGTGTCCTATCAGAACTTTGGCAGGGGGAATTATGGGTCTGCTGAGTGTGGAGCAGCTAACATGGCTGACACCAACTGGCTGGTATCTCACTGCGAATCTGAGCTAGACTGGATCTGCAAAATACCGAAAGGAAAGGTGGAAGAAGAACCTGAGAGTCATGAAGGTCTGTGGCAGTGCACTCTTAAAGACTGTAATACTATCAAAAGAAAGTTGAAAAAAAATGTGACATTATTATACATTTGTGTGTGCAGAAAAAGGTTTAGAGTGGGTTGATTTTGAGGAGGCCCAGTATAAAATGTTTGAACTTCGCTCCTCGTGGGAGCAGGCTCAGAGGATCTGCTCCTGGTCTGATGCCTCCCTGGTCTCCTTGCACTCTCCTAAGGAGAATCAGTTTTTGGTTAGCATTTTACGCAAGGTAAGCACACAACCACACACTGTCCTCTAGGAGGTATGCTGATGACATTAAATTAACAGCGGTTAAAGGTCACCCAAACAGCTACGGGATAAAATGTGACGGTACAAATGCTGTGGTGGTACCTTTTTAAAAGGCACACTTTGTACCTTCTACACCCCTAAACTATGCATATAAATAAAAGGGACAGTAATGTGTAAGGTACAGATTTTGTACCTTTTTGTCTGAGAGTTCGTAAGTACCATAAAAGTAGTATTTTGTGTGTCACAGACGATAGAAAGTAATATGAAGTTGGAAAATAAAAAGTAAACCATTTCATTTTGGGATGAGTATTTTAAGTCATAGGCTGAATGCTATGTGAAATGTGTTTGCAATACTAACCATGAATTGCATGTTTACTGTGTCCAGATGTCCCGCAAAGAAAATGACCTGTGGTGGATTGGCTTACACAGTTTTAAGAACGATGGGAGATTAAGGTGGTCTGATCATTCGGTGCTCAATTATGTGTCCTGGGGACTAGGACAGCCTCGACCAATCAGCAAAGAGCCCAAATGTGTCCTAATCTCTGCCTCAAAAGGTTTGGTTTTTGACAGTTAATTTTGTGGAGTATGTGATTCAGCAGCAGTGTGTTCAGTAAATTACTTCAATGCTCTCTCAGGTGACTGGTCAGAACAGAGGTGTCACGTCGGCCTTCCGTATGTGTGTAAGAGGGTGAATGTGACAGGTACCATCCCTCCCACACCCGCTCCTCCTCTCATACCTGCCGGCTGCCCCGAGGGCTGGAGCCCTTTTCTACACAAGGTAAAGATTCACTCCCACAGACTGTCCGCTTTTATACATTAGTGAATGCACTTACACCTGCAAGGCTGCACTGTAGTGAAAGTTTTACTTCTCCACAATGTTTTGTAGTTTTGCTCATTATTTGGACCTTTTGGATAATCTCTTTTTTATATACTATATATAAAATGTATGCTTTTCCTAAGAAATGATAGATTACATTGACAAGTAATTGCAGTTATTTGTAATAATATTGTGAAACACTCTCACATTTCATTTAACTTTTGTACATGTGGGATATTCATTGATTTTCATTCATTTTTCTTCTTGTGATGAAGCACTTACAACTTAATTATTTTTCACTAGGAATGTAAGAATATAAAGATATGGCAAAAAAATATTATTTTGAAAATGACTTGTTTACAGGAAGTAGTTTTCTTACATGTGTAATGCATGCATTCTGGTTTAAACAGTGTTATAAGGTGTTTGGAGAAGAGGTGTCGAGTCGAAGCACTTGGGAAACTGCCTCCAAGACGTGTGTGTCACACAGAGCCATGCTAGTGACAGTGCCAAACCACAGAGTTCAGGGTAAATCAAACTTACACACACCACAGAAGGGAAGCTAGGTTGCATTAAATTGATAGCTCACTCACAAAAATTTTTAAAAGTATAAGAATCATAGACAACTTTTATGAATATTGGGACTGACGCTCCAGTGTCTCTGGCGCTTACAGTCCTCAATTAGTTTTGTGCTGCATTCATTTGTGTGAATGGAAAAATTTTTTTTCTTTCTCTTCAGCGTTTCTTGTGACTCTGCTGCCCAACAGCAGTTTTCATGTGTGGGTGGGGCTCACTTCAGAATCGCAGGCTCAGTTCAGGTGGTTTGAACCTGGGTTCCTTAGCTATACCAACTGGGCCCCTGGAGAACCAGTGGACAACAGACAAATGAAAAGCCCGGTATCTATCTATCTATGTATCTGTCTGTCTATCTGTCTGTATGTATGTATGTATGTATGTAATATCTATCATTTATAAATCCAGCCATCCACCCATCAATATGAGTATTTGTGTGTCTCATTAGGGTAACTGTATAGTGCTTCTTCATGGTAGTCCTCTTAGGATGATGGGCATGTGGGCGTCTCGCAAGTGTGATGCAGAAAAACATGGCTTCATCTGTATGCGGGATAAAGGTACAAGAATATTCCAGATTCACATGCTCACACAAATGTGACCCTGAACCACAAAACCAGTCTGAAGTCACTGGGGTATATTTGTAGCAACAGTCTAAAGTACATTGTATGAGTTAAAATGATCAATAAATATAGTCAAACTTGTAATAAGTATTGCTCAGAACTTAGTTTGGACAATTTTAAGGATGATTTTCTCAGTATTTCAGAGTCCAGATTTTCAAATGCCTGTTTCTCTACCAACGATTGTCCTATCCTAACAAACCATACACCAGTTTAAAGCTTATTTATTCAGATGATGTATAATGTAAAATTGACTGGTTCAGGGTCACAACTATGCATATTACTATATACCCTGAACTACTATAATATCTTGTGTGCATGTGTTTTCAGACCCTGCCTTGCCCCCTGGCGTGGACCCTCTTCCCCCAATATTAGATGGCCCATTAGAGTTTGCTGGCGTGCAGTACCGGATCCTGCAGAAGCCTCTGGACTGGTATACAGCTGTGCAGGTGTGTGAATCTGTTAACGGAACGCTGGCAGCGGTGCGGGATCCTCGGCAGCATGCCTACCTCACCCTCCTCCTCAGCACGCTCCGCAAACCCGCCTGGATCGGGCTTCACAACGACGGGGTGAGACTTCATGTGCGTCTCATGTGTCTCTTTCTCTGACATCTCTGAACTTCAGCAAACGCTGCTTGTATTTCCAGGCTCGGAGCTACACGTGGTGGGGTGAAGAGGAGGTGACATTCAGTGACTGGCGGGATGAAGAGCCTAATCAGATGTATGGATGTGGTCACATGACCACTGAAGGCCAGTGGACTGTGGCTGCTTGTAATGCAAAATTAAACGCTGCCATCTGTGAAATTAACACAGGTAAAGATCTGTTCAAATATGCTTCATACTACTAGTACTATTTATTTGCATTTAATTTCCAATTGAAGTTGATCCAAATTCATTACGATTGGGACACAGATTTTCTATACTATTTTAAATAGTGCTGGGCAACGCTGAATCCAAAATAAAATCAAAAAAGATTTTTTATATATGTGTGTGTACTGTGTATATTTATTATGTATATATAACAGCACACACACAGTATATATTTAAAATTTTTTACATATATGTATATATAATGTGTGTGTATATTTAATATAATTTAATATTTAATTTAATATAATTTAATATTTTTTTCTTAAATATATACATGCATGTTTTGCATGTATATATATATACATAATAAATATACACAATGTACACACATATAATGCACACATATATAATGTTATTAATCATGATAAATTGTTGCCCAACACTAATTTTAAATGATAACAGGCAGACTTACTCTGAATTATTACTGTTTATATACTATTATATTGTAACATTTCTATCTAATTTAAGTTAAAATTTTGTAAAATTATGTTCATATTTATATTTCTACTTAACATACCAAAAATTTGCAGTTGTGTTTTAGTAGCCTTTTGCTTGTTGTGTTTTTGTGCCAGAGAGAACAATAGAACACAGGTGGATGTATCCGGGGTTTTGCCCGCATCCTGTAGGTAACTGGTCCTGGGTTCCTTTCAGAAATAACTGCTACTCGTTCATCCTCCACGAGCTACAATTTAAACACGAGGCCATTCGAATGTGTAACAAAGGTACACATCTACACATGGGAAAAAAACAGCACAGGAACATATTATACACAACAACATATTGTATATGTATTAATGCATGTATTACACACAATAACCGAAGTACCCTTTTTTTCCCTTTCTCAGTGGGAGCTAAGATGTTATCAATATTAGATGAAAACGAGAACAGTTTTGTATGGGAGCACATGCAGAGTTTTCAAAAACAGGCCCACGGCGCTTGGCTTGGAATGATCTTTAACTCCAAAGGCAAGAAGTTTAATGAACAGCACTTGTTTCCTTTATTGACCTGCAGTTCGGATCTCCTTTATCTAGACCTGTGTGTGTGTTTGATTCCACAGAAGGCAGTCTGGAGTGGTCAGACAGTCAAGTAGTGGACTTCAGTAACTGGGAACAGCAGGATGCTAACCTGAGCATGCTGTCCGCCAACAGCTGCTTCTGGGTTCAGAGCAACACGGGCCTCTGGAGGCCGGGGTCCTGCAAAAACCGCACACACGGAGTCATCTGTAAACGACCAAGAGGTATGGAGTGACACATACATACAGGAACATATGATATAGTTCCATATACAAACGGGGGTAAAAGCTACACAACTTCATTAATACATCATAATCAAGTTAAAGGTAAACAGTAAAAAGTTGATTGGCAACAATATATGCACACACACACACACACACACACACACATATACAAAGAAATTACAAAAACAAAATTACAAGAACTTAAATAAATAAAATAAAAAGGCTGATTCCCAAGAAATTTGTATAAAAAAAGAGATAATAAATATAAAAAATACTGTAAAAATAACATTAAAAAAACATATTTTGAGCCCAATTTTTCTCTTTCCTTTCTTTTCAGTAGGAGCCACATCAGAGCCTGTAGTTCGTTGTAAGTTGTAATAATTTTTAACCTCATATTTACCTAAAATATTCTTACAAAGTTAAAAACCATTAAATGATGACCCTTGTAGTTGTTTTGAATATTTCTTTTCTCTTTCCTGCAGCCGAGGTCGACCATCTCCATGTATTGATTCAGGTCCTGGTTGCAGCCCTGGTTCTGATTGCTCTGGTGGTGGGAGGGATTTATCTGTATCGTAGGCGGAGCTTCGGCTCCATGGGCACCTACGAGAGCGCTCGGTACAGCCGCACTAACTCCGCCCCCTCCGAAGAAGCTGAAAAAAACATTCTCGTTTCAGACATGGAGTTAAACGAACAGGGCGAATAATGCTGGATGTGTTCGAAATGCCTAGAAAATCAAATCTGCAACGGCAGCAACTGACTGAGAGAATTTACGTTTAAGGAAAAAAAAAAAAGACCCGTGTTTTGTTTTTGTCTTTATTTTCCAGAGACGTTGAGAGAGCTGTGTAGAGCGCAGCAGATGATCAACCAAAATCAACGGAGACAAAATTATCAAATCCATTTATGTCTGTCAACCAATCAAATTCCACCATCTCAGAGGAGCTGTTTGGATTGGCTAGTTATGGAAGATTATTTTTTGTTCGTGTTTATCCGGTTATGGAAATCCAGTTTAAATGCATATTTTTTCATGTCCTTTATGTCATAGTCATTCTTTAGTGCCAAAAGGGAACAAACACCCCCCTTCCCCCCAAAAAACACTTGAATTTCAAATAAACTTCCAAACTATGAGAGCGCACAATCACACAAACTACAAGGTAACGCCACAACAGTATTTTGTTTTTCAGACTGTGACTTTTGAATTTATTTGTTGTGACTTTGTTGCCATTTTTTTTATCTGTGCAGCTGAATTTGATGTTTTCTGGGTCAGAATTCAGGTCCCCTACGGATCAATCTGAAAATGCTAAAAAAATAATAATTACACATCAGATATATGTTTGAAGTTCAGCGGTGCAGAACCAGAAAAAAGGAGCGGCGGACAGAAATAGAAAGATGAAAGTGCATGAGAATGAGCCTGTCACAAGCACCGCAGCATCTCTCTCTCTAATCACATGCTGGACACAGCTGCCCAACAGGAAGTCTGACCTCACTGCTTGATCTCAGCCGCTACGATGAGCTCATGTAAAAGTTGAATCCAAACAGTACAGGGAATGAAACTTACACTTCTTTCTTTTATCTCTACTTTTTCTCATTCTTTTCAGCTCTTAACCCCCCCACCCACCCCCACCCCCCACTTTCTTGCCTTCCTTTTCTTTTGGCTTTTGGCAAGGCCTCGAGGTGAAACGGTGCTGTGGCCAGCTGTGGAATGTCGAGTCAGCGAGTGGAGAAGATCTGGAACCAATCAGGACACAGGAGTGACGAGGGCAAGGCAGGAGAAAGAGAGAGAGAGAGAGAGAGAGAGAGAGAGAATAGTGAAAGCTCAATGGGTTTTTCAGAAAGGGTTTAGAGAGAAGATGTAGAGAAGGAGACAGTAAGAGGCGGGACTTGCAAGGGAAAGGGACGTTAGGTGAGCAGGAGTTACGGGAATTACGTTACTGCTCTCTGCTGGATATTTGCACAAATAGCTTATCTAAGAGCGTTTTTAGTGCTGTATGTGGATAGGTTGGCCAAAGAAATCAAGTCTAAATGTTGTTGCAAATGGGTCCACTTGTATAGATGGTTGCTGTTACATTCTTTATACATGTATTTCTCAAGGATTTAAGGAATATTCTGTGTTTTTATATATTGCCTTAAAGGGATAGTTCACTCAAAAATGAAAATTTGTTTAAAGTTCCCCTATTTTGGATTTTTGAAGGTGACTTTTCATGTAGTGTGCAACACAGCTGTAACTGAATGGAAACATCCAGCAAAGTGTTAAATCAAGTTATTGTCTCTCGAAAGAAAGAGTCAACTCTGAATCAATGAAATGAGACAATTTTAAAATGAATCCCAAACCTTTTGATGCTGATGTCAAGGTGAAAGATTAGCATATTGCCCGCCCACTTGTTGGTCTTTTTGCGTTGGTCTGAATGAAAATGCTACTAGATGCAGTTTTGGGGCTGGTAGCGGGTTCCTCGGTAACGCTGTACACAAAAATTACAATGGTTTTTGCCAACTTGCTGTTGAAGACTCCCAAAACCAAAATATGAAACTTTCATAAACCATAATAGGGGTACTTTTTTATTAATCTCATGCTCAGGCCATCAAAGATGAGAAAACAGCCCATACAGCTGATTTTAACATCACAATAATCCACAAAACTCCTGTCCATCATGTGAACCGAAAAAGCTGCATATTTGTAAGACGCAAGGGATTTTTAACACAATATTATCAATAGAGTAGTCTACTTACATTTAAGTCGTAAGCAATATTTGAAGATTTAAATCATCTTAATCATGTATTTGTTTCTTGCAAACACAGTTTTTCCCCTCTACGAAAGATGGACTAGAGTCATGTGGGTTACTAGTGAATTATTACGATGTTTTCATCAGCTTGGACTCTCATTCTGATGGCACCCATTCACTGCATCCTCGTTGAGCTAAATCGCTCAGTTAAAAGATAAACTCATCTACATCTTGGATGGCCAGAGGGTGAGCAGGTCTTCATCAATTTTTTTATTTTTGGGTGAAAAGTAAGTAGTGCTTGCCAGTGCAGAACTCATCACAGTGATGAAAGCGTTGCCAAGTTTGTTTGTTTGTTTTATTCTAAATTTCTATGCATCTGCTTTCTGAAAAGAGCTCAACTCCAAGTTCATAGGATAGTCTAACAGTTTTAAGTGTAGTATCTAGGCTTATGAGTTTGTTCAGATCTCTGATCCAGTATGAACAATACTATTAGTAATTCTTGTTTTAGCAAACAGCACTAATAATCCATAAGCAGTGCTTCCATATATCCATACTAACTTTACTCGCAAGCCTTTGTTTTTAGAGAGCTACAGTAGGTGGCGCCAGTTCAGCACTTACAGACTATTCTTCACTTTAAACTTTCTCGCTCACTGTTAAAACATCTTTTTTTTTGCTTAGCATTTCAGTTATATCTATGACAATAGATTTGTATGAAATGGCCTTTAATATCGTTTTAAGGAATGACGTGACGTGAATCTGAACAGAGGTAAAGAGTAGCATGCAGTACAACATCAGATGGTTTCTCAACTCTGAAATAAAACGTTTGTCCTTCTTAGATTACATAGAGCATCAGATTTTGTGATTTCACTACATAAATAGCCTATGACATCACACACGGCCATTAGGGCATTTCAAATGGTCATGTGATCATGCAATAATAATTTTTAAGATTTGTGAAACAGTTTGAATGAGAGGCTCAGATTGAATTACCCTCAACAAACAGAATGGGAAACACTTTTTATGACTGAATGATAAAAAAGAAGAAAAAATCATTATCAGTCCCTGTGAAAAAAAATGACAAATGTTCATTTTTATGTTTGTTTGTTTTGAAAATTTTGTTTAATGAAGTTGCTTTAAAAATAATAAAGAATATGTTTGCTATGTGACTGCTACAACAAGTATCGAGAGATGCATCAGTGATTCTGAACAACCTTAAAATGAATGTCTGTGGACGGTGGAGTCCGTTTGAGCAATGGCATTAAACAGTAGACCTTTGTGTCGCTAGGAGGCAGAGTGTGCTTTATTCTCATCAATAATGAAAGACTGGATGAAAATGCGTTTTCGTCAGGGTTGACGATTATCATTAAAGACGGACTAAAAGAAAATGTGTATATATACACACTACCCACACTACACACTTCAAACGTTTGTATACAAGATTTATTGAGAAGAAAGGAATACTTTTGTTTAGGAAGGACGTATTCAATATTGAAAAATGATAGTAAAGACATCCGACTAAAGATTTCAAATAAATTATTATTTAAATTCTTTTAAACTTTAAATTCAGCAAGGAATCTCGGGGGAGGGAGTATGGGGTGTACA
This sequence comes from Enteromius trimaculatus, assembly GCA_032361065.1. Taxonomy (NCBI): domain Eukaryota; kingdom Metazoa; phylum Chordata; class Actinopteri; order Cypriniformes; family Cyprinidae; genus Enteromius; species Enteromius trimaculatus. The sequence goes on from JAUMHP010000045.1 coordinate 3,819,992, forward strand.
GAACAACTATGTTTCACACGGGTAATAATAATAATAATAATACATGTTTCCTGAGCATCAAATAGGCTAATGATGAACGAAGGATCATGTGACACTGGAGACGGGAGTAATTCAAACATTGCCATCACATGAATAAATTACATTTCATTATATATTAAAATGGTAAAATTATATATTTATATTATATTATTATAGTAAAAATTGAAGTGTAGGCATATAATATATGTATTTAATATTCTAAAAAGTTTTACTGAAAGGTTAAAGTAAAGTTAATTCTTTTAGTTCTCCTTCTAAGAAAATTCTTTCACATGCAAGATTACAATTTTGAATAGTTTATAGCAATTAATCATTTAGATGCCTGAGTAAACATGCTTTTATGTGTGACAGTGAGACATCATCTCGCCTGAGTGACACTTAATGTCAGATTTGTCTCCCTCTCTTTTTCTCTGTGTGTCTGTGCTACATTCCCAAATCTCAAAACCAATCAAACAGAAGTGCCTGTTTGAGCAATGTGTAGGTTCCTAGAAAAAGTGCTGAGCTTCCTTTATTCTCTTTCATTTGGCAGATATTTTTCATCTCGAAAATTATACAATACCCAGAGTGCAGTGATAATATCACTGTGGCTTTGCTCAAGGTCACCGTCCTGCCGGGAGAAAAAGGGCTCTCGCTTTATGGGTAATTTCTAAAGCTGTACCTTTAAAATAGCTGCCAAAATGTTTAGCAATTTTATGGCATCTAGCAGCAAGAGCTATGCTAACTAGCTAAACCTTGAACAGATTTTAATTTTGACTGATGCGTTCAAATTAGCCAAATATTTATAGTCTATCCCAGCTATCAAATTTAATTGCTCCTGTTCTGTCAGTCTAATGAAAGTTTCATGCCTGATTGTTGTTTGTGAAGCAGGGCTCTGTGTATGTGGGTGTTTTACAGTCGTGGTGTCAAGGGTTAGAGTTCATTTACTGCAAACAAAGAGGAGAATGTGAGCGTGAAAAGGATAGATTATGTTAATTTCACCCTTGCCTGTGGCGGCCCCTGAGGCGTGTGTGTGCCAGGGCACGCTGTGTGTTGTCTGTGCTCCAATAAGCTTATTAGCAGTCTATATAGATATGATTACATACATATGCACCAACACACATCCACAGAGACCTGGACAATGAATGGTGAATGGGAGGGGGAGAGAGAGGACGAGGAGAGAGAACTGTTGAACAGAAGTGAATAGAATTCATCAAGTGAAGTGGCGAACAACAGCCCAGCTGAGAGGTTATGAGTGTAAATAGAGACTTGTGTTGAGAGGGATAGAGAGAGAGAGGGCGCTTGATCAGCTCTTGTCTCTTTCTCTCAACAAACTGGTCTAATATAACTGTTGTTCACTATTTTTGTAATTTATTTATTTTTTAAACATTATTTTTGTACAGTTAACATGAAAATTCTGCTGCATTAGTGGTGCCAAACAAGGGGTCTGTGTTCTGCTCTATAGCTTTTGCAATTCACTCATTTTTATTTTTTTATTATTATAATATATATATATATATATATACACATGACCTCACGTAAAACTGTGTAATGTGTGTATATGCAGTATATATACACGTGTATGTGTGTGAGACAAAAAGAGAAAGTGTTTTACAAGCATTTACTTTTTGAAATACAAACTGGTCTAGGAAAAAGTAAATGCTTGTAAAACACTTTCTCTTTCTGTCTCACACACACACACACACACACACATACATACACGTGTATATATATATATGTATGCATATATAAAAATGCATAAAAAAACTACAAACAAAACATTTGTATATTATATTATAAGTTATATAATACAGATATATATATATATATATTGTGTCTTATCTATATATATATATATTATAATTATTATAATATTCCATATTATATATGTATGTGTGTGTGTGCATGCATATAGAAACCTTTTGTGGCTTTGCATGTGTATTATATTCTAAATTTATAACATAATATAATATATGTTGCATATAAATCTGCCATATATAATAGAACATGTAAATATATTATATTACTCATTTATTCATAATGACATACATATACACCTTTTATTGCTTTGCATGTCTGGTTATTGTAGTCGTAAAGAGTATAAAGTTAGATGCTCTGTCAACATAAGCTGCCTTACCAGACCACTGCATTTCACTGAACCAATCTTCTCCGGTGTATCAGCAAAGACTGAGGTGGAAAAAAAGAAAAGAAAAAGAGCTGTTCAGCTTTTAGCAGAGTGATGTATGTTTTTTTCTTGTCCCTAAGTAGATAACTGTACATATATATTATAGCAGCTGCTGCCCACTGACTGCAGTTGTGGTTGTCAACTCAGCCCTAAAGCTCTGCTGCACAATACTGCGCACTGTATGTGTCTCCTTCTGTTTGTCTCAAGGGTCTAATCGAAGGCAAACAGAAACGAGGCAGACTGATTGAATTAGAGGCTTGCGCAGGGCAAATCTGATAGCGTATGCAGGTTTGAAGGAGAATGTGCGCGTGTGTTTAGAAAGACAGTGATACGGGTGATGATTTAGGCTGCGTTCAAGCATAGGTGTGAAGGCTGACTGATTTGCTTTAATTTCCCTGGTGTTTTGCCACTATGAGATTTACAGGCAAATGAGTGTGTGCGTATGCAGAGAGAGAAGCGGGAGGTGAGAAAACAGCGTAGAGTGAACATAAAGTGAGAGGAAGGTCTGAAGTGTGAATGAGTGTTGTTTTTCTTGTGCTCTCAGAGGAACAGGATGACATATTGTAAAGCAGCAGGTGTCAGCCAATATGGGACTGCGTCCGCACTCCTGCTGCGTCAATCACCTAGCAGAGGGAATATGATTGGCTGAAAGCCATGATGGGCAGGGCATTCTTTCCAATTACATTCAACCTGTCTCAGTCTCGGGCAAAAATGATTCCACCCAAAAACGACTTGCCGTGATGCTGTTTGCAATTACACATTCAAGATGAACTACAGAAACGCTTACAGTAACATCTAACCCGAAATTCATCATTTATTTATTTTTGTTTCAAAATTAGATTAGCCTTTTTTGGTAATTTATTGGAGATTGAATGGTTTACTTTTACCTTTCATTCTCATTGTTTATAAAAGAGCAGCTTCAACTTCTCACTTTGCATAAAGTCATATGGGTTTAAGAAAAAGATCTATTCCTAACATGTCAGCAACAGCAAAGGATAGCTCAGCAATTAAATACAAAATGCTAATTAGTACTAACATTAGCATCAGTCCCCAATAATTATGCAGGCAACAATGTGCGCAGTCATTTTTTGCTGTAATGTGTTTGTGTGTGTGTTTATCTTGCCAAAGATTCTGTACAATTAGCAGAGACAATATGAGGAGGAAAAGAGAGACCACTCATAGCCAAATTAAAAGGAAGCCCTCCAATTTTTAAAAATCTAATGTGGGATGTATTTTCTATACTGGACAAACATGAATATATATTCGTGAAATCGTGAAATTGCTTTTATAAAACGGTGACCACACAATACAAAATATTAAAACCAAAAATATATGAAATAAAAACAAGTTCGTTAAACGCAGTCTTTTCACACAAAAAAAACTTTTCCTGACAGCAACATGGCAAGAACATTTTTCAAACATTCCTTTTATCTGATGGAGCTTAAATAAAAACAGATAACATCAGAAAAAAGTTTATCATCCGCTGTTTCATTTTTATAAACACCATATATGATTTTTTCCCCCACATACATTACATCTGCTTATCCGGCATGAGAAATTAATTTTTAAAACAGACTGATTCGACGTAGTGCGAGATTGCAAGCTTCACTGCGGTGTAAACTGATAGACATATGGATATGTAATGATAGCCTACTGTACCTCAAACAGAAAAGGAATAGCCTAGACGTTGATAACGGAGGGCTTCACACAGACACGCGCACACATCAACTCCACTCCACCTGAGAAGCTTTTATGAGAGGGCGTGGTCTCAAAATTAAAGATGAAAGATGCAACATATGGCCAGCAGGAGTAACTTCATTAAATAACTAACAGACGTTTAATTTTGCCAAAATAAATAATACACGGAACAGTTTTAACGCTGTATTATTGATTGTTTATGTTGTTAAGATGGTTTCTAAGGGTGTTGCTCAGTGAAACACAGAACCGTTGGGTGAAGTGTCAGCGCTGTATCATGAATAAAACACAGCTGCTGACCAATCAGAACCCAGGAATGGAACAAAAAAAAAAGACATATTTCAACATAAAACTGGTCAACAAATTTTGATGTTCTTTACATATTCTAGTATATTAGAGATGTTTGCAAGCCCTTTGGATAAAAATATTAAAATATCTTGGATATGTTGCAAAAATGACCACAGAGTTAAGTGACTTCTAAAGTCTCATGCAGTAAAACCTAGCAATTTTTTAAATGCATGTTATTGATCTAATTGTGAATGATTCATCCGCACGTTTAATATTTTTTATTTCGTTTTTGTCATTTATCTTAAATGTAAGTTCAGTCTTCCAGTAAAACTTCTCCAATAATTCCTGTCCATCTAAACTCTGTCACTTTGACTGCAAAATCTGCCTTTTTCTCATCAACTAATAGAAGATACTCCGCACTTATTATTTATTTATTTTCAGATAATTCGTTTCACTCAGAAACAGAAGAAAAGATCTGTTTATTTATACCCTGTTGAGGAAAACAGCATATGCTAGGTATGTTTTGAAGCTGGGATGCTGCATGGTTTATGCTGGTCCTTTTGCTGGTCCTTTGCCGGTTTATGCTGGGCATGTGCTGGCAAAGTACCAGCATCATACCAGCTTCAAAACTTACCTAACCAGCAAATGCTGGTCTTTTTCAGCAGGGCAATGTACTCTTTTTGTTGTTGTGAAGTAATCGAAAAAGTGCCTACTCAAGAGAGTATGTGATTTCAGACACAGCAATTGCTAATTACGTTTTATATGGTTAGCATCAACAACTTGCCCCTGTTGGCAGATACTGCAATTATGAGGGCAAAAGCTATTGTCCTACTGTAAATATTTAATTTTCTCAAGTGTTATTCACCAGTCAGCATCTTTGTTACATCATCTCCTGAGTTATTAGTCAAATGGCATTTTTGGCTCAGCTGATCTAACTGCATCTAGAACTAAACTCAGATGGCATATTTGCACAAGTTCAGCAGCATGCCGTTGAGATGAATGGTAATGCTTGGTATTATAAACCTCTCACTGTTACATCAGACAAAATCAAACGGTGCATTCTAACCCCTGACTCCTTTTTGACTGGTCTCAGGAGTCAGACAGACTGGTGACAGACTAGAAAGAATCTCCCTGAGCCTTCACCTTTAACCGCTCACTCACGCCACCGAGATAGAGACAGCGAGAGCATCTGTGTGAACCAATCAGTGCCACGGCTGAGAGGGAGAGGACGTCTAAATATTTGCTTGTGAATGTTTGTGCATGTTGACAGTGTTTGTGCATGTCAAGTGTGCATGACACTCTCAAAGACTTCATTTTCATCTCTCTCTCTTGTCCCTTTTTCTCCTTTTGTTTCTACAGCAGGTTTGGCCTCTTGCCTGGGCGACACCAGTAAACCTTCTTTGCATACTTAAAAAGCAGAAGCTGCAAACACGTCTGGAAAACACATCAAGATTCTTATCCATCATTCAGCTTCTGAACTCCAGTGTCAAGACACACACACACACACACACACACACACACACACACAGTACTACAGGCAGAAAGTTTCCAAGGCAACACCAAAGCAAGTGTTTCATCAGGGTTTATTTACTCTGTAAGTGTGCTTGTGTGTGTTTGTGGACACATGCAGAGAGCAAAGTGCGCTTAGAGACTCACTTAGTGTCAATGAAGCTCAGTCTGACCAGCGAGTGTTCCACAAGCTCTGTGTTTATGTGTCAATCAAAACAAAACACAAACAGACTGCACTGACAAAATCAGTCACAAAATCTGTCATGAGTGACACATACAAACTCAGCTGGAAAGAACAGCCTGGGCCGGCCTACAGTGGTTAGATTGTCTGTTTTTTTGGTGCATTAGTGGGTGTTGGGCACAAGCTGGTGTTTAGCTAATAGCCAGCCGGTCTCCAAGCCTGACTGGCTGGCTGCCAATTAAATACCAGTCTGGCCAGGCTACTAAACCACCTAACCCTGCAGAAAAAAAAACAGCATATGCTGGTTAGGTATGTTTTGAAGCTTGGATGTTGGTTAAGCTGGTTTGTGCTGGTCACATGCTGACAAAGGATCACCATAAATCAGCAAAGGACCAGCATAAACCAGACTAGTAAACCACTTGATATTTTCCCCCCTCAGTACACATTATATTACATAAACTTCCGTGTTCAGGAGACTTACTTAAGGTGCACACATTTTAGTTATTTACTATTTTCAATAGCACTGTATCTTTAACATCTTTAACTGAAGTTATTTTCAAAACAAGACGTTTTCCTTTGGTATGAACACAAAATTAATAATTATGGATTTGCTACAGTGAGTAGAGACCCAGGGCTTGATTTGTTTGTTGGTGGAGCACAAACATACAATTCAATTGACAATATCCTGTCTAAATTGTGAGTGACCCGGTTTTGTTTGTTGAACCGTTGTGTTAAACTCACGCGACTGCTGGTCTGAAAATCAGCAAAGCCTGTGATTTCTTGTGACCAAATCATATTCCTGCTGATCTCAATCAGTGTTCATTTTTTATATTGCTTATTATGAAGGCTGCTTTTTAGTCAATTTACGTAATTAATGCATTATTGTCAGTCAAACACCTTGCAGGCCACTTTTTTTGTAACTACTGTTTTACAAGAAAGGTTGGAGTTGGCATAACTTAAACGATGCGGTTGCAAAACAATCATAAACAATCAGAGCACGGTGAGTAAACAGAAACGTCACCTTGTCATACAGCATTTTATATTTAGTTCTGTGTTTGTTTTGCCTTTCGTCGCACCTGTGAACTCTCAGTTGAAATAGGGAATTTAAGTCTGGAATACTAATGCGAATGCTAATTCACTCCTGTTGTCTGTTCGTTTGGTTTCCTGCAGACAAAAGGGCATTTTGCCATTCAACAAGATCTGCCAGCCACACACACTCTCACACGTTTGATTTCCTATCAATAATAAGGTCTTTACCCTGACTTCTACTGTTATATTCTAAATTATATTTTGCTTCCCCTAAACCTGATGCAAATCATTTAGCATTTTTATATAGTTATTAATAATTGTTTAATATGTTTATGAAGTTTGTTTATTTTTTTTTTTTACATGCATCATTGTACGCCCAACTGGTTCCTGGTTTAAGGTTTAACTAGGAACATTTGGTTCCCATAATACTGCCAAAATCTAATGGATACACTCATAAACACACTCTAGAGACATTTTGATCATCTACTTGGCTTGTGAATCATCTTAAAACCGTATGCGTTTACATGCTTCTTTTAGTCCATCGGTTTTGTTTTACTCAGCAAATAGGCGCTTTCAACATTCCAGAAACAAAACAGTGTTAGGACTTTGAAGAAAAGAATGTGTTTTTGAATATTCAGAGAGCACATGATGACTAACTGTCAGACACACACACACACACACACGTTGACTAATCCGCTTACACTCAGCTTGAGCTGTAGGGCTCGGCTGGTCATGACTGTTGCTGGCAGCCTCAGCTACCTGCTGCTGTCAGAAGCTCATCGTGCCACATGTTTCTGTGTGTGTGTGTGTGTGTGTGTCTGACGCATAAAGCGGTAAGTGAACATGATTGTGTGCAATGTTCAATAACACGGAACATGTCAAATTAATCAAACATGACTAATTCTGACACATCCGTCATTCAGGGTTTGGATGCATGATTTTAGTTTGTGAGTGTGTTCGAAAGCATTTCTCTGTTTGTACAAATAGATGGACTTCTTCATAGACCTTCCAGAAACCACGGCAACAGCATCCCCTCATGCTAGAGCGTGTTGTGATGTCACAAAGGGCTGTACACAGTTGCCTTGGCAATGACTGCATATTTCTGATATGAAGCCCTAGTGGTGTGCATCTAACTGGTTCCAAGAGAATTTGCATACAGAAATAACCGCTGTTTGTTGCATCCAGAATATTGTAATGCTGCACAAAGCTGGATTTCTTGAGTTGCTTCTCTTTGAGATTGGATTATGGTTTTATTCCAAATTGGAAAAGACATATAAAGCACAACATTCTCCTGGCCTAGAGTGAAATACATCGAAACAAATCATAATTGTTTCCACACTGTTGAAAGCACATTGTTTGTTTTTGATAAATTCTGTGGTGTCACATTTATAGTGAAAGTCTCTGGGGCAAGGCATAGAGAGTTTATAAGCAATGTCAATTCATATTTTGTGGTAAAGCATAAAGCACTTCTTTCATAAAGTAGACGGTTTTTTTTCACAAGCTTGCAGAGAAAAGTTTACCAAAAAAGTTACTGGGTTGTTAATTTTTTCACCTTTTTTAGGATTGGTAGAGGACTTAAACATGTAAAAAAATTCAGATTTTCATGATATTTAAAGAACAGTAAAAACATGAATATTTTGTTAAATTATCTTTTGTGCTCTATAAACCGTATTATTATATTAAGGTATTTGTCAGAACTGTGACTTTCTTTCGGGTTCTTTTTAGAAAGTTTAAAAGAAACGCATTTATTTGAAATAGAAATGCAATGCCACCTTGCTGAATAAAAGTATTTATTAATTAATACTCCAGAATTTTGAATGGTAGTGTATGGTTCTGATACGAGGGGACACTGGATCACAATGTTGCCCAGGTAAGTGTTTTTTTTCCCCTCACACTATAAAAATGACATGCTGAATTTATTTTCTATTGTAATCAACAGAGTTCAAAAGGAATGGTTCACCCAATGAAATTTGTCAATAAATAAATAAATATATAAAATTATATATACTCATTTGATTACCCTCATGTCCTTCCAAGCCTGTAGGACTTAAATACTGAAAAATCCTTGTGCTCTTTAGTCCACACAGTGAAAGTCACAGGTTTGGAATGACATGAGGGTGATAAATAATGGCAGAATGACAATTTTTGGGCTAGCTATACGTGACCTAGAAAACTTCCCACATTAACTTCAGACATTCTGCCTCACAAAAATATACCACGCACAGCATTTGCGCTGGTGTTTCGCTATAGTGTGAATGAAGTCTTTGTAATGTCACGGAGCATGACTGATGGTGCTGTCACACATGTAAAGGAGCGAACAGCAGAAGTCACAGATGTCTTTGTTCTGCTAACGCTAATGCTAATCATAGCTAATGCTGGGGAAAGATTCTCAGAACTCCAGAATTCCAGGGATTTAGTTCCACACAAATGAGCTTTCTACAGATCTGCAATCTCTAGAGACGTCTGACCCAAGAGAGAAAATTAAAGGATGACACAATTAAATGTTTAGTGAAAGTAAACTGAAGCGGTCCGCACAAAAAAATCCAAACCCTTTTTTTTTTCTTCTTTTAATTATTATTCTTTTTGCATCTGCTTTACACAGTTTGTGACACTTAGGTCAGCTAAGCAATACCACAATGATAAAAATAAAAGCAAACTTGAAGTTAATAAATAGAACTCCTCTGTATAATGTATTCACACAGCTGTACAATCCCATGGGCCATATATGGGACAATATGACTCTGTCTCTCTTTTTTTTTTGTGTGCACATCTCTTCATTCTCTCTCACGCACCACTGTGGCTGTGTGCATTAGTCTACATGATGGTGCAGCTCTTGGCTCTGTCCTCCCTGAGGGTCGGGGTGGGTTCAAGGGGTGTGGCTTGTGTGCTGACTGGCAGTAGAGGCTGATTAGATATGCGTTTGAGAGCGTGGCGCGAGGAGCTCCTCTTGAGGCTCGGGATGGCCTCACGTCTGACCGACACCAGCGTGGTGATGTGAAAGACGTCCCGGACGCTGTTCACGCACATTCGGGATGAACACTCCACATACGCAACTGCGCCCAGCTCGCGGGCTCGTAAGCTTCCCTGAGAGATGGAAAGAAACAAGTCATCTTAATTGTACCGTGTCAGAAATATCAGAGAGAATTTACCTTCTCATTTCTCAGTTTCCTTGTCACTCCTTTCGCTCTCATGCTCTTTAATGGAAACTCTTTTTTGGTGTTCATATGAATTACAGCAAAAGCTGAACCAAATGTCAAAACAAAAATAAACATGCCACTCAACGGTTTTCTTATCCTCTCCCTTCTTGTGCTTTCTGTTAATGTCAGCTAATGTTTTTTTTTTGTACCCCTCACCTCCCCTCACAAAAAGGGTGCACAAATAATACATGAAAATGTCATTTTTGTCTATAACAAAAGGTCAGTGAGAGTGCATGAACATTATCTACAATGAAAGGCCTCACAACAAAAACATGTAATTTGTGTCTCTTATGCTTTAAAAATAAAAGTAGCGGGACATAGAATGGCACCATTTTCATGTGAAGGGACGTATATTCTTCTCATAACAGAGTAGAACTATAGAGAGAACTAGGTGTTTTATAATGAAATGTTGCTACAGCGAGTTGACCTGCTCAGAGCATTGACGTAACAGAGGGAGCATTTTCTACTGCTCTCTCTGTAGTTTGGTTTCTGTGAGTAATTATAGAGCTTTCTTTTAATGTCTGTGTGAGCTTAAGAAATGGTTTCAAAAGCAATACAAGAGCAGTTGACATGACAGTTCAAACTGTGCCACCAGTCAACTTCAGTGTGAGGTGCTATACTTTCATCTAAAAATATATTTCAAACACTATTTTCATATAGTCATTGAGGAAGGCAGCACTTAACCTTAACTGAATTTTTATACTTTTTGAGGGAACTTTACATTTTTTTTTTTTTTTTTTTAAATTTACAAACATGCTCCTAAATAACACGCATCTATTTTTGACCTTGAATTGACAGTCTACATGGTATATTTGTACTGTTAACTTGCCAACAGACTTCCAGACCATGTAAAGGCATGTTTGTGTAAATACTATGTGTCTTTGTTCTCATGTTTGCGTAGCAGCAGTTGAATAAACACTTATGCTCTAACCCAATCTTTTTTCTCTTCGTGTGTGTGTGTGTGTGTGTGTGAGTATGCTCACCTGTTCATGAGTGACCGGTATGAGTCTCTGTTTGGACAGTTCGCGTAAGGTGCTGACATCTGTTCTCATATCCAACTTACAACCAACCAACACCAACTTTGCATTCGGACAATACTCTTGTGCCTCCACCTGCCACTGAAACAAAAAAAAAAATAAATCTGAATATCTAAATCATGTTAGAGCAAATCTATCCATCTACCTAAGGATCTACACTGTTCAAAAGTCTGGGGTCACATTTTTATTTTTTATTCTGCAAGAATGCATGAAATTAAATAAACTGATTGGCGCTGTTACAATTATTTTGCTATTTCATAAAATTCTAAATCATCAGATAATCCTGAAGAAATATTTATCAATTGTGTTTAGCATTAATAATCTGAAAATTTTTTGAGCAGCAATTCAGCATTTCTGAAGGAGCATGTGGCACTCAAGACTGGAGTAATGATGCGGAAAATTCAGCTTTGCATTACAGAATAAAATGACATTTTTAAAAGTAACTCATTTAAAAATGCAGTAATTTTTTGCAATATTACAGTTTCAACTGTACATTTTTCCTTTACCCAGCGTTTAACAATGCGTGCAATAGCTGGATTTTGAGAGTTACTTTTAAATATTTGATTTCACTTTATAGTCAATACTTGCAATAGTTGTATATGCTGTGATACAGTGAGCCTGGGGCACATTGTTTTCACTCCTTGTAGTTTATGTGCACATAATGAGTGCATAATGTAGTTGTACATACTTCTGAGAGGGAATTAGGGAAGCAATTTGACCAGTAATTGTATGATTACTTACAAACACTCATACTCATGCACATCCAATCAGGTTGCACAATATTTACGTTGCACTTGAGTATACAGCTTAGTAAACAGCAACAGCTTTAAATCTCCTTTCGCATCAACTTATCTTAGAATGACCCCGACGAGACCCATTAGCAGGACCCTAATGCAGAACCATCCAAAGACACATACTTGTGTGTGTAAGAATGGTGTATTTGTGTGTGTTGTTCACCAGTCTCTTCAAAGGTTCAGCTATTTCAGCTATGGCACCATTTCACAGGTTCTGAATGTGTTCAGCCATCCATCAAACAGTGCTGTGATCTTTAACCTTATATGCCACCGTTAACTGGCCAATCGGAGGTCACCGCCTGCCTCTCAACATTCCACAATGACCATTAGCTCCGCCTCTCTGGCCTCAGAGGTGAGATGCTGAAGTCATCGGTATAAAGACATGCAGTGTGTCTGCTGTACCAGGGTTAGCAGAATAACAGACTTTTTAGGAAATTAAGAAATTAAACCCGTTTTTTAATTGGAATTTTTTTTTTTTTTTAATATTTAAAAAATATTTTACATTTATTTGTACAGGCTACATTTATTTGATCAAAATACAACATGAACACTAATATTTTGAAATATTACTATTTAAAATAACTGTCTATTTTAATGTATTTAAGTATACATAATGTATTTTCAGTTTCAGTATCATTACTAAAGTTTTAGTGTCACATTTTTTCATATCAGATATTTAATAACTCTTGTCACCAGTGTAATATCACAAGAAACAAAATACAATAGAAAAAATATAGTATATACACAAAAAAATAGTACACAAAAAATTATACAAATAAACGAAAAAGAGCAAAAAAGTAAATTAAAATAAAAACTACAGTACAACAAATAATAAAAATGCTACATATATTGCGTGAACTAAGCAATCAAATATAAAAAAACACTGGCTATTCTTCTTTGCGTAAATTAAATATTTCTTCTTATGAAAGTTACAAGAGCGATTTAGTTTAGATTTTCTCTCTTTCATGTTGATCTAAACAACGAATGACAGACAGCAGAAATATTAGACTGCTGTCACTTTAAAGAGCTGCCCATGTGACCAATATACCGTTACTAGGGATGGGAATTGATAAGATTTCTACGATTCCAATTCCATTTTCGATTCTGCTTAACGATTCGATTCTTTATCGATTCCCTTATCGATTCTCATTTGGAA
>JAUMHP010000045.1:3844136-3865173 GCA_032361065.1 Enteromius trimaculatus
GTGAGAGAGAGAGAGAGAGAGGGAAAGAGAGAGAGAGAGAGAGAGAGAGAGAGAGAGAGAGAGGGAGAGAGAGAGAGAGAGAGGGAAAGAGAGAGAGAGAGAGAAAGGGAGGGAGAGAGAGTGTGCAAGGAAAAGCAAAGAACTGGACTGAGAAATGTACAGAAAGAAAAGTGGACAGACATGCCCAGGAAAAAAAGAGGGCAAGGTAGAAATGGTGAGGTTGAGGCCAAGGCACCTTTTCACCAAGAAAACAGTCAAAAAAGAGAGATGAGTCGTGTTGAAATGAAAAATAGAGATTGCTTGGACAGACAAATAGAGCTGGAGATAGAAATGTAGTGGTTTGTGTTGCCATTCAGGTGTCCACCGCAAAATCCCAAAGATACACACATTAAAAACAACAACAACGAAAAACATACTTTTCATATTCAATACATACAAAACACACTGAAGAATGCTCTTTTTTTGGGGCAGTCGTTACAAAGCAATCAATGAGTCTGATGTTCCAAATGCTTTCAACAAAATGGAGGGAAATGGGGAGCGAGAGAGATTAAACAAGTGCACTTCCAGCATGCTTCAAGCTGTGGTTCAGATACAGGCTCATTACAGAGGGGGGAAGTATGTGTGATGGATAAAGTTAACATTAGTCAAGAGTGTAAGTGTGGCTGTGGAATGGTCTCAAGGTGTATATTAGTTTGACCTACAATAGTAATGCTTGAACATTGTGAATTCTTGGCTGTGCTTCAAAATCAAGAGAGCTGTCAACTTAAATATTAAAAAGTCACGGATGGCTCTCAAAACCTAATGAACATTTTTGGGCACCAAACAATAAAAGCACTCCAAAGAGAACATTTGAATTCTGTTAAAAATTATTTTTGAGGGGGGCATCTTATGTGCATGTAAACACTCAAATGCCAAGTGAGCTACCCATTTAAACATCAGTTTTTGGACATTAGTAACATAAGAAAATTTTTAATTCATGGCCACATTTCATAACTTGGTGTAATACCTTGCTAGACAACACAATTGAACATGATACACCATTACAACAACCTAAATGACACACCTAACTAGCTTATTTAAAAAACGTATTTTATTCTTGCAAATTTATGTTTGTCTTAAAACCTTGTGCCCATTTTAGCTACATTTTTAGCATCATCAGCATTCAGTGGTTTGGCGTCAATAAGGTTTGTTTTTAATGTTTTTTTGTTTTTGTTTTTTTTTATGTAGCCTTTAATGCTCACCAAAATGATCAATATAATGCACAATTTAAAATGTTTTAAAATGTATTTTATTCCTCTGATGATTGCATCATCACTTCGGTGTTCAGTGTCACATGATCCTTCAGAAATGATTCTAATAAGCGGATTTGCTACTCTTTAAACATTTCTTATTAATCAAAACCAGTTGTGCTACTTAATATTTTTGTGGATAATATACAAAGTTTTTATTTTTATTTTTACTGTCATTCTTGATCAGATTAATGTGTCCTTGATCAATAAAAGTGTATTAAAAAAAAAATGCTAAAGGTTACTTAAATGAGTATTTTTGAGGACGTAAAACTGTTTTTTTTTTTTTTATTTGAGCATAAAAGCGTGGTTGTTTCAAAACCTTTCGAGGTGCATGGCAACTGAACCCTCGCAGTCTATTTGCTGTGGGACTGTAGGACACTGGATGTCTGGAGGGGGGTTTTAATCACTAAGCCCCTGCATCATTACTAACGAGTCTCACACATACGCACCACTGCAATCAAAGCAGCGAGACAGCATGTACCACGTCCGGCGAGATTTTATCACAATCATACTAACGAGCCCCTCCGCACACATACTACAATAACTACTAAACCAAACAACATACGCTTTAACACTCTCCGTACCCTTTATTCTCTTCATCACCCACAGGCTCCATCCATGTCACTTTTTCCCCCAGCCGTATGGCCTTATTCACATTATTATTAGCAGAGGCCAGTGTTTATAACCTGATGTCATTACATGAGAAATAAATTTGCCTGGATTTTTTGACATACAAGAGATCTTTGTAACATTAATACATCTAGCAGAATTCAGTTCAATATAAAGTATTTATTGAATCAACATCCAAAAATTACTTGTGAAGTCACATGAGTAAAAATTGCATGCCTTGAAATTTACCTGAACTTATAAATCACTGATGCTTCCTACGCATATTGGTTACAGTATAGCCTATATATGATGTTTTTAATGCGTTTCATGTGCTTGAGTCTGCGGCCAACGGGACAAATGAAAGAGTAATAAACATTTGATTTGATGCGTTCGGTTTAAACGGCTCATCTCTTCAGAGGATTGTATGTTTGTTAGGAGCATTTGACTAGAGATTTGGTTAATGAGGCACAGTGTAATAGAGAGCAAAAGAGAAGCAAGCATCTGTATTGGATTTGACAGCAGCTGAAACGGGTTGTAACCGTACTTTTGTATGCAACATACTTTTTCTCTAAATGATGATTTGATTTAAATAAGGTTAAAATAAGGTAAGCTAAGGTAAGAGCAAGGGGCCACTGATACAGCTCATAAGGTTATAAGTAAACTTCAAACAAACTAAAAAAAAATCCATGTAAGGACCCACTGAAAGTAGTTTGGTATATGTGTATGTATATTTATACGTAAAACACACACACATATATTTCTAAAAGCATAAGTAGTTTTATGTTTTTTTGTGAACTAACAACCCTGACCTAGCCCTAAATAACCTGCAGGCAAATATGCAAACAAAAAAAACAACATTCAGTTGTAAAACTCATTTGTGACAGACATGTGCAAAAAATAAAAAAACAAAACCCTAAACCATGGACAGAGGCGATAACAATACCTTCCTCATCCCAAATCCCATCTATCCATCTTTCCTCGGCAGCATTATGCGTTTTGCTTCATTAGACTTGAATCTCATCTCCTGACTGCGTTCAGTGCCAGCCAGTGTGGCAGCCACTGGGGAGATGCGCATCGGGTTCAATGGCAGAGTTAATACACACTTAACACGCATGTCTGCATCAGCCTCACCCTACACACACACAAACCCATATATTATTTTGCACAGCCATTAAACCCCAAAACACAAGCTAGAGAGAGGGAGGGACAGAAATCAGACTGGAGCATTCATGCAGGGTGAACGGTATATTTGTTTATGTGTGTGTAGGATGAAGTAAGGAGGTAAATGTTGAAGAGATCAAATGAAAAGTTTGGGTAATAAAAGGTATGAAAATAAATAGCAATGTGTAAAATGTGTGCGAGAGGGAGTGCGCACGAAACAGACATGAGGCCCCAGAGAGCGCAAAAGCGTCTGCTTTCATTACTTTTCAGAGGCTTTTAGTTTAATTGTATTCTTATGGTACGTCTCTGGTGAACGGAGGGGTTTGCTGAAGGATAAAAGTCTGTTTGCTCTCCATCTCCCGCTGAGAATTGTGTGGGAAGAAAATCTGAAACTATTTTTTTTTTTTTTTTAACCGAAACTCAAATAAACTACTCAAACAAATACATAAATTACCTCTCAAACATCAACTTTAAATATTCATTAAAATATTAAATAGTGCGCTAAATGCTATTTAAAATTGAGCGCAAATGGTCGCCCGCTGTTTCACAGTGGCCTTGATTCCGGATGTTTTTCCCATTCATTTTCTCTAGAGGCACTAAAAAGAAGTTTCAATATAAAAACATGAGCTAACTAACCAGATTCAAATTGAGTCACATGACAAACTTAAGATTTGAAGCAAAAACAGTATTTGGAATTGGATACACGGTTTATTGTGCATATCGAAATCACAAATACAGTAGATTTCAAATATATCCAAAGCTTACACTGTAAAGAGAGTCCCTTTTTGTAATTATTTGTGAAATTTCTTTATCAGTGTTTTGCATTTATTAGGTTTGAAATGCACATATCACCTCAAGATAGAAATCTATTTCTAAAGTATGAATTATTTTATTATTGTCATTATTTACAGAACCGTTTCAGCTCTACGGCACAAAAAGCTCAATGCTGGTCAAGCAAACTTGTATGCAATAAATAGAATTATTATGAGTTGACTTGGGAATTATTCACATTAGACGCATTCTTGTTTTCAAACAGCTAGAAAGAGCAATTAAGCAGCGCAATGGAGTAAACTGGGTTTTAAAAATCACTAAAAGTGAAAAATACATGGCGATATTTAAAGGTATCTGTGAAAAAAATGTAAACGAAACTGAGAGACAGTAGGGGAATGCTTACAAAAATACGTGTATCTTGTTACGTTGGAGGCCTCATAAGATTCTCATAACTTCAGCTCTGTGTATAAGATGAAAAGATCTTTGCGGATCCATTATCCACTTTCTATCACCTATCACAACACACAATAGCTGTGGAGGGGTCAAAATCGCTCACATCTAGGCTCTGACAATAGTCTTTCATGGCTGATGGACAGCGCTGCGGGCCAGAAGCCACGAGACTAGCGGCGTCAACAGATAATGATCTACGGCCGCATTTATTCTGCGCCATTGACTGCCCTGCTGTAGTCTATACGTCTACTTAACTAACATGCGTGCCCGAAGAGATAAACAACCGCTGCTCTCTCCACATCCCTCTCCATACATCTCTGTCCCTTCTCCTTTGCCGATCTGTCTCATCCGCCACCTTCTCTCTCGCGCTTTGCGTCACTTTCTATCAGTTTATCTCTTTCCCTTTCCCTTAAATATCCATCCATCTCTTGTTCTATCACAAGGCCACAGCATCCTCCATTCATCATAGAAACAGCGCTGTCTGAGGGCATCTATCTGCAGTGCGTGTGGAGACTAGTGACAAATCAAATGTTCGGATACTGAGCCAAAGCAGAGACATAATAAGGAGGAGACGGATGTGAAAAATCGTCAAACTCCATGGGGTGGCTGTAGGATCTCAAGCCCCGCCTATCTGTTCATAAAGGCAATTGCCTTTTTTGATAAACTCGTCACAACTTACAGCACTGAGGATCTAGGACTAGTCCTGACTTTCACTAGCAACAGTGAGAAGTGACAGGAAAGAAAGCAACCAGAAGAGTATGCAACAATTTTTGTGTCTCAAAAAAGAGGCCCTTGTTTTGAATGACTTCTGCACATCTGTGGCCACAGATCAGTGCATTGATGTGATCTTCAACTCTGTTCCACACACAGATTTTACGCATCAAAAAAAAATTTGTTCTGGTAACAAACCCAGAAATAATGGTAAACCACCAACCTCGATCTTCTGCTACTGTGATTTATGAGCCTAGTTGTGGAACGAGGGGGGCATGTCTGCTGCTGCTAATATTTTTCAGCGGTTGGCATCCAAAGAGGCATTTCGAAAACCAGTATATTTTTTAAAAGGGCACAATGATTGGATAGAGGTCCAAATCACCCATGTTAAAGGTAAAGTTTAGGTTAACGTTACATTAGACAAACAAACTCAGGTTTGTTACCACCAGAGCCTTGCTTTCAAATTCAACATGGCGGCTGCGTGAAATCGGTGTATAGTTCGGTAACTGTAGTAGGTTTCTTAGCCATAACTTTGTCACCATTTTTTTCCACAAAAATGTTTTTGTCAAGTTTAGATTTGGGCTCTGGCCTACCTACTTTGGAGCGTCACGGACGTATCGTCCTTCATTAAAACAACAGGCTGATTGCTGAGGCTTGCAGGGAAGGAACTGCATGTTCCTGAAGGTTCTTCTGATAAGCATTTGTATTCACTTCGCTATGTATTTGTATAAGAGTCCCAACTCCTGCTGAAGAGAACATCCCCCAAACAATGGCACTTCCATGTGTAACTTTTACTGATTTCTTACGCACTTTGTGTTCAGTCTTACCACCATTTGATGAGGAACAATGTTTCCCACCAGATCTAAATGAATTAATCTTGTTCTCATTACTAAAGTTAACTTTGAAGCAGTTTTCCTCTCGCCACACAACATGCTCTTCAGCAAAGATGAGCTTAGCCTTTTTATTCTTCCTGCTGATGAGTAGGACTGGGTATCGTTCAAAATGTCTTTAACCTCGAGTTCGATACTGGTTCCTGAACAATACTCGAATAGTTTTCAGTTCACACATCTGTTATTCTACCTTTACACTAGTGCATTATTATTTATTCTTACAATAGCCATACATTTTTTTTCCGCACATACATTTTGGCATCAAACATTCAATCAGTTTATCCCTTTTAATTAACAAAGATTTTATTTTATTGTTGGAAAATAAAAGGGAATTTATATTACAGTTTAAAACACTAAAGAAATACTGTTTTAATATTTATTTGTAGTAGCCTATTATGTACATTCTACTGAACAACAGTAATATATTTCTGCTGCCATGTCCAAACCGAACTTTTATTTTGACGGCTTGCCATGAAAACCTTTACAGTTCTGTGTGTACATGATATGACGATAGATTTACTCAAATTAAACGGTCAAATGCTCTTGAAGTAACCTCGGAGCAGTTCTGGAAATGTCACACAAAACTGTGTGTCTGCTCCATACAGTAGCACAGAATTCATCTTTTTGCGGTTATATATATATATTGATAAATACCATTGAATGCAGGAGTGTGCCCACTTGCGTGTCTGAGGGGGAATTGTCATGTAAACCTGAGGTCTTCTAGAAATCACAGCTTCTGCAATGGCTGTAAGGGCAATCCCTTTAGCCTTCACCTGGACAACCTCCTGTAAGAGCTGTAGTCACCTTAGAGCTGCCTGACATCATTGAATCCGAGTGAACATTGGAGGAATGCCAGTTAAATAGGGTTTATTATGTAATTAAGCAAATAAAAAAACAATTGCCAAATAAACGCCAATAACTTTGGAGGTATCCTTAAGTATTCTCTAATTTTGATAATGCCTTTTTCAATTATCCCGTATTTTTATACTGTGCTTCTAAATACAGGTTTAAAAAATTAATAAATAAAAGAAATCACATTAAAAATGAACACTTTCAGTCCTGACCTTCAGTACAGTGCACTATCCTGAGCCGTGATGGAAACGGGTGCATAACAGGCATTTATTTAGTATTTTTCAGTCTTTAACCAAGGCTGCATGTATTTGTGAAAAACGATCACAATTTAAAAGACCTATTTTCTCTTTTAATGTATTTGAAAACGTACTTTTAAATGCTGAAGGTATTAGCAGCCACAATTCCAGGCTTTAGTTTCACACAATCTTACAGAAATCATAATAATAATTAACTCTTGCCAATATGGCCAATAAGTAGATCATTTAGCCTTAAAATAGACGATGGCCAAAGATATAGTATCTGTGTGACAGAAAATGCAGCAAGAGAGTACGTGTACCTGTTTATAGCCCTTTTAGCAGTATCAGACGTAATTGCGTTCTTCCGTTTATACGCCACAATAACCTGCTCGTCCTCCCCCTCTCCACCTTTTTAGTCAGCGTATAACACCATTCATCCATCTCCACCTCTCACTCCGGCTTTCTCTGGGAGAGCGACAGAGACGGAGAGCTGTTCATCCTATTTGTGGAGTTGACCTGCTGCAACCCTCTATTCAATAAAAGAGACAGAGTGATGGAGAGAGAGACGTGGGACTGGTGATTGGCCATTTGCGCTCTCGTATATATCGATCAACAGATGTTGTATTGATCTCACAGTATAGCCACAAAAATTGCACACTTGATTGTAAATTGGACGCATACAGATAGAAAAAAGGGACAGACTTGCAACAACAAAAAAGAAAAAGAAATTGTGACAAAGTAAGTGGTTCATAACTGAATGGGTTCAGAAACCTTGAGCAAGGTTCTCATAATGCCAGAACTGAACCATCAATATACAAACAAATGCTTCATTCCACACACTCAAGGACAACTCTCACACACAGGTTTTCATAAGCTTACCTGCACGCATGGCAGCACACATCCTTCACTACACACAAACATGAAGCTATACTGTACGAAAACAAACACAAATGCACACATTCCACCCACAGGGGATTATACGGGCCACGCGTATCTAATATTCGTAAGAGCTTTTTCCCTGAGTCCTGTTAAACAGAGCAGAGAGAGTATTAGAATTTCAAGAGGCTTTGAAAAAAAATAAATAAATAAAAACTCAATTAAAAGCATCTCAGGATGTACTTGTGAGGAGAGAAAAAAAAAGACAAAGAAATATACACAAACACAAAACACCAGCCAGTACCACCTTCTTTTCACATCTAATCCACTGGTTAGCTCATCAGAGCCGTTTTATGAAACAGCCTGCAGGTACGTTCTAGAAAACACTTCAGCCAAGCTTATTGCGATGAGTTTCCAACTGGTAAATCATAGAGGAGCCGGTGACCCGAGTCCCATTAGAAGCAAGAAAAATGGGACTCTTAAAAATGGTTAAGTATGTGATTTGTTCCCGTTTTTGCTTAATATACAGTGGGGTCCAAACGTCCACACTGAAAATCTGAGATTAAAAAATCTTATTTAAAGTTTTAGGATGTTGAAATATTTAAAACAAAGAAGTACTACAAAGAAACACTTTGAATCTGCATTGCATCTAGGTCACTAATTAAATTATTAGATGCATCATTTTTCAGTTGTAATGAGACTATTTGTCCTTCGGTCTCGAATTTGCATGCTGTATATTACAAAATGGATAGTTAAGAGTGCTGGCATTTAATTGGCCAGTTTAACATTGAATATGCCAAGAACTATAGGCCTGCTCACACCAATGAAGATTATAGTAACTTTAAATTTCTAATAATTGTTTTATGCTGAAGCAGTCTACAATAGTAACAGCAAAAAGAGACCATATTGTTGGAAAAACTTTGAGAATGTTTTTTTTTCCCCTCCAGCTTATAAACCAATCAGAATCCACCTTCAGAATGTCTAACGCACTAAAAAAAAACATAACGGCAGGACAAGCTAACAAAGAACATGCTATCATCAATTAGTTTGGACAATATTATGGTTAATGTTATATGTGAAGAGATTGTTGCAAAAACTTAATTTTCTAAAAAAAAAAAATGTAATCATAGCATTCCAATTAATCAATTGGAGTAACATTAAAACGCGCTTAAAAAAAGTTATCAGTTTTTGCAAAAAAACTCTTCATTAACTTTAATTCATTATTTAATTAATTATTTATTTAATTAATGTATTTAATTCATAATTTTTTGTGTAAAGCCTTACATCTTTATGCAGAAGGATGCCACATAAATATAGATTTGCTAACAGCAGAATACCATATAATTTTGTACTATATGGTTAAAACCACACACACACACACACACACCTAAATAAATAAAAATGAATCCTAATTTGTCTTAACGAATAGATTACAGCAAAAAAACATGTGAATCTATTAAATAAATGCTTTATAGCATTTTTATAATTAAAAAAAAAAAATTAAAAATGTATGTTTTGACAGTGTGATCAAAATGAGTCAAGGAAATGTTAATCACAAGTGATATTACTTACGGCCCACTAGTCACACGGGGAACTGGAAGGTCAAGTTGAGAGCACTGCATTACAAGATACCACTTTCCACTCAGTGCTGTATGCTAAACACTTGGCAGCATAGTACATCATTGGAGCATTTCATAAATAAAGAACATATGACAAAGCAGCATGACAAAAAGTATGACATTCTGCAAAGAGACTGAGTGTCTGGAAGATTCATCTGTAAAAATGTCAGGTTCATAAGCTTCAAGAGGAATAGTTCACTCAGAAAAGAAAATTGTATAATTATTTACTCACCAGTTGTAACAAACCTGTATGAGTTTTGTTATTCTGCTAAAAAACAAAAGATATTATGAAAGAAAATACTAATGGAAGTAATGGTTTCCATCAACTGCTTGGTTACCAACATGCTTCAAAATCTCTTCTTTCAACAGGAGAAAGATTCATACAGGTTTGGGTAGCGATTTTCATTTTTACTATTCCTTAAAAGTGTAATATTTAAAGCTTATTGTAACTATTTTGATTTAATACAATAAAAATAATAATGGTAATAAATCCAATGTAATTCGGAAAGAAGAAGAACCATCCACTATGCAAAATCATTTTCTGTGGGTCACAAAACAAATTATTTTGTGAGATTTGGTGCACTTTTTTTTTTTTTTTTTTTTTTTTTTTAACAAGATTAAGCCACATATAAAATTCTTTTTATGGAACCATAAACCTTGTATGCTGTCAGTCGGACAGGCTTTTATTTAATTATTTTTAAAAAAAGCCAATTCTCCTTTTCAGCAAGAGCTCCAGATCTGTCTAATCCATGACTGTAACCAAATATAAAGAGAGAATGGAATCAGCAGAAAGCAGGATAACCGTTAAAATATGCCAGTAACAAACATGTCGTGCCTGTTACAAAACAAAAAGAAATACACAAACGCAGACAAGCTTGTGTTTTTGCCATTGTTTTTTTTTTTCATACAGAAAGCCTGGATTCAAATACACAAGTGCTACAAGGAGGAAAAATCCCAAATAAACATCACAAGGAAAAATAAAAATAATAAAAAAAAGTTCCATAAGCACTTCCCCATTTTTACACTCCTCAATGGATTCATCAATTTATTCACCCTGTAAAATGAGACTAAACCACTTTTTAAGTCCATCTGAACTCCACCTCCATTTGGAAGCCGGGTTAGCTTGTGGGTCAAAAGTTCATGGCAAATTCTATGTCCAAATTTCCCAAGAAACAGAGGACAGTTCTGGAAAAAAAAGCTGTTTGTGGTCACACAGGATTGATAAAGTCACACAGGAATCTACTGAATGCTGATGTCATCATTACGAAGACACATGCTACCTACTGAAAAGTTCGCAACAATAAGAGAGCTTGTCCTCGATTCCTTTTCAAAGAAAATCCCTCCATCCACAACTTTAAAGGGGAATGTCTATTGGCTGATCACACTGTTTTTGAAAGAGGGATGAAGCTGAGATGGAGAACCGGTTCACACAGTGAAGGAGAGCACACAGTAGTGGCCAGTGGAAAGAGTTACGTAAAAAGTCCAGTCTTAATCCATCTTGTGTTCAACCGCCCAACCAAAAGCTCAATCCCGCTCCATTCGCCCACGCTCAAGAATCCACAGCCCACAGGAACTCTGGGATAGACTGGTGCAGAGACTGGCCATGTTTTCGGACGGGGTTCCACCTGTGGCAGCCTAACCACTCCCCAACACTGAGAAACCCGTCGGTAGGGCAGCAACAAAGAGGCCCCTCTGCGCTGGAGGGGATAACGTGAAGGAAGGGGCAGGTCAAGAGCTGGTTTAGGCATCTAAAGGGACAGAGCTCAGGGGGGTGTAAATCTAAAATAGCGCTCCTCCCCCCTTTGTAGGCAGTTGTGTGAGTGTGTGTTGGTGTGCGGGTCAGGTAACGGTAGGGGACGGCACTAGGACTGTTTGAGGCGTTTGCGAGGGGGGCCCAGGAAAGGGCACTGGGCGGAGGCCAGGGAGCGGTACGCCTCAGCTACCAGGTGTGGATGGGACGCCACCATTGACTTCCACCCTGAGGTCTCCATCACGTCGGACGCATGGCTGAGAGGGAGAAAGAAAGAGAGAGAGAAAGACACACGTTGAGAACACAGCCCTCTACGCTGAGCTCAGCACCCTGAGGGCACTGGCGCTGCACTATCACGCACACCAAAAAAATGGCCTTTAACGACATTTACCCGGAGTGTGTTTGTGTGAGAGACACTGACCTCCCCCTAACCCCACTATGCTGTTGCCCCCAAACACTTGGCATTAATTGCAGCACTTGCTCGCAGTGTAGACAGCAGGCCTTGCGGGCACATGCCCATTCCACTTTCCCCAATGCAAAAGGTCACTGTGCGGTCAACCATCCACAAAGAACAGGTTTACACACACAGGCTTTCCAAAATAACTTGGAAGGAAACAAGGAGGAGGAGGGAAAAAAACAAACAAACAAGCTGCTTTTATAGGTTTGAAAAAACTTTGGATTTATAAATGTGTCAGAGGAGGAGAGAGAGAAAAAAAAAACGCTAAAATTATCAAGCTTTAAGAGTTCAAAAGTGCTTGCTAAAGATTTACCAGTGCACTGGCATAGTGCAATATTTTTGGGACTCAAACCAGTATCTACTGAAAGAGTACATATTAGGTTTTTATATTAAATATATTTATGTATAAAGTAAATTTTATGTATATAACTATGTACATGTACTATTTTCTAAATACATACTGCATGTGTGTTCCTACATAAACACAGTACTGTGCAAAATCTTAGGCCAATAGTATTTTCACCAACAAAAAAATTGTTTTAAGTGGGTTATTTCCATCTTTTGCGGTGGCATGTCAGTTGAAAATATCAGTTTACATTTCCAAACATTATTTTTGTCATTAATTGTAATAATGCAGTGAGATTGTCTGCACAAGGAGTCTGACAACATTCAGTACTCCACACAGAGATCTGATCATCATAAGTCTGTCTGGAATGACATGAAGTAACAGAACAAACTGAGACAGACCATATGCCGGTGCGATTGGCCTTGGGTTCCTCCTAATGCAAGACAACGCTAGACCTCATGTGACTGGAGTGAGTCAGCAGTTCCTGCAAGACCAAGGCATTGATGCTATGGACTAGGCCCCCTGTTCCCCAGACCTGAATCCAATTGAGCACATCTGGGACATCATGTCTCGCTCCATCCACAAACACCACGTGGACAGACTGTCCAGGAGTTGGCGGATGCTTTAGTCTAGGTCTGGGAGGAGATCCCTCAGGAGGTCATCCGCCGCCTCAACAGGAGCATGCCCAGGTGTTGTAGGGAGGTCGTACAGGCACGTGGAGGCGACACACACAACTGTGCCTCATTTTGACTTTTTAAGGACATTACATCAAAGTCGGATCTGCCTGTAGAGTTTTTGTATACTTCAGTTTTGAGTGTGACTCCAAATCCAGGGTTAAAAATTTGATTTGGTTGTCAGCACATTCAACAATGGTAAAAACTTATTTTGGATCTGATTAACCATTGCCCAGCACTAATAGTTCTAGAAGGTTCTTGAATCTGATCTCAATAGCCATGCTGTATATTTGTTGCAGTGTTCCAAATCCAAGGAAAACTCAATAGAAAACATCTCCCCGCCTACTTTATAGTTTTGACTTTATTCATTTGCTAAATTCATTTTTTTCTGAGCAGTGGGGATGCTCCCGCTGGCAGTCATTGTCCTGTGATGGCTGGACAGGAGTCTGGCGCTGTGGGAAAACTGCTGCACTCTGACACTACGTGCAGCAATAAAACCATTTGAGAAGAGAAAGATGAGCACATAAACCAATAACATAAGCAGCAAGCATGAATGCAGGAAAAGAAGGGCAGAGAGGACAAATCATTTTAGGAGGGGGGTGCTTGTGTGCATGTTTATTTTCTGAGTTGCCCTTGTTATTGATCTCCCTCTGTCTCTGCTGTTGTTGTGGCGGTGGGTGTTTTGTATAGAGAGAGAGCTGAAATGAGATGGCCACAGTCCAGTTTCACAACCGCCAAGTTACTGCCATCCACGAAATGAACTCAAAATTACACCGTCCAATAAAGCTGCTGCAAAGAGAGACTGAAAAAGCTAGTAAAATAAAATAATACAAAAGAAAAAAAAAAAAGAGCATGAAAGATAAGTGCAGAATGAACGGGGGTTGGGATGGGGACAACAAGCTAAGATAACGCAGAAAAGTGAAAGAACTCAAAAAAATATAAGACTGAAAGGAGCTGGATAATTATCACCAGCCTACAACATGATACCCATTATAAACAACAAACAAATTACTATTTGTATGAACATGTCTATATGAGATGCATTTTTCTGAACTACCAGCCTAACAGGAGTAGCACTCACTAGTTGATGAAGTCGACAGCTTGCGTCTTGAGCTGGTCAGCGCTGTGCAGATCGGCCAAGATCAGAATCTCTGCTGCGTTCTCCACAGACAGACTGGTGCACAAAGCGTCTTCACACATCACCTTCAGCCGCTCCAGAGCATACTAAAGACAGAGAGACGCACTTCAATCAAAATGTGAGCTTGTGTTGTCAACACAAAGCAAATATTGCATTGCTATTGGCAGATACTTGCTCTGTTTTAATGTGTGATTGAGATTTCTGCTAACTGCTGAGGTTTACGACATGTGATGCACATTCTGGTAATTTTGGGTTGGAGTGTCTGCCAAGAAAATAATGTGATGTGAATGCATGATTGAGAAAGTGTGTGTGTGGGGGGGGGAAGAAAGATGTTGTGATTGTGACATTTAATAAGTTTTTGTTCACAGATGAGGAGAAGAAATGCTGTTTGCCATGCATTCAGCTAAACGCGGTGTTTGTGTGCGGCCATTACTCACCTTGTCAGCAGCAGCGAGCAGGTCATCAGCCATCTTGTCCAGGTTGGGTGCTTTGCCAGTGTAGATGAAGAACATCATCTCTTTAAAGACCTCAGCCTCCACGTCGTTTATTTCAACTCGGTTCTAGACAACAAATCACAGCAGAACCCGGTCAACCAAACTGTCTCACAGAACGCCAGGTCAGAAACCCCTCAACCTCTGCAGACTCAATACTTCATTCTTTTATTCATTCAATTAAACTACTTAAATAATTAAAAGATAACCATGACATTTATTCATGTATGCATTGATTTAATTGGTTGATTATATATTTAAATATTTCATCATTTATTTAACTAATCAAAAATGACATTGATATGTTTACAGTAGGAATTTTACAAAAAACCTTAAATGAAACATGATCTTTACTTAATTTCCTAATGATTTTTGGCATTAAAAAAAAAAAAAAAAAAAAAAAATCAACAATTTTGTATTTTTGTATATTTATACAAATAAACCCCACCGACTTAATACTGGTTTTGTGGTCGCAAATATGAATCTTTAAGCCTACAGATTTCCAGGCTCAAGCCTGTAGCTGATTGGTCTGAGATTGGTGGGCATTGCGAGATGAGATGCAGCCTTCTAAACAAACGTGACGGCAAACACCTCAACACAGACCGTATTAAGCCCCAAATATTCTTCATCTGTCCGCGTTCCACGTTGGTCCGTACACTGTTCACGTGATGCAATTTTCATCATCAGAAGTGTCTGCAGACGTTCAATTTTTGTGACCACATGGACAGCTGAACCTGTCAATGCGTGCTCGTCTGTGTTTCGGTACACTCTGAAAGCGGAGCAGACATGGCTGTTCACGAAAAGTCAAGTATACCCAGACCTTTAGTTAGTCTCATCCGACTTTTCATTCTAACAATCTAGAATTAATTCAACTCTATGTCAAGCGGCTGCGCTTTTGGAGATTAAAAATGTGATGTAATTGGACCTGAAGCGGTTCAGGCGGTCGAAACTGTTGTAAAAGCATAAAGAGTAATTGGCTCGGAGTCTGGCCTTTCCTCTCACAAGCTCCTGAGGTGTCTCTTGAGCACCCTACACCAAACTCACACGACCACTGACCCCCGGAGCATCAGTGTATAAGCACACACAAAAGGACAGAGTCACTCAAAAAAGCATATTAATATACAGTTCGGAAAGCCCCATTCCCATTCTGCTCCGGCCCTGATCAATGTTCTGCTCTGGCAAAGTTTCTCTCTTCTGCCCAAGGCTGCCGGAGCACAGGCTCTTTGTTGATTGTCGTGCTGGTAACAAAGGCTTTTCCATCTCACCCCGTCCATCACAGCTAAACCAATTAATGCAGCAGTGGTTAGGAACTCCACCCCACCCACAGACACAGGAACACGGCAAGGTCGAATGGAAAAAGTTTGCTCAGAAGCAAACGGAACTATTTATTAAAGGCTATTACAGAAAATAAAAGTCTGCGTAGCCTAAAGGTGCGTTAACAGTCACAGGTTTTCTTCACACACAGTTTGACCTCCCTGTACCTGTAGATTTTGCTATTAACTGTGACTTTTGTTTTAAAACATCATCACACTTAGTACTTAACATTCAAAAGGCTAAGCCACAGAGACAGAGAAAAGGCTTGTGGTGATGCTTTTGTTTATTTATTTAATAATGACCAAATATGCCTGTCGCCAAAAAAACGTAAATTCACCCGTTATTTTCCCAAAATTAATAGTTTTATTCAGCAAAGAAGCATTAAATAGATCAACAGCAAGAGTAAACATTTATAATGTTGTAAAATATTACTATTTTAAATAAATGCTGTTTAATTATTAAGATGACATTGTTTTTAAAATTAATACTTTCAGGAATCTAGCACCAAATCAGCATATTCAGCTTTGCATCACAGGAAAAATATATTCAATTAGAAAATAGTTGGGGTGGTTTTTCCATTGTAACAATATTTCAACATATTACAGATTTACACAATAGTACAGCTTTTCAAATAATTCAACCTTTCAAATCCATTAGAATTATTTCAAACAGTGAGTGTTTTTGTTGTTTGTTCTTTTATTGGTTCTCAGTGACTTTTGCTGTATGGACAGTAAAAAAAAAAACAACCCTGAAATATTGTTCCACAGAAAACACAAGTCAAACAGGTTTGGAATGACATGATTGTGAATCAATAACTTTTTCTTTAGGTTAAGTATTTGTTTGACATGATCTGCTATGGATGCATCACAAGAGAAGAATACAGAGTTTGCTCACTACCTACACATATCCTCACCAACAAAAAAGAAAGAAACACATAAACATGGAGATCAAAAGCACTCCAGACGTTCTAGTGAGAAACACCACTGAAGTATCCAGAGAGGTTCATGAGCAGATATTCAGGAGTCTTTTCTTTAGATGTAACGGGCAACTCTGATGAAGCATTTTCTCTCAATTCTCTTTAGATTTTCTCTATTGCAGCATCAAATTCATCAATATTCTACAGACGTCGCAGCCAAATCACTGAGCCCCAGCCATCATCTAAACCTGACACACACACACACATATATTTGCTTTCACGTGCCTTTGCACAAACTGAGCCTCAGATCCCATCATTCATCTATGAAGCACACACACACACTCTCTTAACACCAAACTTAGCCTTGCACATTTGCATGGATCCTCACAAAGCTAATAAGCCACACAACTAAAAGGAGCAACAGGAAATCTCACTGCTCCACAAACCCCAAACGCAAGCACATCCTGTCCCAAAAAACAGTGCATGATGAAACTCTGGGAAAGGGGGGATATGACATGAGGAGAGAGACAGAGGAATACTGGATCAGCAGATGGTGAAACATGGGAATATCACAGATGATGAGAAGAAGAAAAACGGAAGTGTGTTAGGGGAAGTGTAAGGGGCAATTAGAGCAAATAAGTGTCAGTTTAGTATTATTTATATACTACTGGAGTTCTTATTTTCAATTAGCTTTTATTTTTAGACTTCCTATGTGATTTTACCATAATGTTTTCAAACGGAGAAAAAAAAAAAGTGTTTTTTTTAGTAAATTGTACTATTTTATAGTAAATATTTTAGTTAGTTCCTTAAGCAACATTTTATTGTTTTAGGGTTTTTTTTTTCATTCAAAAATTTATATTATTTCAGCTTTATTTTAGTCAAATAACAACAACTGTTAAAACGGTTAAAATAGTTAAAATAGTTATCACTTACTTCTACACTGCCACAAATATATAAAACATATTCAGCTAATTAAAAAAATGGGTTAATTACTTAGATTACATTATAAAAGATTAATGTCAAATTAAATGAATAATGGCAAGAAATATTTCACTAATTGCAAGTGTTAACTTAGTCCTAAAAATAACAATGTCCTCAGTCATCACTTTAACAGACATGTGCAGTCCTCTTGATTAACACAAGCAATCTTTAACGCCTCTATGAACAAACTCCACTGCTCTGATCCATTTCAGATCTATCATGACTGCCATATTAAAAAGCAATGCAAGAAATCGTGATTTACGACCAGTTTTTAAGAATATGCAGTAAGATGGTACAGTCTAATGCAAACACACACAAACCAACACCAATTCGTACGAGGTGCCAAATTTGTGCTAATTTCGTACTAATTCGTACGACCTCACTCCACAAACGATTTGTCTAAAACAATGTGATGGGTAGGTTTAGGGGCTGGGTTAGATTTAGGGCATTCGTACATATTGGCAACTCGTGAAATATGTACTATTTAGGAGAAATCGTATAAATTCATACGAGTGAAGTCATACGAATTTGTACGAATTAGCCATCCTGTAAAAGGTTGCACAAACACAGCTGGACTGAAAATTAGGCGGCTGGATGGATTTTAGTCCTACTGGGAGATAACTAATATACTTAGAAACTAATACACACTGCAGAAATGAGACATCAGGAAAACACTTGCATGAAAAACAACAAGCTGTGCATGACCATAAATCTGAGGGCCTCTCTAATTTTGTGACAGTCTAAAAGGACAGGCTTGTGAAGTATAATGAGACAAAATGTGATATAGAAGGGACGGAAAGTAAAAATAAATAAACCGACTTACCTTTTTACTCTCTTCCATCTCATGTTCAAACATAGCACTGAATACCGGGGAACGTGCTGTGGAAGTGAAAAAGAGTCCTTAATACACAACAAAAACTTCTGATGAAAAAAGATCTGGTAATTATAATAGAGTGAAACAGCTACACGGCACTTTTCCAGCAGCGAGTATTTTCCCCATTCATGTTCTCTGAAGGATATTTCAAACTATTCTTCGAAAAAGAGTTCACGCCACGAACCAAATCAACAAGCACTGAGATGAATCACAACATGACAAACTTTGATATGAAAAACCTGAAAAAGAAAGCTACAATAAGCTACAATTTTTTTTATTTTTTTTTTTAACAGGAAATGCTTTCATGGAGCTAGGCAAATGACGTAATCAGTTCAATTTATTTGTACAGTGCTTTTTTTTTTTTAATCATTAAGAGAGATGGTGAACAAAGGTTCAGAGGAAATGTTTCAGTCATCAACATCAAAAACAAAACATCTAACAGTGGTCCCTCAGACAATTTGTTCCTTGTTGCAATTGCCGATCCTTTTAGTTAATTAACCCAGGGGATGATGGCGGCTCAGACCTTCCTCTTTCTGTTAACTCTGGATATGGAGTCTAGGGCAACTTTAACTTGTTTAAAGGAGTGTGTGAAGTCTGGCACATTCTCTCCCCACACACACACACACACGCTCTAATCACAGCTCAGACACCAGCCGATCAGCTCCGTCTCCACGGCGATTAATGAGCACTACCAGGTATGGCCAGATAACGAGGAATCCCGCCTCACCATGAGCGACAGCAGGAGAGAGAGAAGCTGCTGCTGAAACCTGAAAAATCCTGCCCTCCCAGGCAGGATACATCGCTAGGAAGGTATTCAAACATTAACTAACATCATGTCTAAGATACCCATGTCTGTTCGGGTTTTGAAGGAAGCACAGATGCTTCTTTCACCGCCTATGATATCCTGCGTGTGGGTCGCTAGGTCTGTCTGACAGAGCTTACTGTTGAGCTCACTTCTCGATGTCGAAAACAGGGAAAGTGTTTATACATTTACATTTGCAACTTATGATTCATTTTTAACAAGATGTCAGTAGTGCGACCATTAAATATTCACTTGGTTATCTCTCAAGCTCACAGGAATTTGTTCTTCAAATATAAAACCAGACTCCATATAAGGTGCCTTGGCTGTCTGTTAAAACACTGATGGACTGAGCAGTAAGACAGCTGTCCTTGGTTTTCAACATCACCACAGAGAATTGGGATGATTTGAGGTCAGAAACTCCTTGATTTAATCAAAAATATCTTAATTTGTGTCCTGAAGATGAATAACACTTCAGAATAGGGGGCCAGAATCATGCATTAGTTAAGCATTACTTAATGGTTAATTTGTTCACAATTAAGCATTAGTTGAGCAAAAACACACTAGTAATTAATGATTAACCTAACATTTTAAGGACCCGAATTATGCATTAGTTAAGCATAAATAAACTAGTAATTTATAATTAACAATTATGCATCAGTTAAGCATGAACACATATATAACTAATGATTATCTGTACATATAGTAAGGGCATATCATCCATTATTTACAATTCATTAGTCATTTTAAAGACTATAAACAACAACAAAAAAACTATGAATACATTTATGCTATTAAACAAAAAAAAGCTAGTAATTAATAATTAACTCAATGTACAGTAACCACATTTTATAACAACTTATTAAGACACACACACATATCTGTATCTCTCTCTCTCACTATTTTATTTATTTATTTTTTTGTTATGTTTATTTACTTCTGGTTTGCAATTATATATGGCTAAAATAAATCGACATTAATGACGCTTATTGAGTGATATTTAAGTTTATTGATTAGAATAAGCTAATAATTAAGGCTAAACTACCATTAATATAGTGCTAATAAATGGAATTTGACACCCTATTCTAAAGTGAAACTTAAATCCTTAATAATTATGGCACCTATTTAGTAATATTCAAGATTATGACTAATGAATTGTAAATGATGGCTAATATGCCCTTACTGTATGTTAAGATAATCATTAGTTATGAGTGTTCATGCTTAACTGATGCATAATTGTGATTATGAATTACTAGTTTATTTGTGCTTAACTAATACATAATTTGGGCCCTTAAAATGTTGGGTTAATCATTAATTACTAGTGTGTTTTTGCTCAGCTAATGCTTAATTGTGAACAAAATAACCATTAATTAATGCTTAACTAATGCATGATTCTGGACCATTAAAATAAAGTGTTACCAAATATGCAGGTTTGGAACGACATGAGGTGGAGTAAATTAGTTAGTACGCGTTTCCCACATTACCTGCCAGTATGGCTTTGTGTGCCTGGAACTCCTGCCCGGCGACACACAGTGAGCAGTCCGTGAATCTAGAATGTTCCCACAGTCCACCCAGTTCATCTGCCAGCCGGCAGTCAGGAACCTTCACCATGTTCATGGTGTTCTGACCAGAGATGTTCACAGAGTCCTGCACCACACTCACCTAAACGCACAAAAACAAAACAACACCAAATCAGTGTTGGGCATTACAAATGTGTGAAATATTGCATAAAAAAAATATACAGTGAGGTCAATACGTATTTGATCACCCTGTGATTTTGCAAGTTCTCTTACTTAGAAATCATGGAGGGGTCTACAATTTTCAGCACAGGTG